>WAAB01004128.1:17317-73679 GCA_013389865.1 Piaya cayana | reverse complement strand
GTTTAAGGCACGGGTGGATAAGGTGCTGATGGACATGGTTTAGTGTTTTGTGGGAGTGGTTGGACTCAATGATCCAATGGGTCTCTTCCAACCCGGTGATTCTGTGATTCTGTGATTCTGTGAACTGCAGCAGCTCCACTGGCACCTGACACCAGCTCTACATCATTGTTTTGGCTTTTCAGGGGTTTTTTTTTTTTTTTCACTTTGCGATTGCATTTCATGACTTCATGCAAAAGATGGAATGAACTCTAGATTAGCCATAGTGATACTTTGGTTTGTGGAGACTTGATATGCTGCACAAAAGCACCAAAAACTAATAACACTGAATAAAGAAAATAAATTAAACCCTTAAAATGATGTCTTTTCGTGGCCAGGGTCTAGTTTTTCAGCCTTTACCAAGGCTGATGAACTGTTATCCTTTTGTTGTACCCAATTTTTTAGAGCGAAGGAGAGAGGGAGAGAGGTTTGCACAAGCGCAAAGCTTCTCAAAGGTGTAGGACCAGTTCTATAGCTGCCAGGAGCACAGATGCCATGTGACTCTCATGCATTTGTCAGCCCTGTCACAATGGCCTGTACATCAGCTGGATTCCCTCGCAGCTCACTGAACCGTGGGCCAACATGCGCCTCTGGCTTTGCGTTTGGCTCCATGGGGCCACTGCGGTAACTGCTGAGTAGGCAGGTGTGCCATGTCCTTGCCTCCTCTCTGCTCCTAGTTCTGGACTGCAGCCAAAAAAAAAAAAAAGTAATATGGGACAATGACAGCTTCAAGTGATGAACTCAACATTAAACAGGTTCTCTCTTCTATTTGCAGTATATGATAATAGAATTTCAGCCCAGAACATCAGTACTGGTATTTTCCTTCCTCTAAGCACGCTCCAGGTAAGTTTGTGTACACCACTAACCATCCCAATAAACATCATTAGTATTTCCATTAGTTTCTCATAATAATCCTAAGAAACTAGTACTCCCCAGTGTGCTTTTCAGCTCATAGACCGCTTGCTTAAGAAATACCAACATTGCACCTGCCAAACATCGAGTTGCCAGTACAAATTAATGGACTCCCTAGCTATGTTTTCAGTTAATGGAATACATATATTCAGTCACCTAGTTAAGACTTGGCTATGAAATAACTTCCCCTTACGTTGCTCTTTCCAAAGAGTGATGGTACCAGAGCTGAACTTGGGATTAGGTGCTTTTAGCCACAAGATATATGTCTTTTTTCCCCTCTCTCTTTTTTTTTTTTTTTTTCCTACCTCCTTCCTTTCCGACCTCCCAACAGTTTGAAAGAAGGCAACAATTTGTGGCAAGGTTAGATTTTTGTGCTGCTTGCTGAAACGCTGAATTAGACCATAATTTAAACAGCAGTAGTAAAGCAACAGTTGTCCAGTGTATCATTCTCAAGTCAGTTTTACAAAATGCTGTTTTACTGTTATAATAAATAGACTATGTCTTGGACTATATGGCGGCTTGTGTGAGCTGGCTATGTTATCCTGTCTGTTCACGCTCTTTTTTTTGTTGCTTGGAAAATTGCTGATATGATGTTAAAACACATACGGTTCAGTTCTTCTCAGGTTCTTCTTTAGAAATATTTAAAGTGTGAAATATAAGGGGATCTAGGCTTGCCTAAATTTCATGTCCAGCTTTAAATGAAACATATGCAAAGAGCCACTTTATTGTGTGACTAGACAGGGAAAAAAAGAGCCTGGGGTGTTCTGTTTAGTTTGAGTTTACTTTAGTGTTCTCAGTGTAAAAATAACTCTTTTAATGTCACTAAATGATATTGTATGTATGCTTTCTCAATTTACACAAAAGTAGTATTTGTGGGAAGCTTAAGATAAAAAATATCTCAGGATTCTTCAGAGAAATGAGACTCCTGTTTTCATTCCAGAAAAACAAGATGGATAATCTGGAGCTTGCAAAAGGGCTCATTAAAATGAATTCTCCACAAAATTTTTGTGTGTTGATGAGCTGAGCTTTCTTATAAAAATGTGATTATGTTGAGATAGCTTCTTCGTTTTCCCAAGATTCAAAAGTTTTTGTTTGATAAATTATAGCTTTTGGGATTCTCAGCACAGAATTTCAAAACTAGAGTCATTTTACATCCCATTGATAGCGTGCTGGTGTGCTTTATTGTGTTTGAGAGGCGAGGCGCGCTCTCCCTTGCGGAGCAGCCATGTGGCACAGAGCCACAAACCTTATGTAGAACAGTTAGCTGTCAACTGCTCAGATCTTGCGTCAGAAATAGGCTTCCACTCTGCTACTGAGCTTTACTGTACATCCTTGTTAAATCATAAATAATAAGTCTTACTTCAGAGCTGTGTATTTTAAAATGTTTCTTTATAACTAAACCCCTGCAGTGTTCTCTGCTTCAGTACTGAATCCAACCAACATCAAGTTCTGTCGAGTGACCTCGACCTTCACAATGTGCCCTGAGGCCTTGGTTTGTGGCTCTTGGTTATTTCATTCTGCACAGATCTGAACAGCTGCCCTTTCTTTCAGCGCTGCTCACCTTCAGTGTACAAAAGTCACCTGGCAAGCCCTAGGAAGGTAAACTTTAGGAGATTGATTGTTACATCTTTTTATTCCTATTCTGCTTTCTAGTCCACACTGATGACCTCAAAAATTCTACCTCTCCACAGTATTAGAAGTGTATGTTTTTGCTTGCTTAATGAATAGAGCCTCTTTCCTGTGCCTGACTGCTGTACCAAACACACTACAGTCCTGCCGGTGCAGTAGAGCCTGCCTTGGCGTGCTCTTAGAATCATAGAATAACCAGGTTGGATGAGACCCACTGGATCATTGAGTCCAACCATTTCTATTAAACACTAAACGATGTCCCTCAGCACCTTGTCCACTCGCGCCTTAAACACCTCCAGGGAAGGTGACTCAACCACCTCCCTGGGCAGCCTGTTCCAGTGCCCAATGACCCTTTCTGTGAAATTTTTTTTCCTGATGTTCAGCTTGAACATCCCCTGGCAGAGCTTGAGGCCTTTCCCTCTCGTCCTGTCCCCTGTCACTTGGGAGAAGAGCCCAGCTCCCTCCTCACCACAACCTCCTTTCAGGTAGTTGTAGAGAGCAATGAAGTCTCCTCTCAGTCTCCTCCAGGCAGATGCAGCCTGGATCATTTTTTTACCCCCATAAGCATCCCTCAGTGTGCTGTTGCTGCGCTTGTCTTGGGACCCGGGTACCTGCAGGGCAGCTTCCCACAGTGCTGAAACAGCAACTCTCCCAGATACCTGGGACTGGGTCTACCAGTCAGGTCGTTTCTTCTTACAATAGTAAGAAATGATGTTTCTTCTCTTGTATGAGATCTTGTTCTGTTATGATATAGTTAACCAGTCCATATTGTGATCCAGAGTTTTGCTTAGCAGTAAAATTCCTACTTCAATGTATATTTAAATCAATTTTTGTTGTGGTAAGGCTGCCTAAAAATTATAGGCTTTTGAGTGATGTCTTGTAAGTTTAAACTCAGTAATTTAAAAAAAAGGCAAACCATCTTTTTTAAAAATGGTAAATCCAGTTTCGTTTTTTTCTTTTCCAACCAAATAATACGTGATTTCTTAACAAATAATTATGCTGTCTGCTTGCTACATCTGAACTAGGGGGAAAAATGTAGATAAAATCTACTGGCTATTGACAGTGCAGAACTTCTCATTAAGTTAGCAGCGATGAGGACATTGAACTTTGTCTTATTTCAAGAACAATCAAAGTTTGTACTCTTGCTAGCTGACACGTGACTGATTTGCTGATGGCATTGAATCATTAATCTTTTTTAAACAATATTAATTAAAATATTCACTAGGCAGAAGAATATTTTATTCTTATCTATGTTTATGAGACAAAAGTAAAGACAATAATACTAACTGAATATGTATTTTATATTTTTAATGACTTTCTTTTTTTGAGAAAGGAGATTATTCTGTAACAACACATTATGTTTTTTTCCCCACGCTCTGAATATATATATTTTTATATGTAAAAATATGTAGAAATATCCAGTATACCCTATGCATTAGCTTTAGGCTCATCAGCTTCAGCTTTCTTCCCACAAGAAGAAATCTTTCCAGCATGAGTCTTTCTTTAACTGAGATGTAAAGTTAGTGTCATTCTTTCTGCCCCAAAATACTTTATTAAAAGTATACATTTCCTGTAAGCCTTTGCACCTACTGAGGGCTTTCTTCCCTAGATGAGTTAAAACAGTCTGCACATAGATATGGAACCTATTATTTTCCCAGCAGGATGTTAAACTCTGTTCATCAGTTCTTGCAGAGCCAAAACACTTAGAGAAACCATACAGGTGAACGAGCTGTAGCTCTAATAACTACGGGTCAGCACTTGATCTCCAACTGGTAAATATTCCCCCCCTTCAAAGAAGCTTTGCTTCTAAGACCTGGAGAGTTTATACTGCAAATAACTCTTTTACCTATGATGAGAAATCAGTAGAAGGCTCAACTTTTTTTTTTTTTTTTTTTTTTTTTTTTTTTTTTTAATGAAGCAGACACAGATTCTGCCTGCATCACAAACGTGCTCTCAGGGTAGGATCTGGCTGTTTCTGCATTTTTCATGACTGTAAGCTGTTCTAGATAGCAAGCCTAAACCCTCCCTCCTTGACTAAGGAGTTTCCATTAGTGTGTTTAAAAGGCAGAAAAAGGAAGCAATATCTATCAGTATTAAAAGAAATTTATCAGTGCAGAGGATTTAATAAATTGGTTAACCTACTTGCATCATGAGTTATTCACAATGGTAGATTATACTGGTAAAACATCATAGTTTGTTGTTTTTACTTCTCTGTACTATTTTTGCAACTGTATAAACATATACTGATACCTAAAATGAAAACTGCAGTGGTGGTCGTTTAAAACTGAGAAGGTTTCAGAAAAATAGATTGTAGGAGGTGTGAGTTTATGAATAAATGAGCACAGTGATCACTTTTACCAGACTGGCTTAACTCTGAAACATCATACCACCTATGTAAAAAACTTGTTAATTTAAGGATTCAATTCAGTATAGTAATTAAGAGCATGAATGTTATGTTAATATTGTCATTAAAACTGCCTAAAATCAGATGTTTTAAATTATAATGCTTAATTTTAAGAAATAAAAGCCATAAAAATGACACTGAACACTTATATTGCATTTGTCCCTTTAGTGACTGGTATGATGTGGTATTTTAATCCCTGTTGATTTCAAATGTGCAAATGCATGTTAGCTTTTGTACTTACGGAGCAACTTCGATGTGCTATATATTCCACCCTTTTTGCTGAACTTGGATATTCTCCACTTTGCTAGCCATTCCTCTTTGTTCACAGTTATGATTGTCAAGTGTTTTGCCATCCTCATAGCTGACTGCGCTGCTTGCAATTCTTAGGGGTAGTAAATGTTTTCCTACCCTTTGCTTCTTTCACTCTGAATCATAGAATCACCAGGTTGGAATCACCACCGGATCATCGAGTCCAACCATTCCCACCAATCTCTAAACCATGTCCCTCAGCACCTCATCCACCCACACATTAAACACCTCCATGGAAGGCGAGTCAACCACCTCCCTGGGCAGCCTCTGACAGTGCCCAATGACCCTTTCAGTGNGAGTACAGAGGGAGAAGAACCTCCCTGGACCTTCTGGTCACACCATTTCTGATCCACGCCAAGATGCCATTGGCCTTCTTGGCCACCTGGGCACACTGCTGGCTCATGTTCAGTTGCTGTCGACCAACACCCCCAGGTCCTTCTCCTCCTGGCAGCTTTCCAGCCAGGCTTCTCCCAGTCTGTAGCTCTGCTTGGGGTTGTTGTGCCCCAAGTGCAGGAAGTAGGTTTCAGCTTTCTAATTCAGTTTATTTTCATCGTGATGTTAAGATAAATGAGAAATATCTATAAAATCCCCCTCCTCCACTTTATAAAACATTAACTGATGATGCTTAGAACATGACTTTTCTTACATGTGGCTTATTTCAAACTAAGAATGACACTGACTTTTTCATTCGGTGTGTGAAACCAGCCTTTTCTGAATTAGGCATAGCATGGCTTTGACTAGATGTGCCAAGCTCTATGTTTTTCTGACAATACAAGATGCCCTGTGATATCAGTCCTTTTACTGCAATGATTAACTTGAATGGTTTATGAGAAAATGAAGAAATACATATTTAGTAAAGATCTGAGGTAGCATTAATTTGTCTGCCTGAGGCAGTGAGATGTGCATTTCAGATTTGTGGATGCTGTTGACACCTTTATCAATGTATTGATGAATGGAAAGTAAGAGTTTTAAACAAGTTTTTTAAAGGAGAGATTCTAGACTGCTTCATACTCCTTTTGTTCTGAGCAACTGAAGAATAAAGCAAAACAAAATTTCATTTAATTTCTATTTTTACCTGAAAATTATTTTTCTCTTGGATACCCATTAGAATGGGAAATAATAAATGATAAAAGGTTTCCTTTAACGGGAAGTAAAAATGTCATGACATCACCAGAATGTATTGCAGAACAGGCAGGAAAACAGCTCTTGCCCAGCATACTGATCAGCAGTGCTTCTGTGGTTTTCTCCGCTTGAATGAAGAACGTGTTCCCCATTTCATCATATTCTGTTAAGTATAAGCGCACAGTAATGTATGTAATGCAAAAGTTTTTTCATCACGAATGTCTCAGAACTGCATGCCAGGCTGTAACCTGTTGGAATTCGTTCACTTGAAGTTCATGGTCTGTTTACCTTTTTCCCTTAAAGCTTTGTGATAAATACATTTCTTACCTCTGTTTTGCATGGCAGATTGTGTAGTATGTCATATAGAAGAGTAGCATTCAATGCTGCAAAGACCTCATTTAGCACTTTCAGGCATAAGCAGAATGTGTTTGAAAATGTTGCTATATTCTCTAGTGGATAATTTAGTTATAAATGCCTAAGAAATTAGCGTCATCAACAGTTATAAATTTATATTTCACTTAACTGAAAAACCTGCAGTAATGAAAGTAAGACCTTCACCAGCAGAAGGGCTCTGCTGAACTGTAGGACTGTCTGGTACAGCTCACAGATTTTGGTGGAAGTATTTTATTTTTGCATATTTAGAGGGACTCCGCATTCTGCAGCAGCTTCTTTCTGAAGACAATTTTCAATAGCACAGGCAGGAAGAGGGATTTTGTCCCCAGCCTATCTTAGATCACTGGAAATGTCTGCTATTAGAAGCCACCTCCTTCCTTGCTTCTAAAGCAGTCTCTTTTTCTCCAAGATATTAAAAAGCAAATTTTAAAATACACTTACCTCATCTTGACCAACATACACGAAAGTTTACATTTATTAATTTTCTTTTCAGTGAAAACCCGTGATGAATTTAGTAGAACACTTTGGCATTACTGTATTTGCTTCTATTGTCTGAAGAAAGTCGTGCTAAGTGCAATGTAAGGTTCTCAGAAAGCGACTGAAATGTGAAATTATATGCCTTGAGTCTTTAAATATTCATGATGTAATCAGTTTATTTTCCAAAGCCAGTTTGTTGTGATAGTATTTCTACTTCTGCCAATAACTGAATGTGATTCTTTTAATTGAATGGATAATCTTGGCTCTGTTCTCTGCTTTCCACTATCCTGTGGCGTGAACATTTCTGATGAGCTGGAGAGATTGGCTCAATAATCACTTCACTAATTTTTTTATCCTTACTGTTAGTGAAAAGTCAACCATGATGGTTCTGAGTTTTTCACTCTACTGAATCACAGCAAACAGTGTTTGCTTGATAGGAATGGTTGGACTCAATGATCCTATGGGTCACTTCCAACCTGGTGATTCTATGATTTTATGATTCTAAGGAGTCTGGGCATTGCAGTTGTACTTTCTGTATTACCGTCTTTAGGAAGTGAGCCTGTGTTTGGCCCTTGTCTCTTCAGTCTTATTTCATTTAGTCTATTCAAATCTTCCTACCCTGATCGGTGTTCTTCAGTCTTTAAGCAATTATTTTCTAACTCTTTCTCTCACCAGCTCAGCAACTGTCACTAGTGCTACCGTGCAGACTTCCCAGGTAGACTGAGGACACGTCATTTTTACTTATTTGATCAGTTCTAGCTGCGTTGAAGTTATTGAGTTATTGAAACCTTCATTTCCAGTGTTCTGGTATTGCTACATGGTAGCTTATCATCTTTGTTGTGGGTTCAGAAGACCTGTGCATAAAGATTCAAGAATGGTGAACACATTTGGCTTATGACCAGATAACTTGAGCAGCATATATTGGCAAAACAACATTGTGTCTCATTTTGCAAGATGAAGCAGTTTGGTTTGTTCTTTATTTTAGCTGGTATCCCACCTTCTGTTGTCATCTACTGAAAAGCCATGAAAACTGTTCCTCTTGTTTCAATGAATATTTGCATATAATTCCTGAATTCTGCTTTCAGTTAATGCTGCAGAACTGAAGCCACCTACGTTTCTATTTGTCTTTGCTGAGGTGGATGGCTAGAAGTTCAGTTGTTATTGGATTCTGCCCTTGCAAATTATTTCATATCTCTTTGGATAAGTTAAAAATGAGTCCATTTTGCGTAATGCATTTATCTTGATCAGTATAAGGTATGTGATTCATTAAGAGAATTAAATCTTACTATATTTTTAGAGCTCTAAGAATTCTAGATTTGGAGTAGATTTAGAAAGATTTTATCTTTTCAAGTCTTTGATGAAAGAAACCTCCCTTCATACACACACAAGCCACTTATTGTTCCAGGTAATTCAGTTACGACTGTTCAGATACCTTTTTTTCTGTCATTTTGTTGTGTAAATATGAAAAAAATAGTAAGAAATAGGACAGGAAATCTAATTTTGCCTTTGATGTCATTTTTCTCTTTTATTTTGTCATTTAAATAAGATTTAATTAAGTTTAAGATTTTGTGCCAGATTTCAAGGTGATGATGAGTTGTAATTTTACCAGTGTTGTTTTCTGCTTTCATATTAACAGTGTTAATCATATGATTTCAATAAATACTACATAGCTTACTAAGTTAGGAAGCAACGTTCATATAGTCCTTTTTGCATTGAGTGATGTGTAGATACAAGAAATGTGAACAAACACAAAAAGGGAAGATTCTGTTCTCTTGAAATATTGTTAAGTCTATAAAGATGCAGATGGAGCAGCCGTCTAAAAAAATGTTGAGAGGGATATGTCGAGAAATCTGCATAGCAGGTCTGACACTTGAATGAGGAAGACATTTGGGTCATGAAGAGCAGCTAAAGTCACTAACTGTGCGAGTGTTAGAATGGTGATAATAAAACTATCGGAGCAGAGTTGATGTGATGGTCAACTGTCTTCCCAAGATATGCATGTTAATAAAAACAGATGAATCTTTAAGTGGTGTAGTGTTCCAAAAATCATTCTACTCTGACTTCAAGTTTAATTAGTGAAATCATCCAAAACCCACAGTTCTCAGCATAATACAAAAAAAGACTTAATGATGTGTGATGACTCACAAGAATACAGGAAATTACCTTATCTTTTGTAAATTACGCCTTACTCTTCCCATCTTATTAAAAGATGGTGCCATCTTATTGTCAAAGCATTGGTAGTCAGAGCCTTCCAACCTGCTCTTACACAATTGAGCTAAACAACTTCTGTGGAAAATATTAGTGACCGTTGCTTTTTGGCATTGTAATTCAAATAGATCTTTGTTGCTTTTGTATTTTTCAAATAATCATGATCAAGATGTGCTGTAGTTGCTTGTCTATCGGGGCTATTAAATATGTGTGTGTATAAATATATATGCAATGTTTATTCAGTGCAGCAGATGTTCAGGGGAGAGGAGTAATTTGAACTGTGAAATGCAGCACACAGAATGGCAACCGTCTTCCTTTTCTCTCCATCTCTCTGCCCAGTTTGTTCTTGCTGCAACATTAACTCTAACCTAGCAATAGATTTTGGTGAAACTTGCTCTCTTTACTGCTTGGTTCTCTCACTGCCTGACCTTACCCCATCTCTCTTCCTTACTGCTGTATCTTTTGGCTTTGGTGCTTACTCCGTTAAGTTGTCTAACACAGTGAAGGTTTTCTAGAGTCTTTTCGCTTGTCCATTAAAAAGTTCACAGCTCAAAATATTAGTAGTTCACCCCACTTGTCACCATTTGAGCCACTCAAATCAAGTTACCTCCAAGTGAATCTCATTTACTGAAGTCCTAACATACTACCTTTACCAGCTTTTCTGTCTCCTTTAAAGTGGCATAAGAATATACAAGTCTTAGCTCTTACATGGAAAGGCAGATAAAAGAATTGCAGGGCATGACTTTTTTAAAATGCAGTGGAGACATCTGGTTTCTGCTGCTGGAAGTTCTAGATCAATTAGACTTTGCCAATAATGCAAGGATGGTAGCACCACCATAACGTTCCAATTTGTGGCAAGAAATTTGTTACTTTTGTACTCAAGGTCTGACATCAGTTTTTAGCAGCAGGGGAGTCCAGGATCTTCAACAATGTTAAATAAGCAAACCTGTATGCAGTTGTTTTCAGGGATATAGTCCTTTGTGTGTGTTTGAGATAGGCCCTGTTGGAGAAGGTGAGGCAATGAGCAGAACATCCTTCAGCTGGATACCAGCCTCCTGGGGCAGCAGCAAGAAGCGATGGAATAATGGTACAGCACATTTCTTTAAAAAGCCCTAGCAAATTTATTAGTTTGGGAACCTTTCTGTGGTTTCATATATAAAAATATAAACACCACACATACGTGAAAAAATATATATACACACATACATATAGGTAATCTCCTACGTCTTTGTTCGTTCTAACTTTCTGCTAGAGTGAGATATGACATACTTAACCTTTAAGTAATATTTTATTACAGCATGATATAAAATTGACTTGCAGTTTTATTATTACTGCAGTTTTCACTCAAAATTTTATATCCTCGAATTAACTTTATTCAGTTGAAGTCAATGTGAAGTATGTTGCACTTACTCGTCTCCTGAATTTTCACTGTTTCTCTTCTTCGTTGTTCATAGGGTGAATGTCATTTTGTTTTCCTAGTAAAATCAGCATGTAAACTAAAATGCTGTAAGAACACTACTGTCATCTGAATAGTAGGATCGAGGGTATCCCTGAAGAGAATGAGAGAAGCGAAGGCCATGAAATTATCTGAACATCAGGGCATACTGATGACCAACCCAAATAAAAAGCTGTCAGAGAGAAAACCTCTAAAATGATGAGTATATACACTTCAAGTGACCACAGTACAATTTACAGTTGTTCAGGAGAAAAAACCTAAATTCTCAAAATTCTGATGTTCTTTAAAAAGAATACAGTAAACAAATAGAAGCCCATCTATGCATTTTCCTTCCTGGCATACTTCTGCTACACAGTAATGAATATATAAAGGTGCTCTGAGCCTGCGAGGTTATCCAGGAGTAAAAATACAGTGATCCATCCTGGCTCTCATACTTGTTCAGGTTATATTTCCCTTTAGAAAACTCTTTCATGTGTCAGTGGAGTATCAGAGAGAGAGATAATGATCTGTTGAGCAGTAGCAATGAAGTAAGACTCTCGGTCAATAATTTGCTCATAATGCCATCCAGTGAAATAATATATTGTCTGGTACAGCTGTTCAGTTACGTATACGTTGTTCAATTCATTACAAAGCTTATCCTATACACAAATGTTTGGGTTTGAGTATAGCATACGAGAAATTAAATGTCATTTATGTGTATTTGCAGGTATTTATGACAGGGAAAAGAACTAAATTCTTTTTAAAAATTTTATTCTGGCTCTCACTGAATCTACATCAAATTAAACGTATCCTAATTCTTCCTGAGCTCAGCAGAACAATCATTCTTGTAGAAAATTTCTATTTTAAAACCAATGGTAACAAAAAAGCATTTTATCAGTAACTACTGAGCTTCAGTGGGAATTAAAAATGTGATAAGTTTTGGGGTTTTATACTTCAAAAGAGAAAAAATATCACTATATTTTACATTGAGATTTTCCACTCTATATTGCAATATTTGCTGTAATGGCAGATGCTGCCTTGGCCTGTGCTGATGTAGTTTGTGTATTCTGATAGGTACTATATAGCTCAGCTAAAAATAGATTGTAAGTATTGGCTCTTGAAAAGCTTGTGCTTCTTTCAAGTAAGACCTAAATGATCTAGATTCATTTTTATTATTTCTTGCTACTATGTATGATATTGGCAACAGCAAGAAATGTCCCCCTTAATAGTGGCATAATTGAATTTCAGGTTTTGTGTTTGTCAGAAACAGAAATATTTTGCCACCTTCTCCACTTTCTGGAGTCTTTTCATGATGTTTCACATGCAGACTGTGTTGTATGTAAGCCATACCATGAATGTTTTTTATACATGGATCACAGAAAAAAAAATTGGAAGTCTCCAGATTTCTTAAGTGACTTGGAGTGCCGTTGTGTCCAATTAGGATTTATCTCCCTTACAGAACAATGTTTTTGAAAATATTTGCAATTCACAAAATAATATATGAGCTTTGGGGTAACTATATGTATATTCTAGTTATTCTGTAAGTTTAATTATGTTAAGTTATGAACTGCTTACAGCAGTTCTTGCTGGGGCTGGTGATGGTGGGAGAATAGGGAGTAAGGGCAAATGGAGCTGAATGTGGCATAAAACCAAGGGACATCTCGTATTAAAGATTCACCAATGAATCTTTGCAGACTTTATGCAAATCCGGTGGGTATTTTGTGAAAGTGTTAATGAGTGTCACATCCTGATTACTGCAGATTTCCCCTTGCATTCCGAACCGTACCAAATCCAATTGAAACTGCTAAAATTAACACCAGAAGTCCACAATAGTTGGTCAGAAAAATGTGTGAAATGTGTTTTTATAATATCATGCCCTAATTATTCTTGGAAACATTATTTATAGATGTTGATAAAAAATACCCAGTATGCATTCCCTGATGGATGACAGACTTAACATTGATCCTCATAAATCGTTCTGAAGGACCATCTATTTCTGGGGTATTTTTGCATCTCACTACATATGAAGCCACGTAAATCAACTGACTTGGCACTAGGGCTCCTGTTTGGAATGTACTTGCTTACTTACTAGGAGGACCTTCTTTTGCCACAGGTCGTGGTGGTCTTTTTGCTTTGTGTGAGGTGTTGGCCGGTGACATCTCCTGTTAGCTTTGCTTTTTATTGTGTGGGCAGTCTCTTCTCTGAACCTATCTCTCACCTATCTTCCTGGTTTTGCGGTTTTGAGACAATCCCATGTCCCTTTGATCCCTTTTCACTTGGTCTGGCAAACCCGTTCTGTCCATAGAATGGGGCCAAGAAAGCCCTTGCAACTTGTGAAGATGCCTTCAATGTATGAATGTGGGGGGAGGGAGATTTTTCATAACACCGCTTTGGGATGCCACTGATATGAAGGCATCTGGGTATGATAGCAGGCAGTTGGTTATGGATCTTTTATTTAGCCTATCTTTATCTGCCAACTTACCGTATGCCGTTAATATAATTCTGAATGCCTGCGTATATGACAAGTCATGACCATAATGAGCCTGTTTATTTCAAGATACGTAGCGGCATTGCTCATTTGCACATTAAAGGAAACTTTGCTGGAAGAAGACAAATTTGAGGCTACAAAAGCTTTGTGATTATTGTAATGCTAATCTGTATTCATTCCCATATATAAAGTGTCACATCTCGAATACTTTAAAAAATTAATTAGTCAGCTCTGTTGTGCCACAGATGAGCAGAAGCAAGTGGTTTCTTGCATCCACAAGCTGTGACATTCTCTGTGCCAGAATGACTTTAAAGGAGAGAAGGCCCACGTTAACTGAGTCAGAAGTGGGCCTCCTCTTCCTTCTGTCCAACAGGGTACAAGGTCATGGCATTTGTGTGACTGTTGCATTAAATTATGAAAGTGTGTTTAAAGTACATAAAGTAACAATCCCTACCTTGCCTTACAGCTATGTTGATAAATATCTTTAAATAGTGCATGCGTTTTAGTAGGAATATCATGCATCTAATGTTATATGTATCATTGGGATGTTTTGCAGTCTGGAGAGCAAATGTAAATAGGCTGAGTAAAACTAAATACAGCTGCTTGTTTGTCATTAAGTAAGAATAAAAGATATACATTTACCCAGTTTCTCAACAGACCTGTACCTCCGTGTGCCACACAGATTTGCACGGGAGGAGTGTTTCTTTGCCCACTTTCTGGGCCACAAATTTTCCACAAATCTCTAAGTAACTGTCCCATCCTCCTTTAGTTTTTTTCTTAGATCGGTGCCTGTGCATACGGGCAGCGTGTCAGACTCGCCTGTCTCGCACGGGGTTGTGTTCACCATAGTTTACTCAGGAAGTCAAGGCGGAATCAAAGGTCCAAATTCTGACTCTTCTGAGTGTGTGTGCCTCAAAGGATGCCAGGCAGAGCCTCGGTTGCCTCTTTGGGGACTTCCAGCTGTGGTCTTGGGACTGGAAAATGTTTTCTCTTAACTGTATTTGCTGGGGTGAGTGGCACGCAGAGGTCCTGTTCTGTGGAACAGGCTGTAGTTTATCACTTTGAAAGTAAACTGTGCACAAAAGGACCTACAACAGGAAGCACTTCCAGGTGTTTTATATTTTTTTCTTTGTGTTTTTACATTTCCTCTTGCACTGGTATGGCAGCACTGTCCTGTTTGTTGGTCCTGTGGCTCTTCAGACAAGTTAACCTGCTGCAGTTTCACTGATGAAACAATTTGCAGCGATACTTTGTGAAGTGAAAGAAGATTACAGAATTGGGAGACATTTTAAATTCACAATACAGAATAAAAGTTGTGTTTTCTAAATGTTACTAAAGAGAGAATGGTAATTCCTTTGTGAATAACACCCACAAGCACATCCAGATTATGTTTGAAGGGAGTATCTAGGGAGCTGCTAGAAGTCCACGTTGCAGCCTTACCTAGTAATCCTTGTTCTTGCTGAAACTTTATTTGCCTTAGCAATGTAATTTTTTTGTGATTAGTTTTGCATTTCAGCAGGCGTATAAGCACTGAAAGAATTATTTTGCTTCAAGACTTCTCGGAGACCTGTTTCCCCTTCATGCTGGCAGATGCATTATTATCCTCTTTCAGGCTAAACATTGCAACAATCTGAAAGAACACAGTTGACGGCCTTAAAGCAAATGCTTCTCCTAACTGTTCTTTTGTGCTTTTCTTACACTTGAGAAAACAGAGATACATATTTTTTCTTTGATCTCATGTATCTTCAGAAACCTTACTTTAAATCTCGGATAAATAATTATTTTTTTAAATATGACCTACCGAAGCACCAGCGGCTATGCAGAAAAAAACCCAAAACATCACTATCCTGTGGATTGTGCATTTTGGGCTCCTTTTTGGAATGTGAATACAGAGATGACTTGTTATTTCTACGACAGCTTTCATAAGGTTTTTACAAGAAACTTTTTTTGAAGCAAGGTCTGAACATTTATTAGATCAGTACTAATTGTACAGATCTTGCCTGGAAATAACGTTCCCCTTACTATATTGCTCATGGTATTTCATTTCCTTTGTTTCTGAACAACATTAGGCATGAATTTATTGCGTAATGATAGTAAATAAAATTTTGTATGTAATACTTTGAAAATTTTGCATTTTGCTTTCCAGTAACAGTGTGAAAGTACACGTCTTTGGAAATTTACAAGTGACCTCATTTGTGAACTGTTGTAATTGTATGTATACTAGGATGTTCAAGAGAGATTAAGATCAATTTCATATAACTGCTTGAAAAAGACAATGCCAATTAATAATGCCAAATGAAACACTAATTCTTTATGAATACTATTTGTGAGTAAGTGGCTAAAGAAAAATTACTGATATTTTGATTATATAGAAAAACAGTTGGTGAAAACACCTAGTACTTTATATGACCAATTCTTCTGAACATCCCTTATATAAGTCTAATGCTAAAGCCACTTATTTTTGTGCACTCTTGTAATTAGTCTCAGTGTAAAGTTAGCAATATAGTGGATGCTTGCCGGGTCTGGCCCCTGGAGAACATTTTAGTTTCTTCTTTGTAGAGGAAAAACTTCTATTGGCTAGTTGTTATTTCTTTTGACAGCTTGGGTTTAAAAATCCATATTATTTAGGTTCTCTCCAAAATATTATATTTAGCGTCAGTGTGACATTATGAAATCTCAGATTTAAGTTTCCTTGAGCTTTGATTGCCTTGAGGGACTGCGACATAGGATTGATGTCGTGTTTCTTAACATGTTGGTCATCTCCCTTAGACTTGCTCAGTGCAACCATAGACCATTTTGGAATTAAACTGCAGTATGTTTATTATAAATTGTGTGATATTTTCCGTCTGAATATGCTTCATTAGGCTTACCTTCTGTAATACTGCTGATGGTATGTAGAAAGAAATCATTTCAGCAGTAATCCATCAGGCAGGGAGAGCCCCCATGTGTTTGACATATAAATGCATTAGAGATTAAAACACATTTCACCATCCTGAATAAAAAGTATTTTCAAATCTGTACAGGTGCAGAATTACCTTCTGTTCAAGATGCTACTTTTGGATTTTACCAATCATTTTCCTTCAAAGATTATGTTGTCTTTTAATAGTTCCCATGACAGAGAAACTTAGTTAAAGACTGAACCCATAACACAGTGAAGATTTTCAGCCGCAAACTCTCTGGGATGACAGCATACCTTTGGATCAGCTTTAAAAAGCTTGAACAAGCTACACCATTCTCTAAAAGGCACCTACTTTACAAGTAGTTACTTTGGTCTGTTTCTCTGTGAAGTGATTTTCTTTGTGAAGTGGAAAATACAGAAACAAAAAGCTCTCTTTTTAAGGAGAAAAAGGATGTAAAGGCTTAGATGATAAACAGTGAGATTTATTTAGGACTTCTGATGTAACATAAGACATAATGCGATGACGCTGTTCTGTACTATTCAATAAATTCTTTGAAAATATTCCTTCAGGAATCTCAAGTTAAAAAGATAGAAATCTGGGATTTCAGAAACTTCAATGGCCTCTGCCATCACAGTAATATTTCACTTAACTAATGTTTGTCCCTGCAAGTACAGTGGAAGGAACAAAGGTTAGAGAGATGCCTTCCCCGTGGTAACTCGTATCTATGTTAGAAAGTCATGACAAGGATCTTTGGAACATTCAACTTCCCTGTTGTGATTTCTAACTCAAACTGTTGTTTATCCCACTGTTCACTTGACAGAGAATTTTACTCTTGGTCTTGGTGTTGCTCCATGAACTTTGTTACCCCAATGCATATTGTTCCACCCAGAGCTGCTGAAATATCTGTGCTGCCAAACAAGGGGTTGGCATCCCGGATAAGATTCTGCAGACCCCGGTACAGTGATTCAAGGGCAACCGGTGGTGTCATTTGACCATTAGAGTTTTTGAGTAGCTTTATCTCTTCCTCATTTTTGAGGTGGGAAAAAAAAATCAGAAGACTGAAGTTATCCACTGCTTAGAGATAGTGGTGAAAATCAATGTATAAATATGTACGGATTTTTTTTAATCAAGCCAGTTATAATTCTATAGACTGACGTGAGACTTTACTATTCTCTTTTTTCCTTTCTTTCAGTTGGATATAGAAATCTGGACTATGATTTTGATTGGTATCTGATTGTTGTCACAACCTTGTGAATGATGCTGCCTGTTCTGCAGCAGAATGTTCTTTGTGAGTGCTTCCCCCTATATTTACTGCTTAGGAGACAATGAATAAGTTTAAACTCTTCTTTTTTCTGTGGCTTGAATAAACAACTACAATCTCAAGAACAGCTCCGAGTCCCATATGTAGCATCTGGAAGAGTTGCTGGTCCCCTGACTGAATGACCGTATGTGCTGCAAAGGCCAGAAACAAGAGGCTCAGAGGTAATCGTGATGTTCCTTGAGTGCTTTATCTCTCAGTGACCTTGTCCAGCCAGGGTAGGATATTTTTTTCAAAGAGCAGTGGCAATTGCTGCTGGTGCCATTTTTAATGTAATACTAAGAATGGGCAGAGATCAAAATCAGATTTAAATAACAGACCTGTAGGCAAGCCCATAGTATTTTGTTGATTGTAAATGCTAGGAGATGGTGTTTTAGTAATCCCTGCGGTTTGTTTCATCCATGTTTAGACACACAAGGTGGTTTAATTGGAATTTCTGCATTTCAGTGCTTTAGTGCTCAGAAGCATATTAACTCTGGCTTAGCAGTTAGTGTTTATTCATTTTCTGAGCACTGTAGGGTCATTAATCCTCAGAGCCCTCCTGAGAAGTAAGAGATAGGAGATAGGCGCTGTGAGAAGTAATATTCTGATTTTACAAGTGGGAAAACTGAGTAGATGAATAATTTGGTCATGGCCACACAAGAAGCCAGTGTGAGCTCTGAGATTTGTTTTGGCTATTAGCCCAGTGGTCAGGCCAGCCCTTGTAGCATCCTACTTTTTAGATTATACACTCATGCCTGGTTACTATTATGATGCTTTTATTGTCCCACCGGCTGTCTAGGTAGATGGTTTTCTCTTCAGGTAATAAGGTGATCACGACTGCAAGAGAAACTTCAGAACTTGGAAAACGTCATAAAAGCAGAATCGGAACAAACTATCGTTTTGTGTTTTTTTCAGTTTTCACAGAACATAATTAAAACTTCTCTCTCCTGTTCTGCTGGAAATGGGTGCAAATTCTTTGACTTGTATATGCAAAAAGGGAATGATTGCTAGAAATCACTTTCTTGGAGATCCATTTGCTAATCTTTTTGGTTGCAGAATAATGATAGATATTGAAAGATGTCTTACCGAGCTTGTCATTGTTTTTGAGAAATAGTCTATGTGTATGAAAATACATCCTCTAGAATTAGAGAAGTCCCCTGTGCAGCAGTATCCTCAGGATTGTTTACTTCAGTACCAGTGGTTGTTTACAGTTTATAACTCCAGTTGCATAAACAGATGCACTGTGAAATAACAACTTATTTGGTGGAGCATAAGTAACGATTTTGTGTAGTGGAAGACATCGTTTTTTAGTTTCTCTCTGAAACAAACACTTATTTTCTCATCTCCACAAATGGGTTAATTGCTACCACGTCTTGTGGAAGGTTTAGGGTTTGCTTCGGTTCCAGCCGGCCTTTGTCTTAAAAATAAAACTCGCTCTGCCGTATTGTCAGTTTTAATCAAATTCAGAACTTTATTAGGCGTTAATTATTATTTAATCACAATGTTAACTGTTTTGGTGAAATTTTTTTGTTAAATATTGTTTGAATATTTCAGTTAAGTATTTTATATCTCAATATGTTAACCGTAGGATCGATCAAAATAGCGAAGCCTGCAAACTTCAGGACCTCGTCTAGCGTTTTAATAACTAATATTTAAGATACAAATCAAGGCGTTCTGTGAACACCTTATCGAACGCGATCCACTCTCCCCCTGCCCACCTTTCCTTTCCTGCAAGGCTCTTTTTTTTTTTTTTTTTTTTTTTTTTTTTTTTTTCAGCTGAGCGTGCGGAACCGCTCTGATCTCCAAATAAAACAAAATGACTTCAGGGGATGCAAAGCGTGCCGGGGATGCGGCGAGGGGACAGAAACAAAAAATCTGCGCTGGGAGGGTCGCCAGCCTCGTCCCGCAGCCCCTGGAGCGCGGGGGATGGGGGCAGCGCTCCTGTGCCAAGCGGGGCTCGCCCCGGGGAGCTCCCTATTTAACGTAGGGAGAGGGAGGAGGGAGGGAGGGAGGTAGCCGAGGGGGAACCTGCCCCGCCTTTTTTGCCCTGGGCGCTGATGCTGATGCCGGAGCCGCGGATGCGCGTCTTCCCCGCGCCCCCAGCGCGGCTCCGCCCGGCTCCCGGCGATGAAATCTGGGCGGCCGCTGGCGGGCGATGCCCTTCAGGTAAAGCCTTCGGAATCGTCGGGCCGCGGGGAGCCGGCGCCGGGGAGCGGCGCGGGGTGGCGGAGCTCGGCTGCCTTCGCCTCGCAGCCGCCGGGCGGCTCCGCCAGGTTGGTGCGTCGGGGCTCGGAGCCGCCGGGGAGGCTGGGCCGGGGCTCGAGGAGCCGTGTCGGGGCTCGGAGCCGCCGGGGAGGCTGAGCCGGGGCTCGAGGAGCCGTGTCGGGGCTCGGGGATGCCGAGCCGGGGGCGGCCCCGGGGCCCCTCGCGTCCCTCCCTGCGCGGGGCGGGCGTGCGGGGGGTTTCTCGTCCTCCCTCCGGGAGCGGCTGAAGTTGGCGTCGACTTCGTTCTCGGGGAGACGCTTAACTTTCCTTGGATGGGGCGTTTATGTGAGATGGGGCAAGAATCTCATTGGAAATGGGTTTGTCGGATGAATTGTTCTGTTTAGTAGACGGGTTGTAGGATGCCCGTGCAAACCACCTACACATTCAACTTTGTGGTACCTGTGGGTTATCGGCATAACAGCCTCGTGTTAGAAAACACTTTACATGAGGATTCTAAAGTTTTATTACTGTGCTGCTTAAACTACATCGGATGAAACAATAAGGATTTTTTTCTTAAGAAATGCAGGTCAAATGTGCAGGTGAATTCGGCCAACCATCCATTTATACGTACACAGATCTGAAAAGCAGCAGTAGACTCGAGAAGACTGGGGTTTGAAAACATCTATCGGTTGCCAGCAGATACAATTGCAGAGCAATTTAAATATTTTGAATGACTTCACTGATTTTCTTTAAAAAAAAACACCCCACATGGTTTGAAGTATGGAGAGTGAGGGAAGGTTGTTTGGTTGTTTTGTTGTTATTTTTTTTGTCTTTTTTTTTTTTTTTATCCTTGGCTTTTTAAAAAGGACTATCTTCCATACTCTACTAGGAATACCGTATCTTTTAAAGACCTGCTGTCACGTGTGGGAGGCTGTGACATGGTCCAGTAGGGGAATGCTGGGCTCCAAATGTTTCGACAGTAGGGACTTGGTTAGCAGTTTGGCCACTGTAAAATTGCACTGCTTTCAGGACCATCATATATTGAATGCCACCTCAGATATTTTATTTAGATGGATATTGATGAATTTATTAATCCTAAATGAATTTATTAATTCTAAGCAGTCTTTGTATTTGTCAGGTCTGTAGTGAAAAGGAATTTGGTCTTGGTACAGACATAATTAGGGTTTATGTATGTATTGAATACAAAGTTCCCAATTATTTTTGCTTATGAAATACTTGAGAAATTTGGCTTGTGTACAGTACATTGGTTTCATACGTATTTCTAAAATGTAGCAATAGACATGCAATGTTTTAATGTCTTGATATTCTGTTTATCAGTTGTAGCTGTTTTCTTATACATTTGCTATCCATGTTGGTCTGATTTTTGAACATGCAGGTTGACTTCTGAAAAGTGAGTGAAACTGCTCTTAAGTAAACAGCATTCCTTTTGCTGCATTAGGAGTAGCAGTGCTGTATGTTATCGCTAGTTTCATGTTGGAGTCATTTAGTGGAAACAAAATGGACTTTTTGGTTTTGGTGCTTTGTAAGAAGCTTCTCTGTGAGTGTGTGTACAGTGTCTGTCGATCACCAGCCTTACTCCCTCTAGACCTATGGGTTCCTGAGGGATTCAATTACATCTTTCAGAGTTTTTCTTCCTAAACCAGCACCGAATTTCTTGGCATTTTAATGTTGTAAATGTACAATATCTCGCATTACCTTCATTTCAACGTGTAGACAAGAAGTTATGTTTAGCCAGTGCCACCTCAACATCCAAGACACTGATACCTTGGCAAGTGTAAGTAGAACTAATTATACCCCTTTCCAAGTGCTGTTTTAGAGAGATGGAGCTTAATGCTATCACTCATTTCTACCTAAATCAGAATAGTAGATAGATGAAACTGGATTATTATTATCTAGAATGGAGGTTATAGTGAGCGTTTCTAACTTCAAACCAGTCACATCACCAATACCTTCATCACAGCATTGTTCAAATTTTTTTGATAAAACTTTCTCAAAGGTTCTTGGTTTTGATCAGAAGGGACAAAACTTTTCCAGGGACAAGAAATGAATTTATTCAGTGCTGAGTCTTGTGGTATTCTAAATGCTATCAAATATCTAGAAAAATGCCTTAAGTATAGTATTGAAAATTGGGACTTTTTCTGTTGTCATGAAGGATATTATTATTAAATATTAATAACTTTTGTTAAGATAAATGTCTTAGAAATGGCAAAGGAATCATTGAAGTAGAAAGAAACGGGAAAAGAAGAATGATTAACTCTTGCTTCTATGTCATTGTGTTAGTAGACCCAGGGCAAAAAAAACCCTAAAAACACCCCCAAAAAACCAAACTGTGGAGAATCTTGACCATATAAAATATCTTGTCTAATTTTTACTTATTTTAAGTAACATGCTAAGGAAGAGTTGTTTTTAAGATAGTTCAAGCCAACTAAAGTCAATTTTTTATTTGGCTTCAGTGATACTGATTTGGAGTATTTCTTAGAGTGATTATGTCATAAGATGGTACATTTCTGGAGTTTAGAAATGGGAGTAAAGATTCCAGGGGTGCTTGATTACTAGAGATGATATTTCACTGTTTTGGGGGTTTTCATATATATTTTGAGATTGGGATACAATTTGCAATGTCGCCTAGGAACTCAGTGTAACTTTTGAAATAGTGTATTAACTTTATGTGAGAATAAGTTTTACTTTTGAACACAACTGTTCTGCCATAGTATGATTTTCAATCGTATTGAAAATTAATTCAGAAAAGTTATCTGCCTTTAATTTTGTTTTGGAATATGTTACGAAAGGAACAGTTCTCGTAAACTGAGTTGTCAGGAGATAAAAAACTCAGAGGACTGTTGTGGTAGATGGGGATTTGCACAGTTGTGCCTTTCTGGACACAAGACGTACCACGAGAACCTAGTCAATGGATGGAAGAAAATGGCAAGACTTTAATTTAAAAGATGCATTGTAAATGTGTTTTCTCTCAAATGTGAATGCCATGGGACTGCATTTGCGTGAGATAGCAGGCAGTTAGATCAGAGAGGAGAAATAAATGTCTAAGTGACTCTTTTCTGGTAGTGCCTCTGTCTAAATTTGTATGTGAATAAAGTCTAATTTTATAGCCTGTGATCTCTTTTCAGTTGTGGAGTTCTGTACCGGTAGGAATAAATCATCTTAGTTCTTTTTTTTTTCCTTTTTGTATTTTTAAGATATCAAATGGAGATAAGGAATGCAGCAAAGTTGCTGCCTTCAGTGTCGTCGTACAGTCACTACTTTTACTTTACTTGAACTTCAGTTTGGACAGTGTGAGAATGTGCTTGCTTTGGGGGACTGGGATAGAGTGTAAGCATTTCTGCTTTATATTTGCCTTTGTCGTGTCTGCTCTGCATTTGATTTCAGGTAACCATGTTAAATTGCATAGGCTGCAATTTCTCTTCATTGTCATTGAAAATAAAGCACAGTATGGCTTCTTCCACCAGGTTGCAATCAGAGGCTATTTTTGTTCTGCAGTTAATTACAGGTCTCATGCACAGCAATAAGGCTTCTGGAGAGTGATATTTTTATGATGGTCAGGAACAATTTAAAAAAGAAATGTTCCAGAGTTCCACAGAGGCTTATTAGTTGCATTTCACAACAGACACACACCAACAAAGTTTTTTTAAAGTAGTAAAATGGATAAACTGCTTGAGTCAGCAGTGACATCCAGATTCGGCAAAAACTAGGTTATGAATTCAAGCAATTAAACATGATAAAAAGCCCAGTTTTACTGCCTTGACTTAATAAGCTTCCCATATTTTTTTTGATACATAAAAACTTCAACATGTTCTTTTCTGTCAAGTGTTCACAACAAAAAGTGCAGTGCTAAGGCACAAAAACTCTTGAAAATCGTCTTGCTTTGCATATCTACTTGAAATTTTTATTTAAATACTTTTATTCTCTGGAGAAACAAACAGTAGTAATTTATTTGGCTTAACATACTTGGAGTTCAGTGGATACTTGTTTATGTACCTGCATTTTGATAGAGAGAATTAAAACTGGATGGGTTAAATATTTAGGGATCAGTAGAAGAAATTCTTTTAGTAATACTTGGTATTTGTTTGAAATAAGTTTCCTAAAGATCATCAGATATCCAGACAAAATTTTTGTGTGGAAGGCCAGAGGATCCGTTTTTGTGTGCTTTTGGTTTTATGTGCAGCTCTGGGCTCTGATTGTTCGTGACCCGGCCTTCTGATGTGTGACATCAACAAATGATGTGTGTGAAAAGAAGAGATTCATTTTTCAGGAGAATGTGTCTGCTGTCGGCTGTGTTTGCAGGGGAAGTTTACTGTTTGGTTGTGATACAGAGGAACCTCAAACTATTGAGATTTTTATCGAATATTTTGGAAGACGGGATTTGGAATGAATGTCATGGGATTTTTTTTTTTTCTTTTTTAAGACTTTCGATGCTTTTAAAACATATGCTTAATAATTAGGTCTGTATGATTAGCAGTGGCATGATTTCCCATTTTTCCATCTTGCCAATTAAGCCAGCACCACATGAGGCTGTAATCCTGCACTAATCTTGACAGTTCCCAGGAAGAGCAGGATACCCCTGCCTTTGCCAGGGAGCAAAATCCTCTTAAGAACCCGATTTCAAATGGTTTCATTCCAGTTGAGAGGCTTTTCCAGTGTCAGTAGAGTCAAAAATTCAACCATACCAGTAGAGAATCTACTTCTGTTTTGACTTTTTATTTGCATGTATGAGCGCTTTCCTCCATGCTAGTTTGTTCTGTAAGCACCAACAGTAAGTAATATTTACTAAAAGCAGAGGTTAAGACTGACATTAAGTATTTTAATCTATTTCCTTTACTTACATTTGTGTTTTCAAGAGATATCTATCTCTTTAACAAGTATTTATAATTATTGAAACAGGTAAATCAAATTTGGCACAGTCATGAAATAACTTAGGAGAACTATTTGCCCAGATTTTAGACTCGAATAGCTGGAGGGTTTTACCAACTCTGATGGAAGCTGTGGTTCACTTGATTGCCCCCCTTCTTTGTACAGTGACTTGGGGTGGTCCTTAGAGCTAGGAAATTGGGGTCAGAGCTCAGTCTTGAGGTATTACCGTCTATGAACCATTGATGAAATGAAGCTTTTCAAAGAGTGTTCATGTGGATTGTGATCATCTTCTGAGTAGGCGGTGGGTATAGTTGACTGAGCTCCAACATAGTCTTTGCACGTCCTGTAGGAGCAGAAACTCCATTCATCAACTCACACCATAACTACAAAGAAGCAGTCGTCTTAAATGAGTAGCTGTGAATGATGAACAGCAACCACATTACACAGCTGTTACTTTCTCACACACGCTTCATGTAGCAGACGTTAACTATGGAACAATGAAAAATAGACTACAGTTTAACCCAGTTTGTATGTTAGTATTTCCTCTCATTAATAGAAGGAGTGTGTTTGTATGTGAGTTTTTCTTCTAATTAATTATTATGATGCAGACTTGGGGCAAGGCATTCTGAAAAGAGGAGGCAGTGCAGTAATTCTGCCTTCATTTCTTTTCGCCTATGCATAGCTGAGCAAACACTGAACAGAATTCCATCCTGATGCTAAAATGAGGCGTTAAGGCACGCTAGAAAAAATAGTGATGGAGAGGACCACTCTTCAATGTCATCGAGTCCTGTCCTGCTACCTGAAAAGATCATCTTTACAAGTGTCATTTGTGATAGACATCCAGTTAGTCTTTAAAAACTGTCAATTGGGAAATTCCATTAATTCTCTAGACTACCTGTTCCAGCACTTAACTGTTTTTACTGCCTTGAAAAGTTCTTTCTGCTAGACAAATGAAACATCCTATGCTGCAGATGACCTCAGGGTTTCACGTTCTCAGTGGACCTGAAGCAAAAGGGCTCCCCTTCTCTCTGTGACAGTCTTTTATGATGGAGATTCCAATTCAGACCTCAGGCTTACGTCCCACATGTTTTAATCTAATTTGGTTCAACCATTCTATTTATTATTTAGTTTGGGAATCTTTACTTTTAATCCAAGACATGCATTTTGAACATCTTGTGTTTAAATAAAAACATTGAATTCAAATAGTTTGACTAATGATTTGGAACCAAATATTGGCCATGATTTACAATATAATCAGGGTTACGTAATAATTATTGTAAGGCATTATTAGACACTCAAAACTGGTTCTCACAGCTGACTTGAAATCTCTAAGCTGCCTGTTGGACCTCTTTATGAGGCAGACACTATGAGGTTTACTACTTTGCTGATGTCACTAGTAAGTTATACTTAGGACCTGTTATGCTTCTAAATTTATGGAAGTGTGAATATGTAGATATATATGTGTGAAAGCATTTGTATCATAAGAAAACATAAACGTTAAATACTTTTGCTGCTACGTCCAAGAGTTGATTAGCTCTGCCTGCTCTTGGCTCCCATAATTTCTCAGAATAGTTATCATGAGGCACAATATAACCTTGCAGGGCAAGTGTGAGGAGAGATGCAAGACAAGGAATTGGAAGATGTGCTTTGGAAGAAAGACTGTGAGACGATGCTGGCTGGCATCATCCTGTGTTTGACCAGCTTAGCACCTCTGCACTCAGAGGAGATATATCCAAGAAGATCTGAAGGACTGTTCTTGCGTAACCTTCTTCCAGCCTCTATTATCCCATCATCTGTTTTATTGATTAGCTGGACCTGGTGAGCAGTGGATTATTTCAGTGACTCAGAACTGAAAGTAAAGCACAATAGTGATGACATGGAAGATGCTTCTGCAGTTTCCGAAGATATGTGAACCTATGGAAAATGATGTTAATCTGATCCAGAAGTGTGTGGTGAACTCTGTTTAGGTAAGGAACAGCGAACTGGCTAATGTTATAAAATAATTGTGTGAGTCATTGACTAGTGCATAGCTTGACTTTGGCTACGCAGTAGAGCAAGAGAAGCAGAGAATGCAAATGTCAGCTCATCATACACGTTGAATACATAACTCAGGTACACTATCTTGTGCATTCATAGAAGTCAGGTGGACTGGGCTGTTCTTATTTAGTTCAAGTTTTAGCACTACAGAGGAGCCAAGGGCATTGTGCCCATTAAGATAACAGAAGACAAAGATGGATGAGGAAGCTGAGATTCTTATGGAGAATTATCTTTAAAATAGCATGCAGCTTGTATACGTTTATTCCCCAAATCTGTTTGTGAAACATAAAGGCCATGAAATTCTAACTTGAGAACAAGCTTTTTTTTTCAAGCTTTTTTTTTTTTTCTTTAGAGCTAGGAAGGAGGGTTAGATAACAAAAAAATCCTTGTTTGTTATTCTAACAAATAAACAAATTTTATCAATTTTAAAAAAGCCAAAACTTGGAAACAGAAGAAAAATGAAAGAGAGAGCATTACAGCTTTAGCGTGTTTCATTTTGACATTTTAAGAGGAAAGTCCATTTTTTCCTCACAGACACATTTCCTTTTTATTTTCCTGTGCGACAGAACTGCAAAAAATACTGTGGTTTAACTTGAGTTAGAAACCTGTTTCATTTGATCTTTCAACATTGCAGACAGTAGACTGCATTTGTGCTTAAAGGGACAAAATCTAACATGGTGTTGGAGGTAACTGCATTGACATGTTCTTCTTCATGTCTCTAGTGAGTAAGATGTGAAGCTGTGGGCTTAAATGCACAAAAGACGACTTAAATGAGGCATTGGAAAAGTTTCCTAATAGCAAGAGTACTTAATATTTAATCAGATGAGTTAGGAAGATTATGAGATTTCTCTAACTGAAAGCTTTTAGGAAAGGTTTGGAAAGCAAGTGTCCAAAAAGAAAGGTTGCTGGATGCCTTTGTACGTAAGGACGTACTGCAGAATTAATTTATAACTGACAAAACATGTTCTCATTTTTCTATATGCCTTTTACTGAAAGAGAAGGTCTTCCTCAAAACGCCAACTTATTTCCTGTTCAGCCAGTGGGTCTCTCTGTCACTACCAAGAGTTTTTCTTTAACAAAGTTCTGAATCTGACCCCTTGTTATTTTCATACGTGTGTGAGTTAAGACAATGAATCAATATTATAAATATTTTCCCACGAAACAGAGTTCAGAAAATAACTTTTCTCTTTTTTTTTCTTTATAAGCTGCTAGAGCCAACAACTAGTTTGGCATAGGGTGGAAAGATTGTGTTAGAGGGAACTGGAATAAAATCTGTGAAGACACTACATTACTAGTTGCTGTGGGAAATATATCTGTCTTAAAGACAGAGAAGGAACAGTAAGGAACCATGTCCCATCATGCTCCAGAGGCCTTTTTAGAATCATAGAACAACCAGGTTGGGAAAGACCCATCAGATCATCGACTCCAACCATTCCTATCAAATACTAAACCATGCCCCTCAAATTTCATATGACACAGCCCCTGTTCTGTCTAGGCAAAATGTTTCTAATTAGCTTTTACCTTTCTCTGGACATACTTTTCACCTTACAAATGGCATCATTTTGAATGAAGCAATGCTACTATTAATTATGTAGTTTTAGAATAGACTATAGGACATAGGAAAGTGATAAGGAAACACTAAACAACATTCTGTAATATCTGTATTAAGGAAATAGCTGCCAAGATACTTATTACTTGCAGGCATTTCGAACTAAAACGGGTCTATAAAGAATTTAATATTTTCATATGCTTCGGTGTAAAGCCATCTGTCACAGTGACAGAACAAAGTGCTGAGAACAAGAACAAGCGTATGTTTATGGAAGTACTCCATGAAATGTTAACAAGAAAGACACAAGATACACAGCAGTATCTTGTGACAAATGGGCAAGGGATTTGAAAAAAAGCATGGCAATCATCTTCAATATTTACAGTTATGGCTTCTTTTCTAATTTCTTTCTATGTAGAAGTGTTAAAAAATAAAAGTCTGTCAATACAGATGGTGAGGGAGACAGGAATACTGAGTAAATACTGTTTACATCCACCTTTTGTAGTTTTTCATGGTTTTGCTCTCTTGTTACAATTTGAAGCTTATATCTGGATACATCAGTATATATGTTATACCTTGTAGTGTTTCATACACCTGCTGGACTTTTTAGTGCAAATTAAACAACCTCAAACATTTCCAGGAGCTGAACTTTACTAGTATCTTCTTCCCATCCCCCATCTGGGACAGATTTTATTCGTACCTGCACAAAAGAATGAATCATGTTATGGTGTTTGAAGTTAAAGGTTGATGTAGTGTGACTTTTAACCTGTCATACCCCAAATATGGGGCACAGTGTGGGCTAGTAAGAGACACAAAGACATTATAGGGGAAAAAGTGGTACTGAGACATCAAAAAGAAAGCAAGTGTTCAAGAAAAGTTTCTTTGAATCTTTTGTCAATGGTATTGCAACAGGAAAAATCTGGTTCTAAAGAATCTATACAGTTGGATTTTTAGTTACAAGGTATAAAGGAGACATTTTATAGTGATTCTGTTATCTTCAGGTTTTCTCTCTTTACAGGTTTGGGTGACTGGGAGAAAGGATTGAATTAGATTGTGCCTTAGCAACACTCAGTATCTTCTAGGAAATGTATTTTATGTTTTAAAATGATAGATCCGAAAAAGATGAGTGCTAAAGGGCTTTTAGAGATGGTTATGGTATAATTTGCATCCCCTGTCATCCCTTTCCAGGTATGAAATACCTGTTCATCACCCCGAGATAACAGAAGTGTTCTAATGTTGACATCATTCTGCATTAACTTGTAATGTTTGTATAATTTCATTTTTAGCCAGATAGGCTGTAAGTTTTGAATGTATCGCATTGTGGCACCTTTCAGCCGTAATAAGTTGGCCCGTGATATCATTACAGGAGCAAGCAAAACCTGAAAGTAACAATATCTGAACTTTTATTTGAATTCTGATAAGTATGCAAAGTTTTCAAATTTGTACCTAGCAACAGTGACATCTGGTGGCTAACAGGAAAATCCCAGCGCTGCTTTGGAAAGAAGTAAATAGTTAAAACTCCCACAATTTATCAGAACCGTGGAGTCAAATCACTTTATGTAAATAAGCTGTTCTAAGACCTTCAGTGTTACCATCTAAGTGAAGACAAAGAACCAGGTAGGGAGGAACACAACTCCTTGGTCAGACTGGGGCTGATTTAATATCTATTTTAGCTTTGGCAGAGCAGGGTGCGGGGTACCAGATACCACAGATGAAGGTGCATGGGACTGGCCCAGAAGCAAATCTGCTATTGGTCCTCATAAAGGTTTATCTTGATGTTTAATGCTGACAGGACGAATTAAAGCCATGAGGCAGCAGGTTTTGGACACTAGGGTATTGAGTATCCTTGAGTATCCTTGAGTATTCAGCTTTGGAAACACGCTCTGTCAATGAGTCTTAGCATTATGTATATTTGTTGCATGTAGAAAATCCCCAATGGTTTAGACTGGTGCGAGGGGAGATGTCCTCCTGCATTTCTATTAATTTTCATTGTCCATTCTTGTGTCCTTTTTTCCCCTGAGAATTGAATCTTCTAGTTCTCTGTGCTATCTGTTGGTATTTATTTTGACTGTCCTTTTATTTCCTTTTAAAAATAAGAGCAGCCTTAGTTATTTCTCTGGATCTGAGAATTTTTGGGTTTTCTAAACAGTTCAATCTTGTGTCATTACCCTCTTGGACCCTCTTGCTTTCACAGTTTACTTTTTATATGGACTGACCTGCCTCCATGCAACAGAGAAGGGTGTCTCTTGCAAATTATAGGAAAAGTTTCGAGTAGGATATCACATGCCAGTAATTATTTTACTCTAAGAGTGCTAACTTGTTGTAAATAAGGTTTACAATGTGTTTGGGATGGTGCTGAGACTTTGTCTTCCTGCTAAGACTAAGTAATTTTTGTGGTGACAAAGTTTCTTTTTTCAAAATACAGCTTCTTTCCCGTTGTATTGCTTCCAAAATATGAATCTAAATAATGCATTTATAGTAATTTTAATTGGCAAAATGTTTTTATGCTAGCTATATGATAAAATGTTTTAAAGCTGTCGTTTTTTTTAATCAATGAGTTGGCTTTTCTTGGCCAGTAGACTATCCCCTCAGCTTATGTGACCTTTAATTTGAAAAAATAAAAAATGGTAAATAGTGGTATGTTTATACTCTAATTCTTCCCAGTGTAAATGATTATGAAAATTATTGTCTAATTCTGCCGTGCCAATAATTAAGATTGATACTGACAAAACAAACTTCTAGATTTGTACATTTACTAATACTGATTTCTGCAGAAGTTACAGAACTACAAGGAGAATGTTGAAAAGAATGTTTCATCTAATACAGCTCATTCTTGGAATGTAAAACCATCAATAAAAACCCAAGAAACATGCACAGTCCTGTTGTGGTTTAAACCCAGCCACCCATTTAGCACCACACCACTTGCTCATTCCCCTTTTCCCAGTGAGATGGAGGAGAGCATTGGAAGAGTAAAAATGAGAAAACCTGGGGGTTGACATAAGATTAGTTTAATAAATAAAATATGCAAATGATAATGATGACAATGATGGTCATAGTATAAAATAGTAGTAGTAATGAAAAGGAAAATAACAAACAGAGAGAGGAATATACCCCAAGAAAAAGAAGTGATGCAAATGAAAAACAATTACCCACCACTAACTGAGTGACGCCCAGACTCTCCTCAAACAGTGGCTGCTGCCCCATGACCGTCTCCCTCTGGTTTGTCTGCCAAGTTTGCCAAGTTTGTCTGACATCTTATGGTCTGTAATATTCCTTTGGACAGTAAGATCTGCTTGTCCTGGCTGTGCCCCCTTGCTGGAAAGGCTTGAGAAGCTGAGAAGCCATTGTATTAGTGTAAGTACTGCTTAGCAACAACTTAAACTCTAGTGGTTGATAGCCGACTGAACATGAGCCAGCAGTGTGCCCAGGTGGCCAAGAAGGCCAATGGCATCTTGGCTTGTATCAGAAANGCATTGGAATATGCTGCCCAGGGAGGTGGTTGATTCACCTTCCCTGGGGGTGTTTAAGGCACAAGTAGACGAGGTCCTGAGGGACATGGTTTAGTGTTTGATGGGAATGGTTGGACTCGATGATCCAATGGGTCTCTTCCAGCCTGGTGATTCTGTGATTCTGTGATTCTGTGAACATTAATCTATTAAACCACAACGATATATCAGATACTAGAAAGAAAATTAACTCTATTCCAGCCAAAACCAGGAGAGTCCAAGCAAGATCTATCAATATGAGTTAAGTTTGCTTCTCCTTGTGGAAGTTCTCAGTATCCTTAAGGGAGGGGTTGGCCCCAAATAGATCAGCATCCGGGGCACATTGTTATTATATTTACTGTTAACAGGTTGTGAGCAGGAAGAAAAAGCAAACTGTTAATCTGTGTGTAGTTTTTCCTGTTCACTTATGCATTCATTCTCTCTTCTCAAAACGTTACAAAGACCTGCCACTTGTCTTCCAGACAGCAATGTTTGTTTTACTTATTGCTGGCTGTTCTTTCTGTGTTACATTGAGCATCTTTGTTATTTGATTTCATGTTAACAGTATTTCCCAACTGTCAAAAATTTATTAAATTGTTAGCAGAGAGAGATTAAATTTTCTTCCTGGAAATGACTGGCTTTATGGTAGCTTGTCATATACTGCAGTTACTATGTTACCTCTTGGTAATTAAAATTGCCAATGGGCCCCCAGCTATTCCACAGAAGATTCTGCTGTGCATTGCTGTTCCCCCATTAATAATGATTATAGCTGCTTGTTTTGTGGTACTTAGCCCAATTGACGTGTACTAATTTGTTTGAGTGTACCTCTCAGGGAAGATCAGGGAGAGGATCAACTAGTTTAAGTGTACTTACCAGGCTCAGATGTGAGATAAATTAGCAGCAGTTTGGGTTTGAACAGAAAGAAAAATGGAGGTACCTTAAGCTACTCTGCTGAGAAGAAGGAAGAGGGAAGGGATAAAGAGATGGCTGTAGGTGTTATGGTGGTGGCAGGGAGATTGGGAGAGATACGCGTATTCAGAACCACATCCTAACACATCTGTGTTATGCTGGGATTACAACACAAATACTTGTATTCCTTTAAAAACTTGACTGTTGATGCTACTTCCCTTTTGTCTTAATTTCACCTTGTAAGTAGGGTTATGTATCTTGGAGAAGCGCGTTGAGGAGAAGCGCCTTAAAAATTGTGAGAAGCATGTAAAGCTGTGCCTCTAACACAAATATGATTCATTGTTCTTCTGTCCCTCCTTTGTTGGAGTCTGCTGGTGACACTGTATTTCTGATGGAATAGGAGAAATTAAGTTTCCCCCCTCCCTAAAGGAATAAATGCCAAGTGCAGAGCTACTGATTAAAAACATACCTCTGAGGAGCCTGACAGGAGCCAATCCTTAGGATATATCTAACTAAATTCTAATTCCTTTCACTTGTAAGCGCACTGAGAGGTAAAAGTTTCTTCTCTTTGCCATAGGTTACCTAGTTCTTCAGAGTTACCAGTTCACTTACTCCAAGTCAGCCTTTTTTTTTTTCCTTCTCTCTTGAAAGTTATGCTTTATGAAGAATGCCCTTGTAGTACTTAAAAAGTATTTAGTGCCAGATTTCAAAGTTTATTTCCTGTGGTGGCCCTAGTTAAATAGTTTCTCTCTTTACTTGCACCTCTGTGGCATAGCATGAGATCTCTTGACTGGGAGTTATAATAGAAGTATTATTTTCTTCCCTCAAGCAAAATGATGTGTTCTTAAAGTAATTTGCTGCAGTGCAAATTATTACTGCTCTTTTTGTCGTGACAGGGCTGTAATCATCTTGTGTCACTGGTCATCCCTCCAACAGCTTATTGGTTCTCAGTGCTGACAAGTGGAAGTAAAAGAACAAGAGTAGCATTTTTTTTTTCCTTTAGATGGTGCCAGGGCTTTTGATGTTTACATGTTGTATTCTCTATTGTATGTAGAAAATAAGTTGGTGAATATGGGAATTGTGTTTATATCTTAGGTAAATTGCTATTGAGTAAAACATAAAAAAATACTCAAAACATTAAAAAGCATTTCTGTAGTCTGATTTATCTGTTAGGCAGTTTCTGTGAAATGTTAGAAAAGTGTTGCTTCAAGCCTACATTGTGTATCTCTGTAATTAATGTTGATAAAGAAGAAAATGGCGAAAGTTGTTTGAGGTGGGATAGTCAAGCAGTTAAATGTTCATTGAATTGTAGTCCGAGACCTTGGGAAGAGTATTAGGTTATAAAAGATACAGGTAAAGAACTATTTCGGTGCAATTGTTTGTATTTTTCATCCACATCTCCCATGTGGGTCATGATTCCAGCGCACAGTCGTGTAATCTCCTGCAGTGGCAATGATTCAGCTTAAGAATCAATAGGGCATGAGGTGTTTCAAGTTCTCATTACTGTAATGTGTCAACATCACTTCAGTGACCCCAGAGCCCTATGTTGGCTGATTTGTTCTCTGATTTATTGTGCAATCTTGTAGGGCAAACTATAATTTCACTTGCAACCAGAAGCTCTGCTTTTATGGTTGGTGCCCCTGTCTCCAGTCATTAGGACGTTCAGGGATAATCAATACCTGCATTTGCTACTGAAGGTTGAATGAAGTTGTCAAGCAGCTAAATTGCAAAGAATACAAACAAAAGAACATTAATATGGCTGAGCAGACCAGGGCATGTTTTTATTTAAATTTTCATTCCCTGTCGGCTCAACGAATGTTTCTATTTGTTTGCATTATCATAATTTGTATTACCCTATATACCTAGAAGTTTCAAATCTCAGATTTTGTAGTTGTAATTATTTACTGTACCAGTTTGGCTTTAGGTTATCTGTGTTCATTTCTCATTCTATTGTCTTTTCTATATCTGTCCAAAGTGAATGACATCATGAATAGGAAACTAATTACTAATTCCTCTAACTTAGAAAACTTATTGTGGCTTTAATACATAACAGGTAAAGCAGAGTTAATTTTGCAGTCCTCCTCTTCCACCCCTGCTAACTTTGATAGTTCAAAGTGCTGCAAGTGATAACAATGTCATTTTTATCAGTTTGTCCTAGGTGATATTATACCTGTTGATGTTGATTCTAAATGAATGTCTCCTTTAAAACTGGAGTAGTTTAGCACATCCACAAGCTCTGAGGCCTTTCACTGCATTGACATGTGCAGCTCACATATTCAACTATTAATCTGAGTTTAATGCAACAATCTTGAAGCTAAATATCTAAAATTGCACAGTCATACAAATTTAATTTTAATTCCTCATTTTTTATTACACAGAGTTTTGTCTCCAAGGGGTATTGATATGTTTTGGGGGACTATTTTAGTATTATCATAGAGTTTGAAATGGAGCTCAATATCATCACTTTTACAACTCCTTCACTGATGTCAGCTCTCCTTAAGCTAATTGTTATTGTAGGAGTTGTTTGCTGTATGATTGCTCTGTTCTGATGCCTTTCCCAAGCTAGACACTGTTGCCTCCACTCAGAGAAAACGTAGGTGAATACTTGGTCCACCCCAGAGTGTTTGTTCTTGTGTTTTGAGGGAGAGTGCGTGTGTTCATGTATTATTTAATGAATCTCACCAGTGTTGAGTTTTCATAAAATTGTAATCCTTGATGGCTTGCAGCAGAAACATATGCTTTTCTGCATCTGGACATCGTGGTTTGGACTTGGTCTGAATGCTAAAGCCTGTTAGCAGATTGTCAGTTAAGTGAAAAATCCATTGTCTGGAAATGCACAAAGTAGGAGGAAGCAGGCCATCTGTACGTTTTCTGTTTCTTGAAAAGCTTGATGACTGCGCTGTATTATTCCAGTATACATAACAGATTTAATTTTTTCCTCCATCTGAAATACTTATTTCCCTAGAACTTTCAACCTAACACTTAGGAGCACACAGCTTACCTAAAGAGAAAACATCAGGCAGCAGATGAATGAATGTGAGCTTTAAATTAAGTAAACCTGAAGACAGGCAGTTTTAAAAAGCTATATGAAGCCACCAAATGTAATACCAATAAGAAACAGAATTGGAAACAGAATAGGGAAAACTAGGCTCTCAAATTCAAGGCCAGAAGTTTTCAAAGTAATTTTCCTAGTTGTGTAATAGCAATTCTGCAATTAGCTTAAAAAAGGCTTAATTTTTTTACTGTGAGGATTAGAAAATTAATAATTCTCAAGAATCTTCTTTTTTATCCTCTATTTTCTCACCCAAGCCATCAGTTTTAATTATAGTCTCCAAAATGTGGTTTTTTTCCTCTATCTGTGTAATCTGCGGGTGGCACACTAGAAAAATCTCCCTTGTAAAATCATTTATTTGTAATTGTTCAGTAGACTATTGTTTTTTGAGTTTCTCTTTGGAAAGGTCGATGTCATTAGTGAACACGCTGCATGTACAAATTCACCTCTATGCTGCTTAAATAGTGAAAAACAGTCAAGCTTTACTACAGTAGGAAATGCTCTATAGATTTCAGATGCTTCCTGAAACATGGCATTATTAGTCCTAGTTCACTGTGGAGTTTTTTTTTAAATGCAGAAATGTCTCAACCATTTACTAAGCTGATCTATTTAAAGACTTTTCCATTAAATTAAATTAATTGTCATGGGGTTAGTACAGCTTTAAAGAGTTAACAACTATGGCCTCATATATCATGAAAAGCAATAGGTCTCTGCTGCATGAGAGTTTGACCTATATAACAGAATAATCTGGCATAATGCAGAGAAGGGAGATGAGGGAAAAGGTGAGCTGTAGCAACCTTTCAAGTGTTGCACAGGCCATGAAAATTTGTGGAGCTGCTGGAAGGTAGATAACCTGTGCAAATTAATTTGGCTACTCTGCATCCTATGTTGTATAATTCATTTTACGTCGGAAGTGTCCCACATTCTTGGAGGGGAGGACTGTTCTAAGGTGTTTCACCTAAGCTGCTCATCTATATCCCTTATTCAAAAAAAAACTGTCATAAATAAGTGGAAAACTTGCAAAATAAGGTACTCTTCGTTGTTACTATTTGAGAAACTTACTCATCCCTGGTAGAAGTTTTAATATTTAAAGAAAAACCCTTCATAGTTTAGCTTTCAATTTTTTCCCCTTCTGCGGTCTACCCCTTGCACCATCACCCAGAGATTTCTGGATTGTACAAAGTATGGAACACTTGGTTATTTTAGTGCCCTCTGAATTCTTTTGGAAGGTAGATACAAAGGTGGCATTGCTGCAGACAGATTCCCTCTGCTTTTTCCCACCCCTCAGTCAAATACCAAGTATACCAAGGAGTATACATGGAGTACAACAGTTGCTGCATAATTTCTGTACACGGTGACCTTGTTGCCTGGCTTAAGTTATGTGAGGGTCAGCTTTTGACCTTGGTGGTCACTGACAGCTGACGGCTATCTCAAGGCTGCTTGAGGAATGGTGCTTCTTATCCAGTAGTGGAGATTACAAAGCCAATAAATCCCTATTGAACGATGTAAAGCTTAACCCTTTGTCAGGCACTGTACTCACCTGTGAGATGCTAGATAGGAGGTGAAACCCACGGCTAACTCATGGAAATGGCAATTGCTGCAGAAGGACAATTGTCTGCATTAGTTGTGTAACCCTTGTTGCATCTGGTGGCTGAGGGGTGAGAGCACAGGCAGCTCATCAGTTGCCAGGCCAGGTGGCAGTATAAATGCCAGGGAGATGACTGCATTCAGGCCTAAGATGCCACTACTCTTTTTTATTCATTTATTTTTCCGTTCAGTTAATCTCTTTCTGAATAGTAACCACCGTAGTAACCACTGCATAACAAAAGAAATAAATTGATTTTCATCAGTACTTGATGAGTCATTACAGTTATATGTATGCTGCCATTATACTTTGTACCCCATTAAGTGTTTTGGGTGCAACAAGAATGATTATTTCATATTCCGTCACAAAGCTGACTTTGATTCATATAGAAGGTACAGCACAGTTCAGCAAAATTCTGGACACTTTCATTAATTTAATATATTTTCCTTTGTTTGGGAATTCAGCTGAGATGGAAATTTCACTGGGATGAGACTTTGAGTTCTAGTTATTTCTGCTGATTTATGGAAGGCAGCTAGTCAGGCCACCCTCTGCAGGGATTTTGCCATGCTCTGCTGTAATTAGATGAGGAAAATGGAGACTCATCATATTGGACCCATGAGTACTGGGGGTGTTGCTAGTGAGTTGCCCAAGCGTAGAGTTAAGGAGCTCTGTAAGGAAAAAAAAGAAAAGGTGTTTTTTTTAAAAAAAAAGTAAGAGTCCTACTTTAATTCCATCTGGATATGCTGGTTTCACTATGCACTAGAAATACCTGCTGCCCCTGCCACTACAGGGCAGTGCCTCTCCCTGTCTTAGTTGCCTTTTGGGGTCTGTGAAGCTCAATGTTTTCCCAGGGCTTTGAAAAGTGCTCTCTTTAAAGGGTATCACCAGTGTGTAAAATCTTACTCCTCCTGCCGAAGCTCAAACAAACTATAAACCTCTGTTGGTGCAGAAAATCACTGAGTGCTGCATAAGCTGTTCAAGTGCTGCTTAACCCAATCAAAGATACTGAGCTCAAGCACTATAAGAAAGAACTCCCACAGGGAGAGACAGCTTGCTACAATGGCATCCAATTCAAGGTCATAGATAACGTCAGTCACGGTAGGGGAAAAAAGCCAAATTAAGCATTTTTAACAGCGAAAATATATTGAGAATTAACATTAAGGGTGTGAAGATAGTGGAAAGGAAAACAGGAAAATCTGTGTAGCAGAACAGTTGTGTAAGCAATGTTATAGCAGTGGGCATCAGAATACTGAGTCACTTATATCGTGTGCATCACTAACTGAAAGGACTTTCCTTATATGATCTGGCTCTTGTATGGCTTTGCAGCCTCTCACCTTTGTTCTTACAGCTCTTGCCTAGATAATTTATTTTCTAAATCTTTGTGAAATGAATGGGAGGATCATTAACAGTCAGCACTGATTTGATGTGGGAGGCGTTTGCTTTTTTTTCCTTGAAGAAATCAGTGTTCAGAATTTTTGACAGAAAAAAGTGCTACTTTTTATATTTTTGTATAAAATCTTGGTAAATTAGTAAGGTATGTACCAGTGAAGAAATGCATGCCATTTTGAGCTTCTGCAATTAAGCAGAGATCAGGAAGATGTCTAATTATGATGTGCCTAAGAGTCGGCATAGACTTGTGTACTTTCAAGTCCGATTGAATGATTTTAATTTTGCACTGAGCAAGTAGCGTTTGTCACTGCAGCAGCCTGAAGCCCACCAAGCCACCACACAGCACAGGAGGGTAGGAGCTCTTCTCTAAGAAACTGAGATGAGCTCATGATTCGAGACCATGATGTGAGTTTACCCTTGTCAGTATATATGTTCCCTGAGTTCTTCTCAATTTTGTTCCTTTGCCTGTAAGTACATAACCTAGTGCTGTTGCAAGCTACTTTATTTCTGTTGGTTCATTTTGGAGACTTCTCTTTGGAGGATCTGTTCTGTCTTAATGTCAAACAGATGGAGATGCACAGATGACACTACCACAGGCACACATAGATACTTGTATGAGGTATTGAGAAAGGTACTTAGAAGATTATCTACTGTTGAGAAAAACAATACTTGTGAATGCTTGTTTGGATGCTTTTTCTGCTCTTAAACTCATAAACCTTGTACTTAATAAGCGTGTTAAAGTAAATGAATGAGGTGAAATTTAGGTTTGGTTTGTTCTCTTTTTCTGGGTTGTGATCATATAAATAATGAAATAGTGATTTGTGTGCAGTAGTTGTGTTCAAGAGAAGTGGTATCTGGAAGCATTACAAGGCTTAGCAGAGGGGCATGTATTTCAGAGTGGGAATTGAAATCTTCCTTTTGACAGTTTTCCTTGAAACTAGATTCACACTGCCATCCCAATTTTCCTAGAAAAAACAATGCCAAAATGCTGCAGTCAGAGCTTGTCCTAATTTTGAGCACTTCAGTAAATTGGCAGAGAATGAAAGGCAGGTAGCTTGGAGGTGCATGTCTCTTGCCAGGCAATGAACCACGTGGTGATGCTGCAGGGCCAACCTGAGCATGAATGGGGCTTCTAATCTTGACAACCCCACATAGTCCATGTAAGTACTAATCTAAAGTTCACCTTTGTAATATTACAGTTGTTTTGCTCTAGTATTCTCTGTTCCAATCTTTCTTCTTTGCTAGTCAGTTATTTAGAGCAAATGCTGAGCTGTGTCTGAGACAAGAAAGATTTTAATTTCTTCTTGTTGCATCCTAATTCCTGGTTGCCTGTTGTTAGTTACTCTTTACTCTTGTACTTCTTTTAGTCATATTGTTTGCCTTTCCATTGACTGAGCTCTGAATTAACTTTTTTCTGCTCCTGTACCTCTTAGTTCTCTCGCATGCACTTAATGTAAGAAGAAACAACTCCTTTCTCTTCTAGACAATGTTCCTGTCACCTCCTGGAGTTAATAGAATTAAATTCTGGTATTAACATTCAATTTGCAGTTTTGGAGCACTGAAGCATCACCAGCTCTATGTGGAAGGAATAGTTTTTTTGTGGTGATGTTCGAATGTGGGATGTTTTCAACAGACTTCACAGAGTTTGAAATCTGTTGCACTTAAAGAGGTATTTTACATCTCTGGGAGTGCTTTCACTGGAAGGATTTCACTCTGGGGTGTCCATGTGCTCTTTTTTCCATAGTGCTTATGTTGTCAATTAAATATCTCAAGATACAAGAATGAAAAAAAAAAATTAAAAGAAAGCCTGACATGGAAAACGGGCACAAATGCAGTTAATTACATGGTTACGCAGTGAAGGCATTTGTAACACAGTTGAACAAACACATCAGTTACTTGTTTGAACCACACCAGGAAGTTTCCTAGTAGAACTGAAGTGTTAGTTGGAAACAAAGATCTGATATGAGAGGATTTATGAGTGCAGTGTGGGAAAACCAAGAATCAATGCAACTACAGGGGGATGGTTTTGCAATTTACATCTTTTCCGCTCTAGCAGCAGGTAGGTGAGTTGTCTTCTCTCAAAATTTCCAGGCGATCATATTTCAAACAAAATTGAATGTAATATGCAGATGCTCAAGTAATTTGACATGATGCTTTTCATGCTTCCTCAGCTGATTCTCATTGTTCTTTTGGCACTGTTCTGGTGAACATGTGATGCCTTTAAAATACTGTGGAAGACAGGAACTTTGTATATAAAATATTGCTGTTCTACAAGTACCGTTTCTGATGTTTTGATACGCAGAAACAAACAGCTCGCTACAGAAACGGACTAAATGGATACAAATGATAATGTGTCATTGTGACCAGAACTTACATAACAGAAAAGAGAAAGTAAAAAATTAGTATATTTTCGTGATAGTATTTGCATCAATAGAATTCACAAATATGAATCGATGTTGAAAAAGCAGTTTATTTTGGGAAATTCTGATATTAGATAAGTGAAATACATGAATCTAACCAACCAGACTGCATTTAAATAGTTGTAGTAAAGACCTACAAAGCTCCATCTCAGTTTCTATATGACAGAGAAATTGAGCAGATTAAACTCAGGATTAAATAGTTAATAAAATTTACCACAAGCCTACAGTATTTGGACAGCCTCTAGAACTGGAATGGAGAAGTCTTAGATTATTTTGTCTCTTCAAGGCTTGATTATAAGTACTAAATATCTTTCAAAAATTGTATCTTTGGTTTCTTAAGGAAGCTAGGGGATGGATATACAGGGTGCTGGGAATGACTGTGTTATCCAGGAGATAAGATGACTAACATTAGACTGAAAATTCTGAGTTCTTTAGTGATGTGAATGTCTTTGCTCATGTACTTTCCTCTCTGGTGACTGTATCAATATACAATCTCGTACAAATTGCCTCATGTTAGAACATCACCATGCTTTTTTTTTTTTTTTGAGGTAATTTCTAATCTATGCTTCAACCTTTCAGTATTGAACAAGCGCTGACACTGTAAGATACTGCTTCCACATGTTGCAAGTCCTTGCCTTATAAATTTAGAAGAGTCCATCACATCTTTCATTTATTTCAGAGGCAACAAAAAGGAAAACTGTCAAAATTGTTTTTAAGCAAAGAAGAAGAATCAAGTGTCTTTGGTGTTGGTTTTTTTCCTAAATAAATAGGAGTTTCTCATTTCATGATGGTGAATTATATGGCAAAGGTGAATTATCTAGCAAAGAGGCTTATGATTAATTTTGTCACTATATCTACTTTTGGTTTAGCATCTCTTTGTGGGAAATATGATTTGAACTACATTCCTATTATCTTGTTCTCTCGCTCCTTGAGAAAAAAAATAATAAAGACCTCTTTTCTTAGTCTAGAAATGTGAAGACATTGTTCTTTTGCTCTTCTGTTCTACCCTGTTGCTTTCAACTTCCAATTTAATAAGACACAGGACATCCCTCATAAATTCTGTATCACCAGTGTAATGTTGCTTTGATGATACATTGCATGTTAAGTTGCATTGGCATGAAAGGGCAATGTGGGACTCAGGAGGCTCAAGTTTGTGTTTTGGGGGGCTTGGGGTGTTTTTTTTGTTTTTTTCATATGTGGTAAATTTAATTATATATTCAGCCACTGAGAAAGACAGTTGGTAATCTAGAAACTTGCCATTTGTTCAGGATCTCCATGATCCTTGATACATTTTTATGCTGATAAATCGGCAAGATTATAGATCTTTCAGTCGTCTGCAAAATCAGTAAGTGGCATCAAAACTAGGAATTTGCATCACATAGTTATGTTTTGGGTATGAAAGGTTAAAGTTATTACTCAATTTATTTATTTCAATTCAACTCATTGCCCTGGTTCTCAATTCCTTTCCAAATGGGATCTCACCGCTGTCCCCCTAGATGATGGCTAGGAGATTGAAAAAAAAATAGGTTGAATTCCCACCCAAACTCTGACTCAGCTGTGTTCTCCATCTGCTTTGGACAAGTAGTTTTATGACGTTCACTTCAGGTTTAGCAGAGTTCCTTATAGGCACAGCGCCCACACTAGTGATTTGCCACACCCGCACAGTCAGACACTTAACAGTTCACTTGGCTAAGATGTCTTTTTTTCACCCTTTCTCTCTCAGCCAGTTTTCCAGAGGGCAAAAAGTTGCTCCGTGATAGTGTTGTCATCATCGATTCATGGCTCTGAATCGAACATGGTCTTTCAGTGAGGGTTTACTTTGTGGTCTGGATGATTCAGGTATAAAATTAGACATGGCGAGAGAGAGTCTTGCCATGTAACAGAAACCAGGCATTTGATCAGAAGACCAGTAGGGACCCAAAGGAGCCAAACATCAGCTCCTCCTTGATGCATGTTTTGTTTGGAACCAGAGCTGTCCTGGACGCCATATGGCGTAGTTCTGCATCTGTTGATGTTAATTAAAATCTGTGGAGAGCTCTTGATCTAATAGTTTGAACGTGAGGTGTTCTGCCCTTGCCTGTGTATGTTCTGCAGTTGGTGACTTCTCCCTCTTCTCCTTTCACCTCTGATTATCTCTGTCCTCTCTGCAGTTAAAGAACAAGTTATTTTGACAGCATTTCTCTGTCTCCTCACACTTGCCCCTGAATCTCTGAGGAAAACAATAGATCAACTTGTGGAACAAACTATATATGCCCCGTGATCAGTTACTGCAACCCTTCTCAGGTGATGTTGGATAAAAGGGTTAACAGTAAGACTAACCACATAAACCCACTTACAGCTAGTAGTGGGTGCAATGACTTGGAAGCTCATTTCAAACACATGAAATTAATTAGGTAGCTTTTACTTTATTTCCTGCAGGTATTTATATATACACTGTCATTCTAGTGGCTGTCTACTTTTGAGAGCAATATAGTTACACTGTTATCGCTTTCCCTGCCCTGGAATAATGAGGATCTCAGCAGAAATAATGGCCCTAGGCACAAAATGTGATGTATACATACCTCTAACCTCCTTTTGGTTGCAACAAGAGCTTCCACATTTTTTTTTTAATCTTTCTAGGTATATTTAAAATCCTCTTTAATAGGTATATTATTCTATATTTTATATGTGATCCTGTATTATATATGTATTGCCCTCCAAAAGCTTTCTTATAATTGTATTCATCTGTAATATAACTGTTGCTATCTCTTCTTGCTCATCTTGATATTTCTATTCTTTTTATCCCTTTTCTTGGTAGTCTTTATTTATACTCCTTCCATGCAAGCATATTACATCTCTTTTTCTTCCTTTCTTATATGCTAGTTCTTTCTTCAAGTTGCTGTCTTTTTGCAGTGTGGTACAGAACAATCAAACCACCTAACTGTCCTTTTTGAAGCAGAGGTGTTTGAACATTTGAAAACCCACAAAAGAAAGGTAGATCAGTAGTTCCAGCATTCTTCAAAATTGTTCTTTTATTTGAAAGGAATAGAGGAGCTGTGGGTGGGCAAACTGAAAGTTGTAGTGTCTGTTTAAGAATAATGAGGCTGTGAATGGAGGCAAGAAGTGCATCATTAATGATTAGATGTGGTAGAAGCAGATGTGTCCACTTAAAGGAAAAGAAAAAAAAATGTGCTCTTAGTATAGTCTTATACTTGTTAATCAGGCTGCAATTCACATCTGTCTAGGGGAACCTCAGGATCCCCAGAGCTCTGAGCATCTGTTCTCTGAATGTGAAGTTCCAGTAGGTACCAGCCTTTGCTGGGTGAGTTGTACTGAAGCTGAATGTGCCAGCTCAAGTTTGGAGTTCAAGCTTTTGTCCTACAATCCACTTATTGCTGCTTCCTGCTCAGTGCTGGCGATCAGCATGTTAAGTGCTTCTTGTTATTTTTCCACTAGAAGCAAGTGATGTTAATCGAGTGCAGGTAGCCTGTTGGCATTCCTGAAGGAGTTGTCGGTTTATGGTAAACTGAAATCCATGCATGGAGTACTGGCTATACAGAGCGTTAAAATGGGCTTTATTGGAAGCCCACCAAAGATATTAAGTGAAAATATTCATAAGTTATGCATTGCAGATTTTGCTTAAGTGTTGTACTTTCTCAAGGCTCTCTAGTGTGTATGATACAATTATTTTTCCTAGGGTCTCAGGAAAGCTATCACGTATACTTTAAGCTATAAATGTAATGGGCTGCATTCTTCATTCTAATTGGTGAAATGTGTTCATTCTCAACGGCAGTTAATTGCTTTTAACTCAAGGCATCCTAACTTCTGCCCAGCCACAGTGCCTTTCTTCTTGAAGAATCATTAGTAGAAGTCATTTGGGCCATTTGTAACAGCAATAGCATCTTTGAAACCAAACCTTCTGGCTGCTAAAAGGTATTACTTTCCCTTACAATGTGTTTCTCTCCCCAGGCACCATTTTGCCACAGGACAATTAGTTAACAAAGTAGTTGTTAACTATTGATAATGATCAATTTTTCAGGGGTTATTGTACAATGATGCCATATTCTCTAGTAATTAGATAAACCCTGGTTAATTGTAGATAGAGTCAAAGGCCCTTTCTTGGAGGATCAAGGAGGTTCCTCCTCGTAAGCCAAACTGAGCAGCAACTTTGCAAAAGTAGAGTAAATGATGGAAAAAAATAGGAAATATCTATCATAATTATATTTTCAGAAATATTCAGTTTTGATAGGTTTTTCATTTTCGGAGGTAGCTGCCCATGAGGAAAACAAATCAATCCAGTCATAGTTCTTTTAGAAAGCAGGGTCCTTAATGGTCCTTCCTGATACTTTATCTTAAAATAACTGGAAAGAAGAAACACAGATGCAGACATATACATGTGTGCACCTCAAAACTGTGCCTTTATTTGGGTCAAAAAAGACTTTATTGTACATGCTTATGATAAATCTCTTAATTATTTTCTTTTTTTTCCAGTTCACTGACAAGATGCATAATCTCTTCAGAAGCCATGTGTAAGGTTGTTGGTACATAATAAATGAAATTGCTATATCTGTATCAGTTTTTATTTTCACAGACAGAAAGCTGCTTCACAGTAAATTAGCTAAAATATTTTCTAATCTCAGAAAAACAGATTACATTGGACCAAATGCTGCATTCATTTAATGATCTGGGCAGTGTGAATCCCCAAAGAGGTTCAGGTTTGCTTGTACCTGCTTTTGAAACATGCTTTGTACTAAGAGCAGTTTGTTCTTTTTCTGTACAGCTGTGCACTTTATAGCAGAAAAGGTCAAGTGTCTCTCTGTGGCACGTGTTAGATGATTTAAGGGAGACGGCAATTGAGGGCAGGGCTGGGTGAAAATGCAGAGGCTACTGGGAACCCAATAAGGGCTTTGGTACTGGATTGTGTTTTCTGTGGATATTCTTCAAGTACAAGGGCGGGGGCTATTAATAAGAAAAAAGATTGAAAGAAAAAATGGGTAAACAAAAGTAGGAAAGAAGTACAACTTCCAAGAGAGGCCCTCATACACTTGCTCAGTATTTGAGGAGTTAAAATCATCACAGACTGAGTCATGACAATTATTTTCACTAATGTTCTGTGATTTAGGTCTGCAAGTACAGCCAACTGTCACTCTGACATTTACCTGACAGGCGTACAAAATTCAGGTGTAACATATAATATGTCAATTGTCTACCATGTCTCATTTATTCCTTTGCATCTTGTGCGTCTTCTGCACAGAGATTGCAGTGCCTGTCTGGTTATTTTCCCTAGTTTATCACTAGTAGTTTGAAGATAGGTATATATATATTTAATATATATCATGGCAACCAAAATAAAGTCCAACAGGTTTCAAGTTGATTGGGTAGTGCAAGGAACTTCTCTTCTCTATTCTCTTCTGGCATTGTGTTTTGCAGTGTCTTTAAGTTGACCTTAGAGGTAAACGGTTGTCTTGGCTTGCTTTAATATTAAGTCTTTTCTTGCAATTAAGAATTTAAAAAATGTTTAATTTATTATTTTTACTTGTTTCCTCCAAAACCAAAGCTGTTACAATGCTGCTCGTTAGAGGAATGATTGCAAACCCATAAGCTGATCAATACAGTTGTTTTCTAGACGACATTGAAAAGAACCTATGCTGAGACCATGGAATGCATGTTAAGCTCTAAGCATTTATGATTAATCTATGATGCAGAAAGCTTTTTTTTTTTCCGTAATGCTCTTTCTTTTTAATGGGGTTGGAACTCCATTTCCTAGAAAGTTAGCTTTAGCTACGTATGCAGAATTTGGAGATGGGATGTTTTCAAAATAAATGGTCTATGAAGAATATAAACTCTGATTCTGGAAGATTTGGTTTGCTACAGTTCTAACAACCGAACATACAGAAACAGAAAACCCTTGGTAGGGCAGGCAGTACAGACCGAAGATCTAGCTTCCTTATTTTCAAATGAAAGGTAAATTAAGAGATGTCATAAAGTAAAGTGGAAGTCACTCCAGGCACTGCAGGAGCTGGATAGTCTTATTTTAATAATGATTTTTGAGTGTTTTGAGACAACTTTGGTGTATCTTTAATTTTAATGCAATGTCTTTCCTATTCCTTGTTTATTATAGCAAATTGAGGCTTTTGAAGTTTCATACTGGTGGGAGGAAGTGAGTAAGTGTGGAACATGTCGGTCGAATGTTTTTCATTCATTCCACAAAACACAGTGTTTATTTTCGTGTTTCTTTAGCTGTAATATAAATTTCTGAGCTTTATAACTTAGAACAGATTTTATACTATTGGCAGGTGTATGAGTGTCAGATATGAATTTATTTAAACAACTGAGCTGCACACATAAAAAAAATCCCAAACCCCACAACAGATGGAAATTAAATGTATTTTCTATAAAATTTCAAATTTTTAAATAAGTGACATATTTCTGAGAATTAAAACATGTTGTTACGGAAATTATTACTTATATCTACTGAATTCAGAGCACTTACATTATTATGTTTAGCACAGAACTAGCACTAAATGCTACCTTTCTTTGATATTTTAGAAAAATTATTTCCTTAGGCCATAGTACTGCACTATTTTTTATCAGCATTTCTTCAGGTAGTTATCTCAGTTTCTGTTTGCATACAGAAAAATGAAAAAATCATCTTTGTAATTCAAAGTAAAAATTACTTAAAGTCTGTTTGTTGTTCAGTGACAGTATCTTTTCAGAATGAGCAGATGTTGTTTGAACTGTGTGGTCCAACTCGTTCTGTGATGATGTTGGTAAAAGGTGAAAAGCGCTGAATAAAAATCACGAAGTTCTCAATCAATTTAAATGAAGGTGAGAAAACGAAAACACTTCACACCGGAGCTCTAATTTGTTAGAAGAAATTCAACAAAATATTAAATGAACTTATGCTGTGGAAAGGAAATACCCCTGTCATGTACTGCAAGTTAGGTTTTCAGACTGATTCATTTAACAGATTCTCTTTTAGATTACACTGGAGAGAGAGCAGGTTGATGTGCATTTAAATACTTAATCTGTGTTGTAGAATTTATTAAGTGATTACTACAGTAGTGTATGTTTTGCGAAAGGGAAATATTGGAGGATTATTTTTTTTGAATATAGTGTTGTAAAATTCAATTATCGCCTTTTTCTCACGTGTTGCTTGGCTCCAACCATGCAGTAAGCACTTGTGTCTTATGCAGTGATTCTGTAATACCTCAGCGTATGTCACTGTCATCAGAACCCATTGAAATATGTTCATGGGAACCATGTCCTTAGGAAAATGCAAAACAAATAAAGAAATGGCAAAATGACTGCACCTGGATCATTGTGCAGAGCCATGATTTAATGTGTTTACATGAGAGTCTTCTTGGGCTACACTCAGTTTTAACACTCATCTGTCACAGAATGTGAAGTGTTCTAGACTGTTTCAGCAGTTATTTTCCACTGAGTAAAGTACGAGGTTGAATGGATATTTTATTCATAAAGGGAAAGTCGTTTGAACATAACATTGCAGTTGAGCTGTTGCCGCTTGATCAAGTTATGCAAGCGTGCTTGCAGGCCATTCTAGAGTGATATTCATCGTTTCAGCAGCAATCTGCTGAGAGATAGGATTCCTTGCATTACCTTGTGGAACGTAAGATGGGAAAAAGGTATCATTTTAACATTGTAACAAGAGAAGGCCCCAGCTAGCACCTGCTGATTTGTCTCTGGTAGGTGATTCTCGTTTGCAAGTGGCCTGGTGACAGCATCTTCAGCTGGATCAGGATGCTTTTTCCTGGATTGTTTTGCTGAGTTCTTCTAGTCCAGGTGGCCAGGGAAGAGGGAGAGAGTGCACGCAGGCACAGCTGTGACGTGTAATCACACCACAATTCAGGCAAGCCTGAATTTCATCCTCATCCAAAACTGTAACTGTAGTTCAATGCATCTTGCCGTGTATTCCTGCATGAAATGCTTCTTTTAAAGTTTAAGGTCAGAAAGTAAGAAAAATGTGGATTGTGCAGAGCAAAGAAGAGCGTTGCAGTAGAGAAAGTCTTAGGGCATGCTATCTCTGAGGAAGAAAACATGAATTCTTTGTAGATCTCTGTCGGAATGTTTTCCATTGTAGAGCATTGTGTTTGTGTGCTGTCAGTGCCTGTGTTATTGATTTCTGTCAGTGGGAACTGGATTCCTAGCAAGCCTTTTTGACCTTGTCTTTGGTATCCTTTGATAAAGTCACTTTGGATTGCTTGGTTTGTTTTGTTTTAAGAGCCATATAATACCATTTCGTATATTGACTTCCTCGTTGTAAATATAACAACTTTTTCTTCTTTTTTTCCCTCTGATATTAACTTTAAAAAGTGGTAATTTTAGGAAAAAGAAATGTGTAAACACAAGTAGAACTCAATTAGCAAACTATTTTAAATATGAGAATACTTCAGTGCTTTGTTCCATGATATTGGCTCATGAGTTCAAAGGACAGATAGTAAAAAGAAATGTAGTGCTCACCTGCTGCAAAATTAAGTGATTTCTATATATGCCTGACTAATACCAATTTACATTTAGAAGTGGTCAAGACAACACATTTAAAATATTTATGTATATAGTAGTTATTTGATTATAGATATGTTTTAAATAATTGTTTTATTACATATAAGAAATGCAGAAGGTTTAGGTGATAATACTCTGTCAATTGACTTTAAGTACATTATGTCTGAGGATGTTTTAGGCAGCACTTTCCTCTTGCTTGGTAAATGGTAGTGGAAACTTGCTTGTGTTTGCAGGTCGTTATTGGTCAGTTTTACTGTAATAAAGAGCAGATTTCAGGGGATCATGACCTAATAGAGGTTTTTTTGTGTTTGTTCTTTTCTTGTATTTTAGTATATAGGTAATAGACAATAGTCTGGTTTCTGGAGGCAACGTCCTCTGGTCTGTCTTGCCATACGGTGTCAGGTATAACATCTCTGGCATCTGGCTGTATGTAAATCCAGTCATTATAACCTCAGGCCATAATTTTCAGCCTGAGAACCAGTGTGGTTCTGAGCATTGATTCATCACCACTGAACTCTGTAAAGACAATAGGTACTTTGAAAACTGTGCACACGTATGTCACTGTCTTCTGCTCCTTTGCTAGGTGATGCCCATGATCTTTCCTCAGCAGTTGTGTGGGCCATGTGATCTGAGCAAAGAACAGGTGTGGCCACTGCAAGGTGTGGCCACGTAGCAGCTGGGCTTTTCTTCCTTAGCTTTCTTGCCCCTTTTGCCCTTTGTGATCCAGAACAGCTGATGGCAATTACTCTAAACATTAATTATGAACTGACTGGCAAGGGTATAATCAAGAAAGAGATGAATTAGAACAATGATCCACCATCTTGATTTTTAAACCAACTGACAACATCGTACCTTTAATTAATAAGAGGAAAATTTAATAGGAAGACTTCAGTGTCAAGGACTCTTACTGTTAAATTGTATACACAGTTAGTGTTAAAATGCAATAGCTGGCAGACACGCGGGCAAAAAAAATTCAATAATCATGATGAGATAAACAAAAGTCTGCACTGAATTAATGTTTCAATAAAATGCCTAAGTAACATATGTCTCAACCTGGCTAGAGTCCTAAAGTGGAAGTAAAAGGCTTTAATTACATGATTGATGGGTATTTCAGGAGAGAGCTCAGAATCTGCAATGACTTCAAGGTCAGAAGTGCTATCTGGTAAAGGGGAAAGGGAGCTACAGTGGGAGTGAAATAAGAATCGACCGTGGGTGATGGAGAAGGCCATCTGCACGGGAGAAGCAGTCGACAGCACACAGGAGCTGTGTTCTAAGTGGTATTAGTACCTCGTAACAAAATTTAAAAGCTTCGTGCTTGGCTGTCTCACAAAAAATTATGCAAAATATCCAGCTGCTTCATGCGATGTTCAGGGACTGTTAAAGTTTGGGGCTTTTTGCTAGTAAACCACAATGGAAATCACGAAGAACCTGTTCTAGAAATGTAAAAGAAACTATAGTGCTGACTGGGGACTGTTATGACACAAAACTTTCCAAGGCAATTTATAAAATGTAGATATAATATTAAGCATTTATGTTGAACCTTTCTTGAACTTTGCAGTTTTGCTTTCAGGGTGGTAGCTTATGTATCCGTGACTGCACATTTCTGTTTAGGTGTACCTGTCACGTGGTCTGAGGTTCTGTTCCTACACTTCAAACCATATGGGAAAATCAATATGACCCAGTTGTGATGATATTCTCCTGACCTGCACTCTAACTAGAATTTCATCTGCGATTCTGTAGAAATTGGGTTCCGTTATTGTCATCATCAGCATCTTTTTCTTTAACTGTTCTGCTGTAGCCTTTTTCTCTCACATAGGCAGAGGACTTCTTCTACAGACTTTTCAGTTGATTCCAAGTTTATTTTAAACACTGCCTTCTGTTTCCAGGAAGGCATTGGTAGCAAAGCTTTTATTTTTGGGCTACTTAATTTTTACTCAGTCTTTCTGTGGCTCTTAACTACTTAAGCCCTTTCTAGATATTGCTGTCCCATTCAGGTTTCTTCTGTGGTAGCCTTTGTGGCACCACTTGATATGCAAAGAAGAAAATATTGTGGTTTTCAAAATAATTTTCTTCTGTATCTTGTGGCAGCTCAGCGAATGTTTGCTGTTAGGAAAAAAATAAATGTCTGAGGTTAATTTACAGAATCTAGGTTAAATAATGATTACTTGCCCCAGTTTAAGTTGTGTCCCAGATTTCAACATTATGTTGTATAGTTGAATCATACAAATTAATGGTATGTTCAATAGCTGATTTTTAGTTTCCCTTGAGAGGATACCCTATTCAATTACTTTCTACAGTTTCACGTGTTTCTGTCTGGTTTTGTAGAATTCTTTTTTATTTCCCATGGCTATGGGCAAAAACTGGTAGAAATGTTACTTTGCTTAGACAAGATGTAGTTTTTCTGAAGAATTTTGAGTAATTTAAAATATTTTAATGTTCATGGCAGTATATATTTGGAGTAGTAGCTATAATAGAAAAATAGTTCAAGTGTTTTGAATATAATTATATATAATTTATAATTATCTATTTGCTGTAGTAAATAAAATTTATATGATCTTGTAACTGGTTATCTTTTAACTAGGAAACATGCTTTGTTTAGAGATGATATTTCACATCCAGCATATACCTGACATGCAAACCTGATATAAAGAAGAATCACAAAGGCCTTAGTATGTTTGCTGAGGAAGGGGATACAACTTGTAAAATAGAGATTTCTGTTGCCTTGGTTCCCACTGGAAGTACTAATTCCAATTCATTTTACTGCAGACAGTTTGTATGGGTTATTCTGCTCTGAAAGCGCTGAGGATCATTCCACGATACAGTCATCAAATAAAAGCTAAGGTGGTGAAATCAAAGGAAGGCATTGAGGTGACGATGACCTACATTGCTGAATCAGAGGAGCGGACACAGAAAAACCCAACATTGCAGGAGCGAACCTTGAAAGTGCTGAAAACAATAGACCTTGTAGGACTCTTAATCTCAAGTTTGTAACGTTAGTTGGGTAGAAATTCAAAAGCTTTGAATCACTGTTAGAACAAGCTTATACATAATTTAATTGTGACATATTTAAGAAGTAGAATGTCTTCAGCTATGTGCACCTGAAAAACAATTATGCTGTGCACTACTAAGCTGATTTAATAAACAGCAGCCACTTCAACAAATTTGAGTAGTCCTTGCAAAATGCCTGGAGTGTACTTGAGCAGAGAGATAATTTGGGGTCAAAATGTGTTGTACTGGGACTTCTGGGTTTGTTTTTATTGTTTTCTCCCATCGGTCTCGGGGAAGACCTTTTCAGATGCACTCACTGCTAACTAACGCATTCATTACAACAGCATTTTCCACTTTATTGATCCTCATTCTCTATAGAATATTATAAATTGTCAGTTAGGGTATAATTTTATATGTATCTATTTATTCAGAGTAATATTGTGCCTAAACTAAACCAGAGGTTGTAAGCTTGATGCAATTTTATTGATATGAAGGGAACGTGGTCAATTAACACAAAGTGGAGCTTTTGTCTAGTGTTGTGATCTGCTCCTAAAACTATTACAAATGTGAGTTTTCTGGTTCTAAGTTTTCACACACCTCAGTTGCTATTTTTGTTGATTGAAGGTATGGTGGATGAAAGAGGAAATCTGAAGAAAGGAGAAAATACTGCTTTTGGCTTTATAAGTACCTCACTGCACGTACTTCCTTTTATCTCTTTTCTTTGTGATGAGTAGCATTGAAATTCTGAATTAAAAAAAAAAAAAGAAAGAAGAAAACAACACAAACAACCCAAAAGTTAGAACTAGTGGCACAATTGGGCTCTCTGCAGTGAAACTGCATTATCGCTTGTACCTAAAGATTCATTTTCTTCAGAGAGTTTTAGATCAGTGGAGGGAGAAATGCATTGCAGTCGCCTCATTGTCTTGCTCCCGGCCAAATAGCTCTGTCATAAAGAATGAGCGGTCATGCTGAGGAGGCATTTGAATTTTTGAAGCACTGATAGATGCAGATGGGAGGAATGAAGATGATGCGGTACATGGGGCTGACCCTGCCTAGTGCTGCAGCTGATAAAAATGTGGTGCTTAGCAATAATTAATATTGATGATGAACTCATAGAGGTTGCCTACATGCCAGATGTAGTGAGGGTGACTGAAATACCACTGTTAGATCTTACCACTTATAGTTGATTGCTGTTATTTGTTTGATTGGATTGTCTTGATTCTCCATGTATAATATGGTGCGGGTAGGATGGCAGTTGACTGAATGTGGCTGAAAGTCATCTTAATTGTTTTAGCTCACAAGTGGGTGAATACCTCACCTTTCATTATACTTAGAAAGAAGCAATACTGTTGTTTCTAAGGATCACTTCAGGAGATTTGCCTGGCACAGCAAAGTTTTCATAGGTGACTGTAGTAATAGCCATTGGTCTAATAGATAGTCATTATGAGTAGGAATTAAGTTGTTCTTTGCAGTAAAATTATCCAAGGGAAAATTGCAATACCAAAGCTATTGCTTGGAGTTATTTGCCTTTCCACTGATTCAGTTTCATTATACTCTTCCAGTGATGCTGAACTTAACATTTCTTTAGTCACTTGTTTTTACTAATAGCAATCTTTGCTGCTGATGTTTACATTATATTATTCTGGGGACATGACCCTCAACTCTTTCACCAGTTTCTTTATCACATCTCCCCACAAACTTTTTTCTGTTTTTCTTTTTTTTTTTTCTAGTTTTTTTTTTAATTCTCCCTTTTTTCTTTTTTTTGTTTTTCTTTTTTTTTTTCCTAAGCCATCTTGTACCTGCTTTAGCAAAATATTACAGTTTCATTTAAGGCTTGTTTTTAATCACTGCACTCTGTGTAAAGCCTATGGAACTCTGGACAGCTTTGGCATTTGTACACTTCAGTTGCTAAGTATTACATCAGTTGCAAACTTCTCTCTGCTTTCTTTTCCTCCCTGAACATCCTCCCTTTGTTTTTGTCTGTGTGTTCATTTTTATTGTATGATTCAAGTTAAAACACTTTTTGCAACAAAATTACCCTTTTATTAGAAAGCTTTACAGTGCTATTTGCAACACTTTCAGAGGTCATCAGGAGTTACCTGTGGCCTGGATCCCTGGATGCTAAAAAAATATAAGAACAGTCAAATATATTGGTCATTATGCCTTTTTTTTCCCAAGTGAATATTGAGGCCAGTTTTGAAGACTGTACTTCTCAGAAGACAAATGCCAGTGCAGTTTCCTTTGAAACACTTCCAGGGATATATCTAGTATAGAGGACCTTCCAGCAGTTATTTCAGATGTTCTCAGGCCAGAAGCACTAGCTGATGTATTTGGACCATATTAGGACTGTAAAGGAGCCTGTGATAATTATGCCAGCATGTCAGTCTTTACGTTAGGCTATAACATGTTTACCATTTTGATATGCAAGCTGGTAAGAACCATTCTTCCTAAGCAGAACCTAGATATGATCTTACTTGAGCTGTAAACAAGTCAGTGTTCTTAGGAGTGTCTCAGTGCTCCTAAACTTGTGGTATATTTGAAAATAATACTCAGAGCACACGACTGGCAAATGAATTGTGCTGTGAAAATCAAGAAGAGATAATGTGAAAAGATGCTTAGCATGGACACTCAGTCAAAAGCTTAGTTTTCCTTCTTCATTCAGATGTTTATGTTGGCGAGATGAATGCTGCCTGCTCTGTAGTGATTCAATAATATTTTAGACCAATAGGTGGAACAGTGACTGTTGAACTGTGTTAAATCAGAGATAAATAAGTATTTGTTTGTGGATTTACTTCTATCCACATAGCATTTATTCAAAAAGACTGCAAGCACTGTTAAGGTGAATTAGTGTATTCAGCTACAAGAAGAGGAGGGGAAGAGTTATAATGCCAGAGGTGCACAGCCAAAAAAGCAAGAGTCACAAGCTGCCTTCTAGGGAATCCCAGCAGGGCTGGTGAGCTCAGAAACTGCTTGGAGAAGCTGAGGACTCTCCAAGGAGACCATCAGAAGTTCACTCAACACAATGCGGAGCAACCTGCTTCGACTTGAATGTCAACCCTGCTTTGGGTGGGAAGGTGGACTAGAGGCATCAAGACACGCCCTCCCACCTCAGTTTCTGTATAATTCAAGCATCATTTCCCTTGCCAGCTGCATAATTGAGGGCACTGCAGCATTCCGGTATGGCTAATTGCACAGGCCTGATCACATCTGACAAGAAATGTTGTCCTTCCACTTAATCCAATCTTGAAGAGCTGTACATTTTCTTCTTAAAGTAACGTGTCTACCAGGTTTTTCTATTCCTTCTAAGCTGTTCCAATTATTTAGGGGAAATCAAAGTTCCTGAGTCCATTTTAATTTCATAGTGGACTTAGAACAAGTATGATGAAATCCGTTTGTCTGCAATAACAATATTTGTTTTCTTAGATCTTCAGATTATTTGGCTGTTTGTTTTTCTCTTTTTTCCTCTTTTTCATAGAAGGTGGCTTTAGGAAACATATGTTTCTCTGTATTATTTAGAAAGTGACCTTCAGTACTGATCACATTTTGTTGTCCTGTATTTTTTTGTGCACTGTTTAAATAATGAATTGTAAATCCTAATATCATAGAATATATTGGGTTGGAAGGGACCCCTGCCGTGGGCAGGGACACCTCCCACTGGATCATGGGATCCAAGCTCCATCAAACCTCGATTTGAACACCTCCAGGGATGGTGCAGCCACCACTTCCCTGGGCGGCAGCAAAGAT
>WAAB01004128.1:0-17187 GCA_013389865.1 Piaya cayana | reverse complement strand
GGTATGGCTAATTGCACAGGCCTGATCACATCTGACAATAAATGTTGTCCTTCCACTTAATCCAATCCTGAAGGGCTGTACATTTTCTTCTTAAAGTAACACGTCTACCAGGTTTTTCTATTCCTTCTAAGCTGTTCCAATTATTTAGGGGAAATCAAAGTTCCTGAGTCAATTTTAATTTCATAGTGGACTTAGAACAAGTACGATGAAATTCGTTTGTCTGCAATAACAATATTTGTTTTCTTAGATCTTCAGATTATTTGGCTGTTTGTTTTTCTCTTTTTTTCCTCTTCTTTTTCATAGAAGGTGGCTTTAGGAAACATATGTTTCTCTGTATTATTTAGAAAGTGACCTTCAGTACTGATCACATTTTGTTGTCCTGTATTTTTTTGTGCACTGTTTAAATAATGAATTGTAAATCCTAATATCATAGAATATATTGGGTTGGAAGGGACCTTAAAGTTTATCCAGTTGCAACCCCCCTGCCGTGGGCAGGGACACCTCCCACTGGATCATGGGATCCAAGCTCCATCAAACCTCGATTTGAACACCTCCAGGGATGGTGCAACCACCACTTCCCTGGGCGGCAGCAAAGATAGTTAAGTGGGATATGACTGCACACATTTCGATATAAAGTGGGAAACTTCTCCACATGTTCTCTGAGGACAACCTTTGCCAGTTGTGGATATTTTTCAGTTTCAAAATACCCTGCCTGAGGTACTCCTAATCTCTGGTTTCCCAGAGCACTAATCTTTGCAAACAAATAATCCTTGTGCTGTAAGTGGTAGAAGAATAGAAAAGTATTTTATGAGTTAATAGGTTTTCTAAGGCACTGCTTTTAGAAGGTTTAATGGATAAAATACATGAGATGTTTTGGGTAGTACAAGTTGTGTTTCAAAAGCCATAGAAAACAGTAAAAAACCCTGTACTGTTTTCTCTTTCTTTTTTATGTTTATAACACAGTAGTTTTTTTTATGGAATTCAGCCAGTACTAATGCTAAGTAGTATTTGAGATATTTGGTAACTTTACAAAGCAGCTTAGTGTTTTGTTTTTTTCCTTCAGAAGTACCAGAAAGTGTTTTTTATTTAGATTTGGCTAAAATTATCTGTTATATGCAGATGATTATGCAATATCTGCCAACATCCTACCATAGGACAGTTATAGCAGATGGTCAAATGCGTTTCATGTGGCATTTGTTTAAATGCAACTATACCTAATTTTTCCTGTAATTATTAACACCATTTTACTTCTAAGGGCTCAATCTGCTTTGAATTAACTGCTTCTGGACTATTACTTCCAAATTTTGTATCAAAATGCCAGAATTTCAACCTTTATTTTGTGCTGGATGAATATTTTCCATTAACAGTCCAAGAGTTACATATCAACATGTTGAAATTTTACAGTAAGAATGACAAATATTTCATCCAGTGCTGAGTATAGTGCTATGTAAAGAGAACAGGTCTTGTTATTTAAGTTGTGTCTCTCTTCAAGTGCCACTTTTGAAGCAAAACAAGAATACGTCCCTGAGACTTACTAAACTGACTCTTTGAGTATTGAATCAGCTATTTGAGGTACATATGACAAACATAAACACAGTCAGTTAAAGGTGCGTTTACTTGAAGAAGCCCCCAAAATAGGGATAAGAGTAGGTTTATCTTCACATCAGTCATAGAAGACGCTGTTAGAACAACATCTCCACTGGGGCTTGGATAATTTCACTGTTTTATAATGTAACTATTATGATATATTACTTGTTAAGTAAGCTTCACCACATATCTATGCAAGTGTATATATAGCACAGATCCAAATTTACACACTCTCTGTGTGTGTGTGTTTGTGTGTGTTTGCTGACATTCACAGATCATGTGTGTAGTGGAATGTTTCAGTACTTTCTCGGACCTATGAATCTGGGCCCCTCACCACAAGAAGGATGTTGAGGCTCTGGAGTGAGTCCAGAGAAGAGCAACAAAGCCGGTGAAGGAGAACTGACCTTATGAGGAACGGCTGAGAGAGCTGGGGTTGCATCTGCCTGGAGAAGAGGAAGCTGAGAGGAGACCTCATTGCCCTCTATAACTACCTGAAAGGAGGTTGTAGAGAGGAGGGTGCTGGCCTCTTCTCCCAAGTGACAGGGGACAGGACAAGAGGGAATGGCCTCAAGCTCCATCAGGGGAGGTTTAGGCTGGACATTAGGAAAAAGTTTTTCACAGAAAGGGTCATTGGGCACTGGCAGAGGCTACCTAGGGAGGTGGTTGATTCACCTTCCCTGGAGGTGTTTAAGGCACAGGTGGAGAAGGTGCTGAGGGACATGGTTTAGTGTTTGATAGGAATGGTTGGACTCAATGGTTTGGTGGGTCTCTTCCAACCTGGTTGTTCTATGATTCTATCTTCTTCAGTTCTGTTCATAGGCATAAGTTCTCTCAAATGTATTACTCCTACACATCTTTACATAAGAGTATATTTTAAGTAATGCAACATAGTCAAAAAAACCCCCCAAACACCAAAAGATGTTAAGCTTCTGTTTATGAGTGAAGATCTTCCCTGATTGCTTCAGCATCTCAGCTTGTTTCTCTTTCTCCTAAACTAAATTATTGTCTGTCTCTCTTGAGTATTTTACAATGCATGTCTTTCAAAGCTATAAAAGAATATTATTATTTTTTTTCTCTCATTTCCTCATTTGGTAAATTACTCTTCGGACAGCTTGGTTTTTGTAGTAATATGTCCTGTCTTGCAGACATACATTTTGTGTCAGTAAAACACTTTTTATGAAATGTATTTATTTCAGGCTAAGAGAGAAATTTTTCCTTCCACTCAGACAATGACTTGGTTCCTGTATACTTGCTATCTGGCTTTTCAGCTTAGAGTTTTTGTTTTCAAATTATATCACAATAAATTATTTGTGCAGTATGTTGCACAACTATTTAAGCCCCTTTAATTTAGGGTGTTTGTTCTTCCTTGGTTCTAAGTCTGAGGTTGTTTTCCATGACCAAAAACATTCTGCATTTATGGAAAAAAAAAATAGGATGGAAGATCAGCAAATACTGTTAGTACTGTAATTTAATATAATAGGATAGAGTAGTAATTTGCATCCACCTAAGAATGAGTTAGGGTGTAGTGTGGGCAGTAGTAATCTGAGGAACTGATGCAACCTGCACCTCTCTTGGCAACTGGTAGATGTCTGTGAGTGTTGCTCCCCAGTGACTCACAGTTGCTTTTATATTTTAATAAAACCGCACATTAAATTTCTACTTTTAGTTTGCAGATGTATAAAGAGACTGTAGTGTGCTACAGATGCTGGTTGTAATAACCAATACTACTGTAAAGTGGTAATAATGACAGATTCTTCAATCAACCATTTTTTATCAGTTTTTAGGATTTAAAGCTGATTTGAAGTTACAGCTTTGAACCACCACATCTCAAGCACTGGAAATGGATAAACTGATTGAATGTGTTGTTTAGGATGGTGAAGTGATCTTTTGTGTTTTAATAAATTAAGTAAAACTTGATCTTGCATAGCATTGGAGATTTTGGGCTTTTTATGCTGATTGCACTCCGAGCTCGGCACTCTGTGGTGTAACAGATGGGGGTAAAGGAAAGGTAACCTGTACAGTTCAAGATGGTGCAAACAAGTGTTAAGGATGCTTCTTTTAATGAAATACCCTTGCTGGTGGTCATAACTGACTATAATAAAAGACTTGCAAGTCCTTCTGACTACATCGGTCATTGAACAAGGAAGGTGTGGCACTGCTAGACAGGAGGGGGTCACCACTGCACTTCTGAACAATGTCCAGCCTAGAGAAATGACTTAAACTCTCGGAGGGGCTGTCCTGAAGCATGCAGACTCAAGAGTTAAAAAATGGGTGAGGCATTGGAAGAGCATGAAGAAAAGGCTGACTGTAATGTTTGAGTAGCTTGCCAGACATCCCTTTTTCCATGTAGTAAAGATATTCATAATCTCAAGTAACTGTTATTATGATCACGTATTCCAAGAGAAAATAAGGAGCTGTTTTTCAATGGTGGGCTCAAATTTATCTCTTTCCCAACCATTGCTTTTCTTCCACCTTTCCTGTACACAGCTTTTCTCTCTTCTCTAGCCTGTTCGATCTTTTTATTTGGAAGAACTGTAACAAATGTTCTGCTCATACATAATCACAAAGAATAATGTGTAACTTGAAGCTTTGCATTGATACCATTTGTTTTGGACACACTCGTTTTAGCACATTGTGAACCAATCAGAACTGAAGCCAGTTCTACCTCCAGTCACTTCTTTGTCAATCTGTTACGTCTTTTGCTCTTTGTAGTACCAGTTTCTGTTTTTAATTTTTAATTTAAGCCTAAGACATGTAGATTCCTTGAGTCTTGAGAAAACCTCAGCTCTATTTTAACTTATTCAAGAATCCACACATTGCATATGGCTGAATATTTTAATAATTCCACGTGTTCTCAGCTTTTCAGTATCTCTGCATTCAGAAACACTTAGGGAGCTCTGCTCAAATAAGTACTTAGTGGGAAGCCAGCAGTTGTCCAGTGAGTGGATCTGAATAGATTTATTCTTGTGTCCCCTCAGATTAGAGAGAGAATACGATATCACATTCAGCTTTTCTACCTTGTCATTCTTGCTTTCCTAAGAGCAGGGCACAGTTCGGAGTCTTGCTTGATGGATGCGCTCTCTGTGGTCTACCTGTGATGATGCTGTTGCTGCTTGTAATGGTTGTGGGTTTGACTCGTCCTGCTGGGTGCTCTGACTGTGTTTCAAGGCTTATTACTGACTGACATAAAATAAACCTTCCTCAGCCCAATCAAGGTGCCACACACACCCCCCCCCCCTTTTTTTCCCCTGTTCTCTTTTTTTTGCTTCCTATCTTCAGTCATTTTAGAACATGGTGTTGTGGATACCTTTTATACTCATGTCAGCATTTTAGTCCTCACCAAAGAATCCTGCATGCTAAAATCACATTCTGTGCTCACACAGAAACACACCCCAATCCTCTGAGGTTGTTATGAAGACCTCAGACACATGTTTTCTTTCCGGTAGGAGGGGGAGAAGTGGGAATAGAGTACGGGTGCTATTAGAAGTAAGAGAGCGACTTACTTATTTTCCTCCAGCCAAAACCTTATCCTGTTGTCTATACTGCACTGCCGCCCAGCTTCCTCGCTCTTCTCAGTTAGCTGCACTTGTTTTCTCTCTAGCCTTTTCTGTCTACCTGCACAGTTTTTTCCAGTCTGTCAGGGAACAGAGTTAAATGGTTTACCCCTTAAATAAACAGAGGCTACGCTGCAATTTATTTTTTTTCCCCCTTGCATTTTGCTTCTATTGCACCTTTCATACCATTGCTTCATCCTTAAGTGGTGTTTTATGTCAGATGAGGGGCAGTCATTTTTCTGAAAAACGAAGGCTTCCCTTAGTCATCAAAAAGTCCTAGTCTCATTATTCTGTGGAAGGAAGGACTAACAGAAGCTTGGATGAGAAAGAGCTGTTCAGTGACAGAGGCAAAACGTAACTTCCAGCGTGTTTGTCTTGGAGTAAAAGTAATGCATGCCCTCTATTGAACAAGTAACCTATTGATTACAGTGTAGCCAGTTACTCTCAAATCTCTACCCTGGCTTTTTCATTTAATGGATATAAATGTCTCTAGCTTTTTTCATGTTGGTTTTGAGAAATACTAAGGGTTATAGCTGGTGTAACAAAGAACTGCTTAAGAGTTTTGATATCTTCTGACTTTAAAGCCACTTCGTCAACTTTGCAGTTCCCCAAGGGTACTGATGAATTTGCATTTATGTTATGTAATTTCAAGATTATTGGATTCATATTTCATCTATTCGAAAAAAAAAAAAACTTTTGCAGTGGCTTTTTTTCTACTGTCTGAAGAGAGATTACATAAAGGACTGTGCTACCAAGTGCTTTTATCAACTAGAGAAATGCTTCCTTTTTAAGTAGCTTTTAGAAGTGTTTCTGTTTCCTTTTCCCTCATTGTTTCGTATAAAATCATGATCATTGAGAATATCAATTCTGATATATTGCTAGGGAGATTTCTTAGAAGATTAACACTGTTACCCTTGCATGTTAGTTAAATTGCTGAGAATGCTGGCTCTTTAACAAGACAGCTGTTCTCAAAATGTTCGATCATTCTTATTAAATAAGCTGGCAAAGAGAAATTGCTGGAAAAAGAGCAGGTATCTCACCTAGTCTCTGCATTCTTCAGTTTGACTTTTCTATTCTCTTGTTTATCTACTTTCCTGTTAGTTTTTAGTTACTAATGAATAGTACTTATTAATTAACATATCTATTTACCACATATCTGTCCATGTATACATTACATATGAACATTATATATATACACACACACACACACCCCTATATATGTAAGAGAAGGAATCATTCATATACATGTAAATAAAAATACACACAAGAAAATTAGTTGCAGTGTATTTCAGGTCCTTATGTTACCAAGGCAAAGAAAAAGGTTAAGACTCCTTTGTGGGTGATCATCTGTTTTTGCAAAGAAAAAGAATTTTATTACTAACTAATCACTGTTACTTTTATTAACATTGAATAGAAGGCCTTTCATATAAATATTAGTTTTGCATTCAGCACCAAACTGTGTCACAGTTTACATTGTTTATGCTTTAGATTTCGTTGGTTAAGAACATTCAGCTAATCTTTTCTTTGAATGAGAACCTCTGTTTTCCTCCCAAATAGTGCCTTATTCTGCTCCAGTCTTATTGATCATTTTGCTGAAAAGCTTTTTTAGTCCCCTCAAGTTTCAGCAGTCTCCCTATGTCCTCTCTTACCTATGTGCTGCCTGCTTTCAGTCCCCAGGAAGACTCGTCTTTTCTAGACTTTAGCATAGTAGTGTATCTGTGCAGGATCATGTCGTGTAGTTTTGTCTTCCAGCTTCTGGACAGTGGTCAAAACCATCAGATAAGTCAGTTTTATTTCATCCGTGTGTTTTCCTTTCTTTTGTGATTCTTTTTGTTTTAGTTACCTCTGGATTCAATGTTGGATTCATTCTGTGAATATGCATAAAATTTATGTTCTCCTGTTATGTTACAGAAATACCATTATCCATCCACATTTAAAGTTGTCCAGAAGATTACAAGTCAGTGTGAGTTTATGGTTGTTCTGTCTTCTGGATTATCCTTACAGTGGCTGAAGAGTTCTATATCTGTCAAAAAAGTGATGGTTTTGGCTGCTTGAAGAGCTCTTCTTTGCATTTTCCCATTCCTGATACCAGCTGCTGGTCAATGATTTCCCCCACTCTTTCAGTTAATGCTTCCACATAATCATAGAGTTATTCTCGCAAGTATTCAAGTTTGGTGCGTCTATGTTTCCTCATTATCCCTGTGTAGGCTGTAAAGCTCTGCTTTTTAATCTTGTTTAGTTCTCTGGGTATTTTTAAACTACTTTAATGTCATTCTCACCACTGCAGAAGAGTAAGTCCAACTTTGATTAGACTAGTTCAATTAGATTATTTTTGGCTGCTTTCTGAACTCTAATGAAATGGAGGTTTAATTGGGTTGATATAGTGCCAGAAATAATGTTCTCTTTCTTCGATTTGTTTTTATTTACAAAATAAGAAACTGGAACTTCCAGTGATTTGATTTTATAATGCTGAAAACTAATCAGCTCAGTTATGTTCTCGGGTGGATGTGGAAAGAAGAATTACATTACTAGATGTTTTGCCTACAATTGTTAGGCTGGAGGCCAAATATTCAGAAGAAATGCTTTATAAAAACGAGTTACTTGATTCACCCAAAGCCAGTATACGGGGATTTGAGATGAGTTAAATAATTTGGATATTCTAGTTAGTGAGATGTATGACGGAAGCATGTAAGTGAGACATCGTGCATGACAGAAAAAGCAAATTGGGTGTTGTTATGTATGTAAACTGAAGGACAAGGGCATGTGAAGTCTAATGCCCATGACCATGATACCTTGATTTCGGATTGATGTACTCCATATTAAGTAACACACTACGTACTATACCTATCTATTAAAAAATCATATACTATTCCCATTAGTGGCATTGCTCATTGTCATCACTGGGTGCCTAGAGCTTTCTTAAACAGTATGTTGAGGGTTTGGTGAGTGGCACTGCTTTGTTTTAGTATGTTGCTCCAATCCTCTTTCTCACTGAATGAGAGCAGGAGACTTAGGTCAGTCCTGTTAAGAAACATGCCTGAGCAACAACATTTGTCTCCTTGACGCTTAAAAAAGGTAGTTGTGGTAGTGGCTCTAGGTTCAGTTCCCTTTTTTATTTTTCACTTAAACTTCTGAGTAAGGTCATGCAGGAGACCTTGTCATCTTTGCACCACTTAGTGTGACTTCTATCTGATGCTGAAGAATTTGCTAAGTTGCCTTTTAAAAATAATGTTCTGACTAAATTAGATCTAAATGGTTATGTTGGGTAAAATAAATTCACTCACAATCCTGCGAAAAAGAACTGTAAATCTTCCCATGACCCTGTTCACTAAGGAGGTTTGTTTATAGCATTATATTAAAACAAGAGCAGCAGAGAAAGCTATATAGATATCCAATAGTAATTTAAGAAGGGGAATTGAATGGCTTGTGGGATTACAGAATATGGAATTTTGTACTTCCAGGTCATTAATTTGAATTCAAATACACTCCTCGTAGTGATAACAATTTGTTACCAGATGACAGCTTTTGAGTTGCATTTATGAAATGAGTTGAGGTTTTCTATCCAGCTGTTAATGGGCAGATGCCTGCTACACAAAACAGTGTCACAGCTGACACTATTGGATATTCTTATTGACAGTCTCAGTGGGGTTGTCAGCAGTTAAACACACAATAGCAGAGTCACCTTTTTGACCTTAAATTAGATTCTTCTAAGGTGTTTGGCAGTGGACTTCGTGCAGAGAAAAATTTATCTGATAATATATTTTCCTCTCTTATTTAGTACAGCTGAACATTGCTTCAATGAACAGTAAGTAAAAATTAAAGGCAGTTTCCAAGTTGTTGCTCAGTGGCATAAATACCTTATTAGAGACTATGTGTCATTCCTTATTTTGTATGGCACGAAACAGCCTTTCAACAAGGGAAGCATCTGTAAGAAAGTGTATCTAATAAGTATTTTGGCAGAGTCTAGCATTAATTTTTCTCACATTTTCTCTAGGGCTTGCCATTGTTGACACCATTGAATAAAAAAGCTAATTTATTCTGGATGTGTAGGTGTTATAGAACATAACTGCTTTTGAAGAGAAGATGTAGTGCAGTTAATATGTCTGATTTAAAGACAGTTGTTCTTTGGTGTTTGTAGAAGTAAATTCTATGACAAGTGCCTGTGGCTGCTGTGTGACTCATTAAGTGTGAAGTTCTACAGCAGCTCCCACAAAGTAACTTTTCACTTACGAAAAGTTCTCTCCTGTGCTTTCTCAGGGGTTTGTTTTGCTCGCGGTGTGAGGGAGTTTTATGTGCAGCTCTAACCATCACACTAATAATGCAATGGGAAAATAATTGCCTCGTGATTCCCGAGATACAGAGACTACCATGAAAATCATAATAAATCTATCTCCTAATAACTAGTGTTAGTGAGATAACATGGCTATCATGGAAAAGACAGACGTGGATTTACATAAGAACATATGTACATCTGCATGCGTATGTCATACCCAATGTCTTAAGCAAGTGATGTGGAGGAATTGCAGCTCATGCTGCTGACAGGAAGGTTCTGTGCATGCATCACATGGTGCTGTGCTGACCTCCGAAACAATCTCCTGTCCTGATGCTGTCCAGTCAACTCTGCTTGCTTGAAGGGGAACACCAGCCAAATTTCCCTGTGGCCTCACCGTCAAGCAGGGCTGGGGCAGATGTGAATTTCTAGCCAAATGGTTTGATCTTGTTAATTAGAACCAAGTCAGGTTATTATTTATAAAGTAGTGTGACTGATTGTACTGGTTATAACTGCTCCCTTTGGCCTTATCAGCACAGGTTATTTGAAAATCAGAGAGAAAAGACCTGAAAAAAACAAACCCAAAAAAACCCACAAACTCTGCAATTATTTAGGCATTTAAAAGAGAAACAAGATTTTTTTTTTTTTTTTTAATCTTCAGTTAAAGCATACTATACCTTTTCCTATCTTGGGTCTTAAATACGCTTCAGAGAAGCCACTGTGTACTGCTACTCTTATAGTATAACAGATTAAATGCAGTGTTTTTAACGGATGTAATAAATTGTAAATAATCATGAAAATCAATTTACGAATACAAGACAGGATATTACTTTCCCTGAAGTCAATAAGGAGAGCCACAAATTCCAGTATTATATGGCTTTGTCATTTATATTTGGAGTTCTTAGTGGTGTTATGAGAAGTTTTAAATAGAAATGCTGATAGATTTTCAGCACTGAAACTAGTAGGAGCTAATAAAACAAGACTTGGCATGGAGCAGCAATCTCAGTGCTGATGAACTCAGCAAACATGCACTCCTTCCACTTGGGGACAGTTGATACAGATGGTAGAACTGATTTTACCATGTGCTATATGTCTCATTAATTGCCGTGCCAATTAATATAAACTCTGAAGCCTGCTTCTTTGTTCCACTATTATGGACAGTTTGTCTTGTGTTTGTTTACTGTCAGGTATCGGACTTTTTATTTTATAGGATCTGTGACTTTGCTTTTTTTCTCCCTCTCTTTTGCTCTTCTTCCTCCCCACTTTCTCTTGCCCTCCCTCCCCTTTCTCTCCCTCTGCCCCCCTTATATTGATACTATTCTATAGGTTTTTAAACTGTGTAAGAATAACTGAGTAAGAATATGTGAACCAAGAAATTATTTAAAACTATATCAAGACCTATCCATTTCAGGGGTGATTTAGAATCCAAGCAGAGAATAATTGAAGTGACAGTCTATAAACAGGTAAAGTGTATGTGCACATTTCATAACACGGTTTGTATTGATGTAGAAGGCATGGTTATATCTTCAAGTCTACTGTATCAGGTTTGTAAAGGTTTAGGTGGACCAGAGGTGGTTTTCTTGTTCCTCTGGGTGAGCTCCTGCAAAACCAGTGAAATCACGGTGTGGAAAAGTAGGTGAAGGTAACTAATTGAAAACCCAAACAAAAGGAGTTTAGAGGGAGCTGTACCTCCGATGCTGCCTGGTGTGAGCCAGATAAAGAAAGCCTTAAAATTAAGCATGAAACATTGCATAAAATAGTCTGCTAAAAGATAATAAAGCAAGGAATGACATGAAAAAAAGACACACTGATGCTGACAAGGAGCGTGTTATTTGCTCTTTTTTTCTAGGCCTGACATTTTTATAATCAGCCAAAGGGTAGTACTGGGGAAAAGGTAAATGTTGGAGACCAGTTACATTGATTTCTATGTTTTTTCTGTCCTGGGCTTGTCCTAAATATCTGACACTCTTTTCTGGGAAAATCTGAGTTATTAGTACCAGTGACCAGTATTCTCTCTTACGCAGGCAAGAATCACTAATGCTGACGTGGTGTCAGGTTTGCTGCGGTAGTAAAAGTGAATTGTAATCCAAATCCTCAGTCTGGTGGGAGAGCGCTGAAGAAAGGTTATGGTTGGAGGCTTGAAATTTAAGTGGGCTGCCTCTTGGGGCTACTAAGGAGACAGAAAAGCCCGGAAACTGTGACAGTTACATTCATGATTTTGTAAAAGGTTTCATGGCCTAAAACCTCGTCAAATGACGTATATGATGAAAACCCCCCTGGGAGCAAGGAAGGCAGTTACAGCCCCTAGCATCAGTTCAGAGTAGGCAACATGCATAGCAGGTTTCACCTTGTAACTTTTTGTCTCTGTAAATGTCTTGTGCCTTGGCTCTCTATGCTTCAGTTGTAAACTTTCCGTTAGTAAAAGTTACTTTTTTTTAACGTTTACAAGCATATGTATTAAATCTGTGATGCAGTGGGAATTGCGGCATGAAAAAAATCACCCTCTGACAAGTAAATTATTGTAAAATGTTATTCATTCCCTGCAAGCACAATATTAACACTCTAATTATTAAAAGTGACTTTACAATTTGTGTAAATAGCTGTTCTTAACGTGTTTGAGTTTTAGCAAAAACTATTATTAAAAACTGCCAAACTGTACCAAAACAGTCTCATCTCGCTGCTTTGTTGCCAACGCTTTGTATTTCACTTTTCATGCCAGCTTTCAAAACATCAGACTGTGGTACAATTATGAATTATAAAAATTGCATAATGATTCTTTGACCCCTTTTTTTCTTCATTCTTTTCTGTTACAGGCTTTGACAGGTATAGCTCTCAATATCTTTGAATTAGAAAAGTTGTAGGAGATAATCAGTAACCCACTCTTTTTTTATTTTACCTGAATGCGTCATTGTTTTACAGAATTAAGCTGTCAAGCACTTGCATTAGATGTACTCCAGCTTCCTAGGTGTATGTGTAGGCATAGTACACGCAGTTGACTCCTCCCTTATGAAGAGCTCTCCACATAATAGTACAACAGCAGAATTTGGAATAACACAGCAGAATGATGATGACTAATTAAAGGTAGAAGGATAAACTGTTGTTGAATCCTTTGTTGTTGTGTGGCTTTTTGAGAATGCTTGAGAAAGAAAATGAAAACCTCAACCTGGCCGTCTTTCTGACATCCCGTGTCGTTTCCTTTCATGTATCATCAAGCAGCTTGTTGCCTCTGGACATAGGGTTCACTCTACAGAGCAATGAATTGTGGGAGAATCTCTAGCATAAGGCAAATGGAAGGGGTGCCATAAAAATATTTTTGCAGTGTTTTGAAGCAGGAAGCAGAGAAGTGGTCTTTGAGGGAACAATAAAAATCATATCATGGACAAAACAAGGTTTGGGTGGTTTTTTTTTCTTTTGTTTCACGGATATAAATGCATCACAGTATTTTGCATTATATTGGTTTGTTCCTATGCAAATAGAAGTCATTTTGGTTTGTCATAAAAGAATCATTGCAGTTGAAGTAGCTGTAATTGAGAGGTAGGAGTATTCTTTTACTCATCTAGTAAATGGCTGTAAGATATGCAGTGGCTAGCTAATTTTTTCTCTAGAGGTGGTTTATTCCCCTTTTGAAAGGCTTTTATTGCAACAGCAATAAAAGTGCTACACATTTGGTTGTTTAATCCCAGTGTGAGTCGTTTTAGATAATCAAGTTTAAATCCTGGACTTAAAACAATATAATGAATTATTAAAGCAATAAATTATGGACAACCAGGATATTCATAAACTGGGGAAGAGGAAAAGGGTTCATTTAGATGTCCTGGTGGGTTTTGAAAAAAAAAGCTTTTTGATAACAAAGTAAGCTCCACGAATGTCTGCTACAGACTACGCTAACTGTCATTAAACTGGTTCTTGAGGATGCTCCTGATGAGATTAGAAGTATAAAATAGGTATCTGCCTTGTTAGTGCATAGTAATTTTATTGAGATATTTCAGAGAAAATATTAATTTCATAAAAACCACTTTGGACAAAGTTGCAGAAAGACCAACTTGTTCTCTCAGCCATAGAGAAGATTTGAATTCCTGGTCTTAACAGGTGCTTCAGAAGATTCCTATCTCTCTCATATGTTTTGCAGTATACTTTGTATGCATGTCTACCACCACTTTGTAGAGAAGAGCCCCTTCGTGTGCTGACAGGAACCTGCTCTGTTTTCAATGAAATTGAAATAGAATAGAACTTCATTTCTAATGGAGGCTTATTACATAGCAATAGTCTGGTCTGAATTTGTGGGATGTGTTACAATGTGTCTTTCATCCATATCTGTGTGTTTAAGGATAATTTCATGAAACAAAGCAAACCCTTACCTTACTTGGTTTCATCTTTTTTGATAAATTATTGATTCTTTAAGCTTTTAAAAATGTGTATTTGTATTTATTTCAGTTTTAGAAATAAATTAGTAATTTAGTAAGTGGGAAAGTAGTAATTAATATTAGATGGGTATGCTCAGGTTATGATTAAAGCTCAGGATAAAAACGTACAAGTTCATTTTAACACATTAACATGTTGCCTTTAGAGCCACATTCAGGCACTAGAAAATCAAACCCAATGTATATAAGAGGAAACCTGCTGTAACTCCAGTTCAGTCCCTTTCCAATCATCAGTACTGTGAATAATGTGCTACTTCTTTTATCTGGAGACTCTGGAAAGTCACTGACAGGACTGCAACTGTGTCTGCAGAAAGGGGCCTCGTTTGTCTTTTAATTTGTGGAAAGCAACAGCAATAGGATTGTTTTTTTACTGAGGAAGTTGGTACTTACAGGATCAGCATCAGGCAGCAGCGCTTCCTTCCTGGACCTTCTTGACAGAACAAGACACCTAACAAGATCCAGTAGAAGATTTCTGGAAAGATCCTCCAGGTGACCCCAGCTCTGGTGATTTGTGGCTTTTCATCACTTTCTTTAGCTTCCTGCAAGTACTTGGGATGAGGGCTCCATGTCCACACATTCCATCTCTGTTAACATCTAGGCTGTTTTTTGATGTATCACATAGTTTCTAAGGTATCTTTTCAGCAACTGTGTTTAAGGCTTGGGTCTAACAAGTTTCAAGAGTAATTCCATCCTGATAAGTTTCTTTTTTTTCTAGGAATAGCAGCTGATATTTTTTATTCCTGGTTTTTGTAGTGCCTTGTGAGGGCTTTAGAATTTTTCATTTGTTTATCAAAGACTACTTATTTTACTTGACCCCCAGTACAATGCATTTATATTTTCTGGAAGAAGTGGATAGATTCTCTCACAACCCTTCATTGTCTAAATTCAGAGATGCTAGGTTTGTTAGATAAGTTAATTTCTATCATTTGATAACTGATGGGCATGATAGTCGTTATATCTTTTATCATCTACACAGTATAATTTAATGTGAAGGAGGGTTAATATTGCTTACAAATATGTTCTTGGAAAATGAGCACTAGTAGGACAAATCTGAATATCTTAAACAGACCTCCTTCTACAATCCAATACAATTACAAGGTTTAAATTTACCATTTTGACAATTGGCCATACGGTGAAGGAATGCGGATGATTACATGCCCTGTAAAAGAAAGAGAAACCAATGAAATGGCAATCTCCGTCAGAAGAAATTTATTTTTTGTTTGTGGAGAGATATGACTTGCTTGATTAATAATAATTCTGGAGCACAACTGAGGTGCTGCATACACAGAAGGCCTCACAATGAAGTGATAAGAAAAATGCATTTTAGCAACGAGTTATTTTGGATACAGATAAGTTTGTGAAAATAATTGCTTGCTTATGAATACTGAATAAATACTTGGAAAACTTCTGAGCCATGATTGACTATAATTTAAATACTTCGTGTGTCCTAGTAAGCTTTTGATTGCTAGCATTTTTATTGCTTGTCAAAATGTAAATGCTGCTGTTTTGGTTTTTTTTAAAAGGTGGAACTTGAAATCCTAAATCAATTTTGTGGGTTGGCGTGTTTTGTTTAGGTTGTTGCTGTTGCACGTTTCATTGGTTTGGATGTGTTTTTTTTAAGGCATACATTTTATGACAAAAGAAAGGATACAAAGAAGGATACAAACTAGGAGATTTTATTTAAATTGAGGTTGCACATAAAGAAGCCAGTCACAGATTGGGGCCCCTTTTAAACTCAATCAAGGAATGAAATTAAATATGTAACTAGATACACTATGTAGGTTTGCAGTTAAAATGCATTCATAAACTTATTGGTATCCAGAAGTCTTACATAGATATTTCAACTCAGTATACCTATTGATTTAGGGTGATTACAATAAATATGTTCATCTGTCTTTCAGAATTTGTGTCTTTTCCACCACAATTTACAGCAATATCATACAGAGTGGAACAGTTCAATTTAGGTAGGTTTTAGTTTCCTTTCTAGATGAGAGAAGATGGAGAACCTCACTGGCATTTTGAGATTGACAGATAACAAGCCTAGGGCCAAGTGTTATAAACAATATTCCCTTGGTCAGCAGGTACAACACTGAGTACCTAATACACTCTCTGCACTTTCTATAGGGGCACATTATCTGTCCAGAGATTTTTGTGTTGCTTTTTTTTCGGTTTTTTTTGTTTAAATATACTGGGGATTGAGAATATTTCCTAAACTGTAACAGTGCTACATGAAGAATGGCTATTCCTTCTGGGAACACTCTTTGTTGAAACTGGGTTACTGTGTTTTTATTCTTAACCCCAGGTGCATCAATGCGAATAAACTTAAGTCTTTACGGTAGTTAGAAGTATTTATAGTAGGCATAGGAGAAGAAATAACAAGTGAACGATTCCTAATTTGCTCATTCTGAAGTTGGAATATTATGAAATTGCTCAGCCAATTTAACTGCTGTTAGTATAAAGGACAACTTCCCTGAACTTTCCCTCAGGACTTGGAAATAATAGCTTTCAGATCAGGGGTTCAAACATGTTCCTAATATGGAGTGTCATTTCTTCCTTTTATGATTGAATAAAACAAATTAAAAAGATACTACGTGCTTCGTAAGACTGACATTTTGAAACAACACAGCGTAGTTTAATGCCTTTAGTGGCTTAAAGGAGTAGTCTCTGTCCCTACCAAAAACTGTAACCTGATTTTGAAAATCAGTTGTGAATTACAGTGTTAGTATATTAATATTTTCCAGAATTTACTTTTGAACTTAGCAATTAGGATTTCATATGACAGGGATGTATTTACACGCATGCCGTCTCAGAGGCTGAATTCCAGTAAATCCCATGTTAACATAACAGAACAGAGGGGTTTAAAAATCAATTATCTTAAAAAGGGTGCTTTTGAAAGTACTGTTTTATTTAGAGTAGATCCTTATATTTATATGGACTGAGTTTTTGTAATTGTATACTGAAGAAATGATGGAAAAAACTTATTCCTTATTAAAACTCCTAATTATGCATAGTTTATGATGCGTAAGCATGGGATTTATTGTAGGATATATTCACAAGTTTTCTGCATCAGCTTCTTGTCATCTCATCTAAGGCATCTTTTCCTTCTGTACTATGTGCTTGGCTGTTCAGGTTTGTGCAAAGATTTGTAGTACTGAAAAAAAAACTTGCTGAGGCCACGTTTTGTGAAAGGTGAGTGTGAACTTTCTCGTGGAGGCCTGGCTTGGGATTCCATAAGGACACAGCAGATAAAGCATAGTGGATGGTCCACGTGGCAGAACAACCCTAACATCCTAATGACGGATCGCATTAAAAAAGATGTTATTTATTCTTTAAAATTTTACCAGATAATAAAAGA
>WAAB01004127.1:312465-326563 GCA_013389865.1 Piaya cayana | reverse complement strand
GAGGGACGGGGGGCGGGGGGGGGACCCTGCGGCTGAGCGATCCCCCCGCCCCGAGGGGCCGTGCCCGCAGCCCCGGGCCGCAACGAGAGCTGCCTCGGGGCTCGGGGCCGGCTTCGGGCGAGCGGGGCGGCGCGGGGGCGATTCCGCTATCGTATAAATCCTACCGAACCCTTTTGTGATCTTTGTTAATTCCAGGCGGCTCCGTCCGCTTTGCTGCAGCGCGTTGTGCGCTCCGGGGGCTGCGGGGGGGCGGGTGTCCCGCTCGCCTCTGTCACTAACGCACCCGCCGTGTAAAATGTCTCGGTGGCGACTGGTTGGTAGGAAACCCCGATAAAACCCAAACAGGGAGGTAGAAAAGCTCTCGGGGTGGATCACGTTCACTGTGACACTGAGCGCTGGCGTGTGGGCAAACAGAAAGAAATGTCACGTATGGAGCAGGCTCTAAGCACATCAGTTCTCTAAAGAGAAGTAATTAATCGCTTGGAGATTAAATGACAGCGCACGTCAGAGTGGAACAGACGCAAGGCCTTCTCCTTTGCATTATTTGTGCTCAGTGTTCAGCTTAAGGTACCTGTACTGCCAAAACACAAACTCTTTGATAGGCTCCACACACGTGCCTTGAATTTGGCTGTTTTAGTGCCGTGTAGCTCTCTCTCGAGTCCTGCCCGTCACCAGATTTAAGTGGAACGGGCACCTTCACTAGTGAGCAGGTTGAACACCTCTGGAGTGTGGCTGAGGGCCAGGTGTGAGACTTGGTATGAGTCTTAAGAAGCCTTCTGTGAGATGAGTGTCAGAAAATCATGCGCGATAGGTGTAATTTTTCACGTTGTGTGTTCAAGAATAGTTCCTTTTGTGAGGATAGGCGTGGTCTGTAACAGCGTTTTCTGCTGCAATAATACACGTTTCTGATTGCTGTCTGCAGGACAGCTTGTATTTCCCTCTCTGATAGGCCAGGCAGTAGACTTCTCCCAAGGTAGTTTGAGATTTACAAAAATTCTTGTTTTCCAAGGCAAGTTGCAGTTCACAGGTCTTTATTTAACAAAACAAAGGAGCAAATGAAGAAAAACAATCCACACCACAGAACTGGCACCAAAAGCCAGCTCTCCTGACACCTGCTGATTTCAGCTGCAGCATTTTGTGACTTCCCTGACCTGCGTGTGGTAGCTGATAGTCCTTTCTTCAAAGCTAGAGAAAGGCTGTGGTCTCTCGCACAGAAACAGGTAGTGTGACTGAACGGGGCAGTTCTCTGTCCCTTCTCCTCTGCTCACTTGCTTCTTTGTGGCTTCAGAGGTAAAAATGTCAGGGAAGAAGTAAAGCAGAAAATTCTGTTTGCATCAGCTCCTTTTTTCTCAGTGGTTGCAGCTTATCTAGTGGGGGTAAGACTCAGGCATTTCTGAAGACTAAATGGCTGCATAATTGCAGCAAATTGTGTTCACGCGGGAGTTGTGCCTTGTGGCACGTATGGACAAGGGACATTCTGTGCCCCAGTTCCACAGTGCTGCTGCTTTGCTCCTCAAAGTCTCTTCTACTGCTGAGGCTTGTGTTCAGGGTCTCGTTTGTAGACTGGTGTAGGACTCCACAGTGCAGTGGATGAGGTACTTGGGGACATGATTTAGTGCTTGATAGGAATGGTTGGACTTGATTCTGTGTTATCAGGTTCCTAATTTGAAGTGGAAGATGCAGAGCTTTGTGTCTGATGTTAGAAATGGTTCCTGGTTGGGTGTGTGTCCTACTGATTGTCATTGTCAGGCTTTTGCTCTATGTCCCTGAGGTATCTGTATCGGGACCTGTGTGATCTCGTGTATTGCTCAGTCATAACCAGCTGGTGTGTGGAAGCCTCTGTTGTGCAGCGGAAAGTAGCTTGTTTTCTGAAGTAAGAAGGAGAGGGTAAGCTGATGAGCATTCAGACTTTGAAAACTGAAAAGTAAGAAAGAGTTGGAACTCATTCAGTGGTGCTGCTGTTAACGTGTTTTCATGTAGAAGTAAAGCTGCTACAAACAGAAGGAAAAAGGGAATCTCTTGTGGTGATGTGGAAGTACTTCTGTCAGCAAATTCAGTCATGTGCTTATTACAGTTCCAGTGTCAAATGTAGTCTGGGGCCTCGCTGCCCACTAGAAGGGGGCTCAGGAGGTCGTGGTTAGCGTTAATGTTAATCCGCTGTTCCTCACTGTGTGTTACTGTAGAGAGATCTGGTGTGGTGAGGGCCTATGGTGATGTCTTCTCTGAGGCGCTCGTAGGGGGTCAGGGGACTGCAGGGTGTGACAGACGTGCTGGCAGAGACATAATGCAGCAAGCCAGATTTAGTGCTTGATAGTATTGATCCATGTGCGCCGGTCTCAGTGCTGTCATTTGCTGTTCCTTGAAAGTCTGGAATAAATAAAGCTTAGCAATTACAGCACAGTTCTGTTAGCAGAATGCGCTCGCTTCACAGCTGGAGGTTTTCCGGAGTTTGTAGCTATTGAATTCCCTGGGGAATAAAACTGTCTAGCCACAGATACTGCATTCGCCTTGTGCTTAAGTTGATTTTTGGAAGGCCTGTGCTGTACGTGATTAATTAGAGAGAGCTTTCTAAGAGGTGCAGTTACTTTCATTAGAAGAGATAGTTTTTTTCTGTTGACAAAATAGACTTCTTAATTAGTTATTGTGCATGGTTTGAATATTAGAGGCACGTTGGTCCATGGAAATGTCAGTTGGAAGGAACCTTTATGTCATGTAACTTCCTGCTTGAAGCAGGATCATCGCCGATCTTGGATTTGTGTGGCTGAAAGCCCTCAAGGGCAGGGAGTCACCCTGGGCATGATTGAGGCAAGAATGGTATTGCCTGCTGCTGTTTTCTGTATGTGGAATGGAACAGTGGGGAGAACAAGGGGGAGATGCTGTCTGAGACTTGTTAGGGAGATTACAGCTGCAGAACAAGAGCCCAGTTCAGTATGGGAGAAGGCAGGGGTGGGTGAAGGCTGCAATGCTCTATAGCAGTTAGGTTGTGTTAAACTAAAACCTTTCTGGTTTAATGAAGACATCGATTTTAATCTGTCCTCAAAAGATGCTTATGGGGACTCCAAGCACAAAGTGTGGGAGGAGTGAAGATGCTGGTTTTTAAGAACATCAAGGTGATGTATTTCCTGGTCTGCTAGCTTCTCACTGAGACGTAGTTGAAAAGAGGAGATTGGGAGTGTTCTGAACACAGTGGATGAAGGGAACAAGTGTAAATAGTGGAGAAATTACTGAAGCTGCAGACTTAGAGAACCTGGCGTGCGGTTCACTGTGTACACGCAGCTGCAGTAGGAGAAGGCCTGTTATAGCTGGGCTGGGGGAAAATCTGAAGTTGTAAGCAATGAATTTAATAAATATTATAAGAAAATGCAGTAGGATCCTTGGAAAAGTGGAAGATGTTGAAAATTTGACTTGAAGGCCTGGAATGTGCCTCTTGGAGGAGGAGTGTCACTGGAACAAGTAGGGGACATGAAGAGTTGTTGCTTCTTCTCAGTTTTCTGTTGCCTTCTGCAAGTTGCTTCTACCTTCCAGAACGCACCTACTGTACTTTATCCTTTACTTATCTGAAACTTGTCCTTAAGAGACTTGTGAGGCTGAGATAGCAGTTAATTGGTGACTCGTGACTTGGGAGTACAGGCAAGCATCTGTGCAGCTGCAGCATGTGCAGTCTGGGCCTTGCTTTGAAGCTTGGGAAAGAAGTAACAAGTCTTCATCTCGGTGGAGTGATATTTCTGCATTCTCTGGAAGCTTTTTTCTTGCCAGATACTTGCAGTGGATTCCTGACCTCCAAACATTAGAAGACAAAAGTTGACCCTGTTCTGTGCCCCTGGCTTTGCACTCCGAGAAGCAACGGTGTTCACAGGCTGCCCATAACCTCGCTCCTCCCTGCACTCGGGGTTTGCAGAGCACAGGGAGCTTTCTCCCTTCCGCATCACACGGATGTTTCTGATGGCTCTGGAGCGGTCACACTGCAGTGTCCCCTGCACTGTGCTCTAAGCTCCAGGAATGCAGTTTGAATCCAGCCATGAACAGCTTCATAAAAATAGTTAAGATCTGTTTGTTTCTGGGTTGTTTTTTTTTCTAGCCAACGACACAGCAATCTCCTCAGGATGAACAGGAGAAACTCCTGGATGAAGCCATTCAGGCTGTGAAGGTGCAGTCTTTTCAGATGAAGAGATGCTTGGTAAGAATGTGACTTAGAAATGCAATGAAGGTTCTTGTCTGCTAGGAGGGAAACAGTATATTAATAGTGATCCCTACTGCTGTGAAGAAAATTAACCCTCTATGCATTTGTCTGGCAGAGGCTTTGCAAATACACGAGGCAGCCACTCAGTGAGAGTGAGCCTTGGGTACCCTTCAGATGTGTCTTCCTGAGCTCGCTCCACTGTTTGACAAGATAAAGATGCATCTTTGTAATTTATGTGCATGCATTTAAGCAAACCTAAAGTGAGAGTAAGCCTGCCATTTGCCATCAGAAGGTTATTGCTCAAATCCATTTTATATGGAACTATATGATGATAAACTGTTCCTGTTTACGACAAACATACTCTTGATTTCCCACATAGTCTTTTCCTGGCATGAACGGATGGTGAGGCTAATGATGAGTTACATGCTGCATAGAATACATTACGTTGTGGTTAACTGTAGACCAATGCATGAATTTTTCTGTGACTGGAGAATGCCATTGCCTAGGGTTGCACCGAGAGCTTCATCTTGAAATTGTTGCCGGTGCAGGCAGATCATGGCATTGTGCATAGCTTGGGCTAGAGAAACCTGCTTTTATTTGGAGAAACTGCTGAACATTGCAATGAAAACTTGAGTATTCCCGCCTAGTTCCATGTGATTAGCCAAACTAACTTTGTTTGCAACCAGATTACAGTGGCAGGAACACCTCTTCCAGCTCTGTACTCGTTGCAGTGCTTTCAGACCTTCGAAGCAGCTGCAGTGGAGTGTTATTCTGCTGTCTGTGACTGAGCGACGATATTTTAAGTGGGTCGCACTAGCAGTTCCTTCTGTTTCCCCCCCAAACTTAATGCTGCTTCTTATGACGGGTTGAGCAAGCATGTATGGGTGGTAGATTAGAAGTCTGTCGTGTACTGTGTGACACTAGGTGACTTCATATATATATAAAATAACTAAGTTGTATATAGCTTAAAACTGTGGCTTTTTGTAAGGTGTTGTTCTTGAGCAAGAAGTAGAGGAAGAGGAATCTAATTCTGACACAGGTCTGCTGGCAGTGCGGATCCTCCTGTCTGCTGCAGGCTTATTCATGAGATTGGAGCAAACCAGCAGATCAGATCTGGGGAGGCTGTTCTGCTTTGCTTGTTGTGTAGAATCTGGTGGAGATTTCTGCATTAAGCAACATTTTCTTTTTGTGCTTTTTTTTTCCCTACCATTACTATTACAATTATTACTATAGCTCTGTCTTCAGTTACATCATCTTACTTCCTTCAGCTATAATTAGGGTGGGCAATACAGTACAAGCTAGATACTAAATCACTTGATTTAATTAGAATTATTTCTTTCCTTACATGTACTAAATCTTTGCATGCTTCTTTAAAAAATTAGGAGTTACTGCAGTTGCCTAGTATTATTTCTTACGGACTCTTCTGTTTCTTCCTCCAAAGGATAAAAACAAGCTCATGGATGCTCTGAAACATGCATCCAACATGCTTGGTGAGCTGCGGACTTCTATGTTATCTCCAAAGAGCTATTATGAGCTCTGTATCCTTTGAAATGAAAAGTTGAAATGCTGAATTTTGGATGAAATGTTCATCTGATTTGGTACAATAGCATCTTGTCAGTCTCAGATACTTATTAGCACTTTTCCCCTCAGTATTAGATATTGAGATATATTGTAGAAGAATATCCACTAATTTGTGACTGCGCAAATTCATCTTTTCCCTTTGGTGTAAACCAGGTCTTTAATGTCTCTCATATCTTCCTTTGGGAGGTGTCATGAGCCTAGTCCTATAAAAAAACCTGCTCTGTATAACAACTCTGCTTGCAACGTGCTGCTCCGAAATCTGTAAAACCAACTTTTTCCTGTCGTTATTAACTTAGCTTCTAAGCATAAGTCAATGCCTCAATGTGTTTACTTGTACATACCAGGGTTTCTGAAGAGGGGAGCCTTTTCATGAGACTTGGGAATAGACTGTGAATGTATTCAAATACTGTTTTTTCCATGTGTGGATGCTGTTGTGACACACCGTGTGCCTCTGTTCAATCACATTCATTTGCTCCCTGTTTTGATTTACTTGTGATTTTTTTTCCCCCCTTTTCTAATATACTAAAAGTGACAGTTGGAGGCTTGGGGTAATTATGCACGTTTATTGTTTTGGAAGCACTGCCTACTTGTGCGTGATTGCATTTGGCACAGCGTCTTTCTCCTTGAATGAGCAAATGGCAATGGAAATTTGTTATATACATTCTAACTTAAAATCCTTAACCCTGAGAAAAAGACATGGCAATTTCTGATGAGCTGCACTACTTGGAAGTCTACCTGACAGATGAATTTGCCAAAGGACGGAAAGTGGCAGACCTCTATGAGCTAGTACAGTATGCTGGAAACATTATTCCAAGACTGTAAGTGTGTCTATGTTAGCATGTGTTTGTTTTTTCTCTTCAACTGGTACATAGTGGTCAGGCTGCGGGTCTGGATAACGACCCACCCTGCATTTTTGCTTGATAGCAAGAATTCAGTTTGCAGTAGTGAATGGTATTTCTGCTTATCTTGAGTGGATTGCTGTGAGACTTCTGTGACACAGACCGAGTGCAGCTGCAGGAGGTCAATGTCTCCTGCCAGTGCATTGGGTTTGTGTGTGAACAAGATGAAAGCACTTTGATTTTGGAATAAAGTTGGCATTTGGGTAAAGAGCTGGTCAGTGGAAGGTTAACCGAGTGCTCATTCTGATCAGGAAGATTGACTACACATTCATTAACTTTTTCTGTTCGCTGTTAATGAACTTGTACCTGAGTATCTGGATCTTAGACCCTGCTTCATAAACATTTATCTCTTTGGAGAGTAAGAAGTGAGAGAAGGAGGCTGAAAAATCCTGTAACTTAATTCTTAAAAGCTTTGTGTTTCTGACTGTGGTTTTCTGTCTGTGTTAGCGTGCTGGAGGTGATACTGTGGCCTTTGGGCTGGAGTAGGTCTTCCAGACTTTCAGACTGAGGACTCGGATTTGTCTTGGTGCTGCAGTTTTTGATTTCTGACCTTGTGTATGTGCCAAGAAGACATTTTGAACACACCAGGTTGCATCCTCATGGAGTTTCTAAAGTTTGGCTAACGGCTACTTGATGTCTTTACCCCTCTGCGTAATTGCTTGAGTTGTCTTCCTGCCTGCTTGATGTAGGCTCTAGTTCTCCCTCTGTAACACTTCTGCCAAGCGGGTTGAGGCCGCTAAACTGAATGTGTGAAGGTTCTGAGCATTAGATGTGTTTTCTTTTAAGCTGAAAGGCAGTCCAAGTACATCGGAGCACCAGTCCTTTGCATCTTGCATGTATCTTCTGCCTATTGGTTAATACAGAGATGCTGAAGGAATGAGTACAGGCTTGGGGATTTGAAGAGTGTAACATCTATCCTGCTAGACTAGAGTGTGAGAATTCTAAATGCTTCACCATAAGAGATCATTCATCTACATGCACCAGAACTGTTTGCCAGCTGAGTGAGGGGCTAGAAGTTCAGAGAAGCTGGTCTGAGCATTCAGAACTGTACGTGTGCCAGGCATTTACACATTCGATGTATAAAGCATTGTAATGAGGCTGAGGGGCTGTTCAGACTTGCTGTTCTCTGTAGCAAAGGAGAGTAGTTGTCAAAAGTTAACTAAATTTCCAAAATTATGGACCTAGATGATATTTTATTGCTTTCTGTGCTTTGGCAGTACTGCCAGGCTGGAAGAGAGGAACTGTTGCCTTTAAGTGTGGTATCATTACTCTACAATTTATTATTTGATTCTGTGCCTTTTGCAGGTATCTCCTGATAACAGTAGGTGTTGTCTATGTCAAGTCATTTCCACAGTCCAGGAAAGATATTCTGAAAGATCTGGTGGAGATGTGCCGTGGAGTGCAGCATCCTCTTAGAGGCCTCTTTCTTAGAAACTATCTCCTGCAGTGTACCAGGAATATCTTACCAGATGAAGGCGAGCAAACAGAGTAAGAAAGATGGGCTATAACTTTTTTTAAAAATAATGTTTTTAACAAACACATCTAATTTTCCTATTTGATTTCCTTCATTTTTGAGAGAAGTAGATATGTCATAACACTATAGACTTGACAAGTGTCTTGTCCATTAAAGGTTCTCTTCCAGAACCAAGGTTCCTCACAAGTGAGGTTATGAACTTTTTTTACCAACCCAGATATCCCATCACACACTTTTCTACCTTCTTAAAAACTGCATGTTTACCAGTGGATGGAAGGATGAATGCCTTTCTCTGACAAGCTCCTCCTGTTCTTAACCTGTTCTCAATTGTAGTGAAGAAACCACTGGAGACATCAGTGATTCAATGGATTTTGTGCTGCTGAACTTTGCTGAGATGAACAAACTTTGGGTGCGGATGCAACACCAGGGCCATAGTCGGGACAGAGAGAAAAGGGAGCGAGAAAGGCAGGAACTGAGAATCCTAGTGGGAACAAACCTGGTTCGCCTCAGTCAGCTGGAAGGTGTTAACGTGGAGCGCTATAAGCAGGTGGGATGTCTGTTCATCCTTTCTGATTTCTGTTACCTTTTCCATATGATTGAGAACCGAGGCTTTGTCAGAGAACCTTTGTCTAAAGAATAAGCTGAGAACACAATGCGGGCACTCTCCTGCTTGGATGAAATGCATGCGTGTGAGTTTAAACTTGGGAAGTAATTATAAAGTCACTGCAAGACTTTTTTTTTTTCCCCTATTCTAGATTGTTCTGCCTGGAATATTGGAGCAAGTTGTAAACTGTAGAGATGCTTTAGCTCAGGAGTACCTCATGGAGTGTATCATCCAGGTGAGCTGCTTAAATTTGATTGCAGTGATGGAACACAGGGACACTCACTCTTGCATTTCTAGTCAGATTCATACTGCTGTCAGCTCTTCCTCATGAACTGGAAAATTGTCACTGGGACTCTTGCATAGTGTCTGTGTTTTTTACCAGATAGGCAGAGTGGAGATTAATACATTTTGTGCTCCTTTTGTTGCAGAAGCTTATAAGCACTTGAGCAGCAGTGCCTGCGGTATGAGGGGTAGTAGATAGCTGGGCCCTCAAGTTACCCACTTACCTGACACCTCTTGCTTCATGCATTTACCTGGTCAAGGTCTGCTTGGGCAACAGTAAAGCATTTGTAGGCCAAACTCTATTTGCTGTGTGGCTATCTGCTTTAGAATGACTCTGTTGCATTTTACTGCTGTGTAACGATGGGCAAATCAAATTTATAACTCAATGACTATTATCTAAAACTTCAGGTTTTCCCAGATGAATTTCACCTCCAAACCCTGAACCCATTTCTCAGAGCCTGTGCTGAGCTGCACCAAAATGTGAATGTGAAAAATATAATTATTGCTTTAATTGACAGGTGAGTGACCAAGGGGGTGGAAATCGGCTCAAAATTAAGGTTGTATTTTGCACAAGAAGATGATAATTCTGCTAGCATTTGAAAGCTTTCAGTTTTTTATATTGCTTAACTTCACTGTTTCCATGTCTATCAACAGTAAGTAAGACTGTGAAGAATATTATTTCTTCAGCTTCTGCTCTCTGGACTCTGCTTTTACAACTTCCGATGAAAACTGCTTTAAGGACTAATTAAAAGTTGTGAACAGATTAAGCCAGGAAGTAACCCATTTAGTACTGATGGTGGCAGTGTTCTGCTCCAACAGCCACATCCGTCATAGGTGCTTCTTGGAGATCCCGATGGCTAAATCATACAGCAAGGTTACTTTACCTTTCAATTTTGGTCACAGAATATAACATCTGCTTCTTCACAAAAGAGCTAGCAGGAAGTGGAACTCCCTTTGTCATTCTCAGCTTCCTGCCTGTTCTCCCCAAAGTCTCTTTCCTGTGAAGGTCCTGTTTAAAACGGCTTACACTGAGTTCAGTTAGGGGGTAGAGGCTGAAACTGATGTTTTGATTTGTATTCTGAAAGGAAACAATACAGATTACCAGTGAGTACCTGTGCTTTATTGCTCCAGAGAGGAATTACGTTTCTGTGGCTTTTTGAAGCCTGAAAAAAGCCTTCCCCTTGCGTTTGCACGCAAACGTATGTAGGTTTGTATCTCTGGTCCATGTATCAATGCACAGACTTCAGTTACTGCAGGGGTCCTTGAGTCCCTCTGGCATTCAGCAGTGAGTTAGGGTGTTTGTGGCTTTGTTTCCTGATCTCCTCCACTGCCTGGAGATGGAGTGTGTCTTGTGCATGGCTGGTATAACTTAGGGTCTGGAATTTTTCTTTAACAAATATGTCGGTTGTTTTCTCCAGGCTGTGTGAGATCTGTTTGTTCAGAATTTGGTTCAGTATTTGTGCATTCATCAGAGAAGCAGCTCTGCCTTCTTCCCGAGGTGTTCTCAGGAATTCACAGGTTTCCTATGCTTTGCTGCCGTAGCTGAGATTTCTTGTAATTTTGTTAGTTTAAAACAAACAAAAAAAGCCCATCAGAAAAATAATTAATCCCAAGAAGCATTGCTTTGTAACAGTCTTTTCTGAGACTGTCTTGACTACTTTCAGCAGAGGCCACAGGTTCTTTTGCTAGGTTCTTACATAAGTGTAGCCATGTAGTTCTTGCAAGGAGGCTTTCCTTGCGTAGTTTTTGGTGTCATTCTAGTTAGAGGACTTAAACAGTTTTGATATTACCTCCACAGCCAGTATTCTTGCCTTACTGCTACAAACAGTACGTGCCTGGCTAGCAGTGAGCCTGCTGCTCTTCTAGACTTAATCACCACTGATAGTGTCCTGCAGCATCTTGTGTAAGCCACAAGGTGAAGGTAGAAAGGTGGTGGTGTGATGTCATCCAAAAGTGCAGCAACTTGTGCTTACAACTGTAATGTTATTCCAGGTGTTGGAAGATAGGAGTGGATCTGTTCTTGGAATGCACGCGTGTGTGAAAGATGTTGCTCTTGTGTTTAGATTGGAGTCGTTGGGAACAGTTGTTGGGCCTTTCAGTACTGCGCAGTTAAGATGTGATCTCCCCTGTACAGTCAGCATCTCTGCATTTCTCATCTCTGTTTCAACTGGCGTGGAATGATTAAAACTGAACATCAGTGACTGCTGAGGGAGCTTGTGAAGCTTCAGTCCCTATTCCCATGGGGCTTTCCTGTTAAAGGGATCTTTCTTCAATAGTCTTGGCTGCTTTGGGATCCTTCTTACCTTCCTAAACCATTTGTACATTTTCCTTATTCTGCTGTCTTGGCCCACTGAGAAAAGGCAGGGATTGTTCCTGGCTTTAGCAAGTCTGCTTCTTACCATCCTAATGAAGCATAAGAGTAGCTCAGTGTCTGTTTTTTTCCTGGCAGGTTTTTCCTGGATTTTTTTTTTTAAGCACCTCAACCTTTTTTTACCTGCCTTTGTTTCAGACCCAAAGTTTAGAAACCCTGTAAGAAAACTCAATCGTGTGCCTTTTCCTAGATACTTTGGAGGTCTTTCTCTAATTCAGAATAGAATAAAATTGCTTAATGATGAGGAAGCAGAGATAGCGATGCTGAACTTTTTAAGCTGCAGCTCTGGTAAGCTGGTGCCCTTACTGTAGCGATTCTTCTTACCTTGCATCTGATTTCTGCAGAAGGGGTGGTTGACAAGACTTCCTCCTGTTACAGAGAGAGCTCTACAGCATCTTTCACCTGCTTGCTGGATAGCAATCTCCTGCTTTGTTTTTTGGTTGATTTTTTTTTTTTTTTTAAAAAGTGTTCTTCTCGACTTCACATTTACTTTGTATTTTGCTCTTTGCAAACAGTGGAAGTCCCAAACGTGTTGGTCTGTCTTTTCTGACTTAACTATGCTTTGTCTCTGTATTTCTTCAGTTTTTTTCCTCTGGAGACTGCTTTGCAGGGACTGCTACTGGGTGTCAAACTTGAGCAATATCACTGAATGGGAATGGGATATTTGCTCTTCCATCAGCCTGCTGTGTACCTCTTTCTCTGCTGGCAAGAACAGAACACAGGCTGCTTGCTGAGGAATGTGGATCATGAAACGTCCTTCTTGCTCTTTCTTCATCTTCCTATCTCTGTCAGCGCTCTCTTCCAGGACTGGTATTTACCAGGCTCTGTAGCTCTTAAGGCTTCTGACTTCTGTTGATTTCCTTTTTGCTAGTGATAGAGCTTGCAAATACACCTAGAGAACTTGCTGTTTCTGCCAGTATCTCTTTCTGGCCTGTATCTGAGGAATGGAAGAACGATGCTGACCAGGCTGCCTTCTTTTGTCTGTTACCAGGTTAGCTTTATTTGCACATCGTGAAGATGGACCTGGTATCCCGGCAGATATCAAACTGTTTGATATCTTTTCGCAGCAGGTTGCTACTGTTATACAGGTACGGTGGGTGTTCTTGCATGCAGTTTGGGGGCTTTATTTGCCAAGACAGGCCCTTCTTTTATCAATGTGGTCCTGTCTTAAATTTCAGTCTCGACAGGACATGCCCTCTGAGGATGTGGTGTCTTTGCAAGTTTCTCTCATTAACTTGGCTATGAAATGCTACCCGGACCGTGTTGACTATGTTGATAAGGTGTTGGAGACAACCGTGGAAATATTCAATAAACTTAATCTGGAACAGTAAGTAAAATGTCTCTTCTGTTCTCTCTGGAGTGGCAGTTAATACTCTTAAAATCCTGATTTCTGCATTTCACCACATTTGGTGAGATAACAGAGATGTGCTTTGGGGGTGCAAGATCACTGCTTTTAGGTCATGATAAACTGCTGACTAACCAGAGCTTGCGCACCTGTACGTAAATCCTACTGTGCAGCCATACAGCTACACAATGTGATGCCAAGCAGTGTGTAGCCATTATCTGTTTATCCCTTACAGCCCTTCAGAGTTCTCCTTTTGCTGGATTTGCAGCCACAGCCTCTGCTTCTGCTGTCAGCAAGTTAAAACATGCAGTTTCCACTGTACATCCTAAAGAGCAAGCTATGGCTTGTTCTGGTACTTTATTTCCTATCTACCTAGCAGAAAGTTGCTTAGGTGTTGTGGTAGTCATCAGAGTTGGTATTGATGCAGGCTTTGAATCTGTCTACGTGTGTGAATTATTAATTAATTGTGGTTTTCACATGTGTTTTCTTTTAGTATTGCAACCAGCAGTGCTGTTTCGAAGGAGCTGACTAGGCTTTTGAAAATCCCTGTTGATACTTACAACAATATCCTGACAGTTCTGAAACTAAAACATTTTCACCCACTCTTTGAATACTTCGATTACGAGTCCAGGAAGAGCATGAGTTGTTATGTGCTTAGCAATGTATTGGATTATAACACAGAAATTGTGTCACAGGAACAGGTATGATCTAAGTAACCTGAAATTCTACATGTCTAACTACTGTTTGAAGACTTGAAAACCCATACTGAGTGACTTCATGCAGGGTGTGCTTTGTTTCCAAGCCTTCATTCCCCTGCATGCTCTCACCTCACCATCTTAGTAGCGCAGGCTTGATCCCCCTTGATGATTCCTCCACCTGTGTTCCTAAGTTCTGCACATCTTGCCTAGCCTCATTCTAGAGACTGCTGGTATGTTTGAACAAAGACCCAGAATCCCCTTAAAACTAGGCCTTTTACCTAAAGACAGCTGGGTGGTACTTTTGGAATTGAAATTTCCTCTCTAGTGTTGTGCTGTCCCCTGTGTGCTAAGAGGAACCCTTTTTCAGGGAGTAAAGCAAATATATTCTAAGGCATCACTGCATAATTGACTTCCCTAATGCTTTGTCAGCAGTGTGAATGACTGTAAGGATGTTCCTAGTGCTGTCAGCTTATGCTAAAGGACGGCTTTGGATTAAACGGAGCTTATGTTGCCTTTAACAGGTTGATGCTATCATGAATTTGGTATCCACGCTGATCCAGGATCAACCGGATCAGCCTGCAGAAGATCCTGACCCTGAGGACTTTGCTGATGAGCAGAGTCTTGTGGGAAGATTTATTCATCTTTTGCGTTCAGATGACCCTGA
>WAAB01004127.1:300809-312151 GCA_013389865.1 Piaya cayana | reverse complement strand
TGCACTGGGGCAGGGGGGGCGGGAATGTTCTATCTATACAATAAACAGAAATAATCCCAAAATAAGGGGAGGGGGAGAAGCCATCAGTACAAGCAAGTAGAGCTCCTGCATCCCTCACCACAGGTTTAGAACAAGGTGAACAGGCACAAAAAAAAAAAGGTTCATGTGTGTGCAGCTTGTGCTCAAAACCAAGAAAGACAATAAAAGCAACTGTCATTAGTGAACCTAAGGGAAAACCAAAATCAGGGAGGAACGGCAAAAGCTGCAGGTGTGGCTACCAGAATGTGGCACTGTCGTCTTTCTCTTGGAGTACGAGAAACCTTGATATGTGTTCAGTTTCACGAAAGCTGGTTTCTTTTGCTTTCTTTCAGGCTGCATAAAGATGAATAGTCCTGTTTGTAGCTTCCTTTGAGTTGAGAGCAGAATGTATCCAGTGTCATTATTAAATGCAAGCTCGGGCAACTTCCATCTTGCTGCACAATCCAAAATGTATCTGCAGTTCATACAGTACAACAAGTGTTGCCTAACACTTACTAGGCAGCTGTAGGGAAAGTTTGGGCAGACACTTTGTAAAAAGCTTCAGGAACTGCACAGGTTTAATTTAAGCAAAGTGTTTTCTGTGTGGTCCTCCCAGAACACGTCTACCCAATGCTCACACCATTTCTACCTAATGCTCTTGTTCCACAGGGTGCAGATTAAGTTACAGATGCAAAGAACACCCCTCTTTCCAGAATTCTCTAAGCTTGTGGTGCTTCTGTTTTAGATCCTAAACACTGCCCGGAAACACTTTGGTGCAGGTGGGAACCAGCGTATTCGTTTCACGCTACCACCACTGGTTTTTGCTGCATACCAGCTTGCTTTTCGCTACAAAGAGAACTCCAAAGTGGTAAGTTGACTTCTCGATAACTCTTACACTTGCTGGTTTTTTGCTTTCTAAAAACTGTGTTTTGTCTACTGTATCTGAAGACTTGATACAGAATGCCAGTGGTTTTTGCCAGAAGCAGATTTTTACGTGAGGTGTGAATGCTTTCTAATTTGAGGAAGATTTTTATCAGTTAGTCTTAAATTACCTCAGCGCATGAGGAATGGTGAAGCAGAAGTTGGCTAGTTGTGTTCATTCATGAAGGTGACTGGTTATGTGTTTTTACAAGGAGACCGGAGACCTAAGAGTAGGTTAACTTATTGCAAAAGCTCACACTAAACAATCACTGATCCATTTTCACTCTTTAACACTTTCTGATTGGGATAGTTACACTTCAATGTGTATTTTGACTTACTGGGGGGATATATTGTGGAGAAATAAGTTAAAGTGCTGTTTGTTAAAACGCTCCTCAAAATGAATGTTTTAAAATTCTCTTCAGCTTCTGATTGATGCTCCAGATGGAACAGAATTTTTCTCTACTTTGCTAGCTCAGCTTTTGCTCGGTTGGGTTCATAGCTGTGGTAGCTGCAGTTCCCTGTAGGCTGCTGAGCAAAGTTTCTGTGAGCTGGTAGGAAAATGGGTGCGACCTGTTGATACTTTGAGGGCCCCTGAGGTCAGCACAGCTCTGCGAGGGCACTCACTGTTACCTCAGTAAATAAGCAGTGGGAACACTAAACAGGTCTTATTACCATTTAGATTTTGTTTTCCTTTTAGCAATAGTCTTGTTCAAACTTTGACTTATCTCACTTCTCCAGGATGATAAATGGGAGAAGAAGTGCCAGAAGATCTTCTCATTTGCTCATCAGACCATCAGTGCTCTCATCAAAGCTGAACTGGCCGAACTGCCTCTTCGTCTCTTCCTGCAAGGAGCGCTGGCTGCAGGAGAGATCGGCTTTGAGAACCATGAAACTGTGGCCTACGAGTTCATGTCCCAGGTGAGTGTCCAGCTGTTACAGTCCTGTGATACCTTAAGTTTGGCTTGGGTAGGTTTCCAGAACACTGAACCCTCCAAAGCTGAATTGACAGACAGCTAATGTGACTGCGGAGAAACTCCTCATCTTCCTCTTTGCTTCCCAGGCTGCTGTGGAGTAAAGCTCCGTTGCTATTGATTTGAATACTCAGTCTGACAACGTGTTGCTGTGCTGCATCCTACTTGCATAAGTGCTTCACTGAAGGAGCGTGCCTTTCTCAACATAAAATGCTCCTTCACTGTTTCAGAGACTTCTTCCAGCTCCTGTTATCCAGCTGGAATTACCCTGACCAGGAGCAAGAAGTATTTCTTGCAAGACTTGTTTCCTGTCTGTGGATTTGATTTGATCTTGACCCTCTTGACTAAAGTTTTTTGGTTTTTTTTTCCCCGCCTGGAGCTTTTAACAAATGTAAAACTGGACATTTTCCTGCCATGTCACAAGCAGGTGTGATTTGGGTTGTTCCTGATGTGTTCAGTAGCAGTGACTGAACCTTGCTTTCTCCCTTGACCAGGCCTTCTCTCTATATGAAGATGAAATCAGTGATTCGAAAGCACAGCTGGCTGCCATCACCTTGATAATCGGGACATTTGAGAGGATGAAGTGCTTCAGTGAGGAGAACCACGAGCCTTTGAGGACTCAGTGTGCGCTGGCAGCCTCCAAGCTCCTTAAAAAGCCAGACCAGTGCCGGGCTGTGAGCACGTGTGCCCATCTGTTCTGGTCTGGCCGAAATACTGACAAGAATGGAGAGGAGGTAAGAATGAATCGACAGGCGTGTAACACAGGCCACCTCGGTAATATCTCTTCTGAAGGCGCTTTCTTCCATAGCAGATGTGTCACTCAGCGATGTGGTTGGAATGTATTCTAATATGTGGAGCTTCTAAATTTCAGTGCAGTGTGAGCTGTGTAAATACAAAAATGGAGAAAACTCAAAATTTAAGGATGGAATGTACCATACACGTTTATCAGTGTCANATAAAAGCAACTGTCATTAGTGAATCTAAGGGAAAACCAAAATCAGGGAGGAACGGCAAAAGCTGCAGGTGTGGCTACCAGAATGTGGCACTGTTGTCTTTCTCTTGGAGTACGAGAAACCTTGATATGTGTTCAGTTTCACGAAAGCTGGTTTCTTTTGCTTTCTTTCAGGCTGCATAAAGATGAATAGTCCTGTTTGTAGCTTCCTTTGAGTTGAGAGCAGAATGTATCCAATGTCATTATTAAATGCAAGCTCAGGCAACTTCCATCTTGCTGCACAATCCAAAATGTATCTGCAGTTCATACAGTACAACAAGTGTTGCCTAACACTTACTAGGCAGCTGTAGGGAAAGTTTGGGCAGACACTTTGTAAAAAGCTTCAGGAACTGCACAGGTTTAATTTAAGCAAAGTGTTTTCTGTGTGGTCCTCCCAGAACACGTCTACCCAATGCTCACACCATTTCTACCTAATGCTCTTGTTCCACAGGGTGCAGATTAAGTTACAGATGCAAAGAACACCCCTCTTTCCAGAATTCTCTAAGCTTGTGGTGCTTCTGTTTTAGATCCTAAACACTGCCCGGAAACACTTTGGTGCAGGTGGGAACCAGCGTATTCGTTTCACGCTACCACCACTGGTTTTTGCTGCATACCAGCTTGCTTTTCGCTACAAAGAGAACTCCAAAGTGGTAAGTTGACTTCTCGATAACTCTTACACTTGCTGGTTTTTTGCTTTCTAAAAACTGTGTTTTGTCTACTGTATCTGAAGACTTGATACAGAATGCCAGTGGTTTTTGCCAGAAGCAGATTTTTACGTGAGGTGTGAATGCTTTCTAATTTGAGGAAGATTTTTATCAGTTAGTCTTAAATTACCTCAGCGCATGAGGAATGGTGAAGCAGAAGTTGGCTAGTTGTGTTCATTCATGAAGGTGACTGGTTATGTGTTTTTACAAGGAGACCGGAGACCTAAGACACTGCAAGTGATACTTTGAGGGCCCCTGAGGTCAGCACAGCTCTGCGAGGGCACTCACTGTTACCTCAGTAAATAAGCAGTGGGAACACTAAACAGGTCTTACTACCATTTAGATTTTGTTTTCCTTATAGCAATAGTCTTGTTCAAGCTTTGACTTATCTCACTTCTCCAGGATGATAAATGGGAGAAGAAGTGCCAGAAGATCTTCTCGTTTGCTCATCAGACCATCAGTGCTCTCATCAAAGCTGAACTGGCCGAACTGCCTCTTCGTCTCTTCCTGCAAGGAGCGCTGGCTGCAGGAGAGATCGGCTTTGAGAACCATGAAACTGTGGCCTACGAGTTCATGTCCCAGGTGAGTGTCCAGCTGTTACAGTCCTGTGATACCTTAAGTTTGGCTTGGGTAGGTTTCCAGAACACTGAACCCTCCAAAGCTGAATTGACAGACAGCTAATGTGACTGCGGAGAAACTCCTCATCTTCCTCTTTGCTTCCCAGGCTGCTGTGGAGTAAAGCTCCGTTGCTATTGATTTGAATACTCAGTCTGACAACGTGTTGCTGTGCTGCATCCTACTTGCATAAATGCTTCACTGAAGGAGCGTGCCTTTCTCAACATAAAATGCTCCTTCACTGTTTCAGAGACTTCTTCCAGCTCCTGTCATCCAGCTGGAATTACCCTGGCCAGGAGCAAGAAGTATTTCTTGCAAGACTTGTTTCCTGTCTGTGGATTTGATTTGATCTTGACCCTCTCGACTAAAGTTTTGTTTTTTTTTTTTTACCCTGCCTGGAGCTTTTAACAAATATAAAACTGGACATTTTCCTGCCATGTCACAAACAGGTGTGATTTGGGTTGTTCCTGATGTGTTCAATAGCAGTGACTGAGCCTTGCTTTCTCCCTTGACCAGGCCTTCTCTCTATATGAAGATGAAATCAGTGATTCGAAAGCACAGCTGGCTGCCATCACCTTGATAATCGGGACATTTGAGAGGATGAAGTGCTTCAGTGAGGAGAACCACGAGCCTTTGAGGACTCAGTGTGCGCTGGCAGCCTCCAAGCTCCTTAAAAAGCCGGACCAGTGCCGGGCTGTGAGCACGTGTGCCCATCTGTTCTGGTCTGGCCGAAATACTGACAAGAATGGAGAGGAGGTAAGAATGAAGCGACAGGGCCACCTCGGTAATATCTCTTCTGAAGGCGCTTTCTTCCACAGCAGATGTGTCACTCAGCGATGTGGTTGGAATGTATTCTAATATGTGGAGCTTCTAAATCTCACTGCAGTGTGAGCTGTGTAAATACAAAAATGGAGAAAACTCAAAATTTAAGGATGGAATGTACCATACACGTTTATCAGTGTCAGCTTAGTAAAGACTGGTTGTCAAAGCACAGTCTGCATTTTGCCTGTGTTTATGACAGTGTTTGAACCACTGAACTCCAAATTAAAGATACAAGCTAATGAAGTTAAAGGTAAAAATAGTGTTCTTCAGGGCTGGTCAGTAGCTGTTGTAATTAGAGTGCAGTGTTTGCTATCTGTTTCTTAAAGTATGCATTAACAAAATTGAGTTAATTGATTTTGTAATTGAAGGCTTTCAACAACTGTTCACGTATTGCCTGATTTAACAAAACTTAAAACTGGTGGCAGTCAGGCAAGGCAAGTTTTGCATGACAGCTTGTTCAGCACAGTTTCTGTCGCTCCTGTTTGGTGTTTCTGTGGTAGAGAGCCAGGAAATGCCATAGATGTGCCAAGGGAAGAGTTGCTGGAGATCCCTAAGGTTCTTCTATTTCTTGTAACTTACAAGTTTTTTTCTTCTAGCTTCACGGAGGAAAGAGGGTGATGGAATGCCTGAAGAAGGCTCTGAAGATAGCAAATCAGTGCATGGACCCTTCTCTGCAAGTCCAACTTTTCATAGAAATTCTGAACAGATATATCTATTTTTATGAAAAGGAAAATGAGACGGTGAGTGGAAATCCATTCTCTATTGCATCTCCCTTAAAGAACGTTTCTGTAAGCTCTTCATTCACATACCCCAGATCATGTCTCTTCAACTAGCTTAAAGGTCTGTCACGAGAGACACAAGTTCTGGTAATAACAACAGAAATGTCAGTTCTAGGTAAAACTTCATTCTTCTTATGTTGCGGGAAAAACACCGAATGTTTGCAGTTTAGTTACGAGCATAAGTATTGTGGGACTTGGATGCCTTAAGTACTTACCAATCAGAACTTACTAGGACTCAGGATCTTATTACTTTCTCATCAGACTTTTGAGGTACTTGACTTAAGATGCATGTAAGGGAACGAAAATTCTTACTGCTGTTCAAGGTCATTGCTGTGTGTGGTACAAATGGTTGGTGTAGGCTTTAATTTAAAGAGATAGATACAACATCTCATGTATGGGCTTAAATTCAGTTTGAGAGTTACCCCATACATTTTCTGTTAGCACATCGTTATTAAGCTTTACCAGTTTGGAAGAAATGCCTGCTCAAGTAGGGATCAACATCCCATCTGACATTATGTGATCAAAAGCAGGCCTTAATAGCCTGTTGTTCTGAGAGAAGGTCTGCAGAGGTTCTGGGCCTTATCAGTGTTTCTAAGAGCTGCCTGAGTACCAGTAGTTTAGAGACAAGTCTGGTAAAACCAGTGCCTGCACACTTTTACTCATTGATGACTACTGCTCTGTTTGCCTCCTCCTGCAGGTGACAATTCAGGTTTTGAATCAGCTTATACAGAAGATAAGAGAAGATCTCCCAAACCTTGAATCTACTGAAGAAACAGAACAGATCAACAAACACTTTCACAACACACTGGAGCACTTGCGTCTGAGGAGGGAATCACCGGAATCTGAGGGTCCAATTTATGAAGGTCTTGTCCTTTAGGAAGATACACGCTGTACTTATTTCTTTTCATTTCCATACCATACTTTTTTAAGATAGATTCATAGGTTGTGCCTTTCAGAAACGTTGAGTTAAGTTAACATTCATGTGTTCAGTCTGGCACTTCAAACACTTGTGTTGAGTACTTTAACAGATTGGAAAGGTTGGACCAGCAGCTGCAGGTTTCATCAGTTGGCATGGCTGAAACTTTCTTTGAAATCCACGTGACATGGTAGGGCTCTTCCGGTCCTGATCTCTCTTCTGTCTGTTCACTGTTGCTTCTCTAGCACTAGAGCTCTAAACTGGCAGTGACTGTCACCTCAAACTGTGTCTGATCCTTGCAGAGCATTGGATTTTTGGGATTATCGTATGTCAGACTCTGCTCGTGCTTTTCTTTTAATGCAAGTTAAGACTAAGTGTAATATTTTTCCCTAAAAACTAGAATATATTAATGCATGTTTGGAGAGTTTTAAAGTACCACGTTCAAAAACAGAAGTTATATTTTGCATATTAAGGCTCTGTGACATTCAGCGAGGGCCAGTACTGTGCACAGGGCATATTTATCAAGATAATTTTGTTCCAAATAGTATAAAAATAGAGAAATTGCAATCTATATAGATATGTATAACCTTCATTACTGTAAATTTAGGGGAAAAAGCATTACACAAGTTTATTCAGTATCATGATTTTGCACCAGTGAAACAATAAAGTTGCTATTAACACCTGCTGTACCTGTCTCTTCAGAGCCCACTGAACCCAGTGCTAATGTGGAACTTTCTGATAAAAGCAAAGGAACTGCTGTTCTCTAGTGACAGAAGAATCTGAGACGTAGTTGACCTGGACAATCTGGGAGGCTGCTTGCATTTCTAATGTAGAATTTTATCATTCAGAAACAGTATTTCCTCAAATGATGCTGAGATGGTATGTTTGCATTTCAGAATGATTTTCATGACATATCTTGAGGGCAGTGGAGAATCTCCTGAATTCCAGGTCTGTGCTAGAGTTGAATGTCAGTTGAGTGAAAAAGCAGTAGGAAATGGGGCCGTTGCCAGTGGCAGCTCCTTTGAAGACTGGTCTAGTCTATGGGTCAATATTAGTTGCTGAAGAATTGGAAATGTCTATTACCTTAACTGAGCATCACGTTCTAAAGCGAACTGATGAAACTTCCTTAGTCCTGGAGCCTGGCCACCGTTGTGAAAGTTGTCGTGGTTTGGTTGGATGGTAAACGAGACCTCAGTGGGAGCATCCAATAACTTAGTGCTCCCTGTTTTGTGAAAAAGGCAAATACGATCCTAGGAAACAAGAATTATGGAGCAGACAAGCAGATCAATAGCTCATTGATCTACTTAGGCACAAGTCTGACTTGGAGGGGAGGGGAAATGGGGAGATAATCCAATGGCTGTGCTTATCCAATGGTGTAATTAACACTGTTCAACAACTCTTACGTGGCTCTGTATCTGATGCTGCTCCTCTGAAGAGAACTGTTGAGCTGATTGTTTTGTGTTCTTATAGCTCCTGTGGCACAGTGGGTACAGAACAGGGTTAATGGCCAAGTTCACCCACAGAAGCCAGGAGGTTGTCTCAGTGTGTGCGAGCGCTGCGCTCAGTGCCTGGGGAAAGCTGCTCAGGTGATGAGCAGAAGTGTGTGTGGAGGTGGAGCCCAGCACACACCAAACACAGACAATAACTGCCAATGATTTTGCTGCTCTCTTATCCCGGGAAAGCCTGTATCTGTTTCCCATGGTGTTGGCGATGTCCGCTGTGCTGGGGCCGTTCTCTTTGCTTTCTGTGGTTTTGTGGAAACCCTTCCTGGGAGGCTTGGTCTCCACTTCCACCTCAAGTGGTCAAAGGTCTGGATTGACGTTCAAATTTAATGACTGATTGTCAATCTTAGGGAGGCACAGCCTTGAAGTCTTTTTTTTGGCGGGGGTGAGAAAGGCTGCTTTGTTCTTTTTGTGTCTGTGTCTGTTAGCGGGATTCACAAAAAAATAGTGTGTACCCTTTTCCCCATTGAAACTCCTTTCACAGCCCTCTTGACCAGGGGCATAGGCTTTTGTTTCTGAGGAATGTGCGTTTTCTGATATTGAGGTGAATACTTAAAGTACGTAACAATTATGAAAGGTGTGAAGAATTCAGTAGTGGAGGCAATCATCAGGAACTACCTGTCATAGAAGAACTGTGTGTGACATTCTTCTTCGGGGAGGATGCCCCTCTGGGCAGTGTGCTCCCACGAGCACGGCTGGACCGCAGAGAGGAAACGCCGCGATCCATACAGTGATCATCTTCATTATTGCATTTCTGGTTACCCCTTTCTGCGCCCTGTAACTGACTCAAGAGAAAGAAAGGTCACGTCACGCACATTACTGGTGTTTCACACAACTGCATGGCTGCCCTGCGCTGTGGCCCTCCCTGTCCCTTGTCAGGGCTGATAATGAACTGGTTTAGGGACAGGGATTACACCAAGCTTCCCAGCATCACTGAACAGATGCTTCTGATGTACCCGTTCCAGCAGATGTTATCAAGGTGACTGGTGGATATGTTCTAAGAACACACATCAGATCTTAAAAGCTAGAGAAGGAAGGCTTTCACAAAGCAAATGCCCTGTGCCGTTCCTAGAACTGCTTGTCACTGGTTGCTTACATGTTCAGTTGCATTACCTATGATAGCACCAGTTTACAGAATGTCTGAAAACACAGCCCTTCAAAATTCACTTAGAGTTTTTTAATAATGTAGTTTAAAAATCTGTAAAAGGATCTGAATTCATAGGACAAAAGTTGCCATGTAGAGAAAGTGCATTTTTTTCCTTAATGTGAAAATCGCACCAAAAAACCCCCTAATGGATACCAGTGTTACTTCTGTTTGATATATTTAATTTCATTCTTTTATGAAGTACTTGCAGATAAAGAGTTCTGCAACTAAGATGTGTAGGTGGAGAGCTGTGCTCTGCAAAGTGCTCGCGAAGCTGCAAAGGAAATAGTTAAAGTCTGTCAGTAGCGCTGAATTGGTAAACTGTATCCGCAGTGGATTTCAGTCCTGGGTCTTGGTTCTGGTAGAACACCCACACAGCCGAGGAATCCTCAGCTCATCAGAATCTGTTCTAGTTTTGCAATCCTTGACAAAGCTACTAATGTTTTCAGGAGCAGCCTTGTACAATGGCCACTGTTGTCATTGAGATAGAGATTTAGAACTTCACCTGTTACTGTTAATATGCTCTTATATCACCTTAACCCAACAGGTGGTCTCTGTGCTCTGGCTTGGGGAGGGGTTTTGTATGGTGGGTTAATTCCAAGTATTTTTAAGTGGCTGATTTTTTCACTGATTGTGACCAGTTCCCTTTCTGTTTCTGAAACCATCCAGTCTATATATTTATACTGTGCGTGTATAGTCCTGAGAGTTTAGTTTGTGAAAGCAAAATTCATACCTAATTCAGAACCTAGAAAAATAAAGGAATTGTGTTGACTGTTTAAGAACTAATCTGTTCATTTCTCCCTCTTGAAGAAGATGTTGGTAAAACAGCAAGTTGCACATAACTGTTTCAGAGAGCCTCTCTTTGTGCTGCTTGCCAAAACAATGTGTCATTGCCTCACAGGGTGGTTAGAATGAGGATGAAGCTAAATTAGCGTTTAAAGGGAATGTGGGTGGAACAAGGTGGTAGAGAATAACCAGAAAGTGCCTGTAGAGGAGTGAAACTTATTAGCAGGTGAAATGTGTTACTTTGGCACCATCCAAAATGCTATGAGGCAATGTGGTCTAGGTGAGAATGAAGTTAATTCTGATGTTGGAAAGTCTAGTCTGCTCCTTGTTCTATAGCTGATGTGCTGCACAGCTGGGGTGAGACTCCAGCTGCATTTGTGGCTGTGACACCGCAGTCGTATTTGCCTGCTCTGGCGGTTCGAGCTTATACAGCTGTAAAAGGAGGCCTAGAGACTGATGAAATACCTGCTAAAGAACATCAGTGATGGCGAATAACCCAGCTGAGTAACAGCAATCTACAGGTATGTGACACTCTTTGTGCCCAGACATAAAAACACTTTGCAAATGAGTTAATGAAATGTGCAGTAAAAAAAGTCTGCATTTTATAATGGACAACTGATAGTGTGGCGACAAAGAGAATTTGTGTCAAGACAAGGCAAAGCACAGAGATGTTTCTGCTGGTTTGACTTTTGTTCCTTGGGGCACGTTGACTGTTCCCTCCCTGTGCTCCCACACCTCCGCGGCCTTGTGCCAGCTGCTCCTTCCACCCGCTCCACCGACATTTTCCAGTTGGCAAGCCTTATGCTAACTAGCTGTTGTTTTCGTTATATGTAATAAAATAATTCAATCATTTGATTCTATTTGTATTTCAAGGTTGCCTGGCCTTGTAACGAGATGTGACAAAGATGATATTTTAAGATATTTAAAGCAGAAATAGCCTGTGCTCTCAACTGAGATACATGTGCGTCCGCGAGGGAGCTAATATCAAGGTTTGATGTCCCAGCAGCGAGTTGGAACGGAGAGTTTTTCGCGTTGATCTGCACACAGCGGGCGGAGCGCGGCGCGGCTCCTGCTCGGCCGTTTAACCCTGAGCGGCGGCCGCGCGGGGCCCTGAGGCAGCGCCCGCCTCGCCCCGCCCCCTCGCCCCGCCCCCTCGCCCCCCCATCGCCCCCG
>WAAB01004127.1:201518-299107 GCA_013389865.1 Piaya cayana | reverse complement strand
GCTCGCGCCGCCGGGACGTGTCGGGGCGGCCGTTGCGCGGCCAGTTCGAAAGCGCCGCCATGGCGGAGCCGCCGCCCGCGGGGAAAACAGGTACCGGGGGGCGGGGGGGAAGCCCCGAGAGAGCCCCGGGGAAGCCCTGAGGCCGGTGCGGCCGCGCTGTGCTGGGGGAGGGAACGTCCAGGGCCGCGTCCCCTGTGCCCGGCGGGGTGGCGGGGGCTGCTCTGGGGGCTCCGGCGGCGCCTCAGGAGGCAGCAGGGAGGGCGCTTGTGCCCGTGAGGCGGCGGCGCGAACGCCTCAGCCGAGGCCGCCCGGGTGGCGCCGCCCCGCTCCGGCTGCCCCTTCCTCGCAGCCGTCCCCAGATCCAGTGGTGCGGGATGTGCTCCTGAACGCAGGGTTAGGGCCTGATGTCGGGTCTGGGTGCAGCGGGCGGTGCGGGGCTGGCGGTGCGTTACTGCAGCCTCTGAGATCTCGTGTGTGTCAAGGAAATGGGCGTGAGGGCAGCAAACAGACCCAGTTGGGGGCAGGACCACCCCGCCGGAGGAGAAGGCAACTAACCCAGGTAATCAGTCCTCAGCAAGGAGAACTTAAGGTGTCTCGTAGGAAGCAGGTGCCAGGTAGATCTTGTGCTGAACAGGAACGCTTTGCGAATAAAGGAGTGAGTGACGATGGTGTTTGGCTGACGGTGTGTGGGGTTTGCTGTGTTCCTGCTCCTCTCCAGCTCTGCTCCAGGACAACGATTCCTGCAGTGACTATGGCAGCCGTGACAAGCCAGGGTCGGCGTTAGGAAGGACCGTGCCGGATGGGAATGTGCTTTTTCCAGATATTTTTCACACCGACCGTCTTTTGTTTTACGAAAGATTTAAAGCTTATCAGGATTACATTTTGGGTAAGTAATCTCTTGGCAGAAAAGTAACAAGCAGTTACTCTTCTTGCAGTGACTGTTTTAAAATGGAGTCAATCCCATGTTAAACTGTGGGATGCTCTGGATAACAGGGACTAGAAGAGATGTTGTATTCTACCACGGCTTGCGCTGTAACCTCGGCAGCTCTGGCTGGTGGAGCAGGAGGCAAAGATTTTAATGCAAGTAAATAATTTTTGAATGACTAAAAGGAAAAGGTGCTGATACTGGATTCTGTGTCTCATCTTAACTGATGTTACCAGAACTTTCTGTGTAGTAAGACTGTTTAAGAAAAGACACAGATTAGCTGTCTAATATCACTGACACTGAAACCCTTGGTGCCTGGAAGGCTGAATACTGGATCTCTTCTCCTGGAGAAGCACAAAACAGGTGAGTCTCCAGCTCTTTCAGTACAGTGACAGCAGAAGACCTGACTGTTTTCATAAGAAGAACAGAATGAAGTCCAACTTTAGATGTGCTAGAGGAACATTTCAGCTGTAGCTTTTGTGATTCTGTGATTGGAAAACTAGGTTGGAATAGGCCCACTGGATCATTGAGTCCAGCCATTCCTATCAAACACTAACCCATGCCCCACAGCACCCCATCCACTTGTCTTTTAAATACCTCCTGGGAAAGTGACTCAACCACCTCCCTGGGCAGCCTGTTCCAGAGCCCAATGACCCTTTCCATGAAAATTTTTTAAATCGTGTCCAGCCTGAACCTCCCCTGGCGGAGCTTGAGGCCATTCCCTCTTGTCCTGACCCCTGTCACTTGGGAGAAGAGACCAGCTCCCTCCTCTCCATTGATCTGAAGGAGTCTCCTTTCTTTTCTTGCATAAATATATTGTCTTCACCTTCTTTTTAGCTGACTGCAAAGCTTCTGAGGTGAAAGAATTCACAGCTGAGTACCTGGAGAAGGTCCTGGAGCCATCTGGATGGCAGGCAATCTGGCGCACTAATGTGTTTGAGGTCGTTGTTGAGGTAAATTGAATGCAGTTGCTTGGGTGTTTGTCTCCAATTAACATTGTTTACCTCTGTAACAGACGTTATTTATCTGTGAAGTTTGAGCGGTAGAAAATAGTAACTTTTTCGTGTCTGATTGCCAATGATGGCAAGAGCAATAGGAATTTTTTCAAAGGGCTCCTTGCTTGAAGCTGGAAGGGGTAATATTGAGTCAGTGCANCCCGCCCCGCCCCCTCGCCGCGCGCGCGCCGCCGCCGCCCAATCGCTGCTCGCGCCGCCGGGACGTGTCGGGGCGGCCGTTGCGCGGCCAGTTCGAAAGCGCCGCCATGGCGGAGCCGCCGCCCGCGGGGAAAACAGGTACCGGGGGGCGGGGGGGAAGCCCCGAGAGAGCCCCAGGGAAGCCCTGAGGCCGGTGCGGCCGCGCTGTGCTGGGGGAGGGAACGTCCAGGGCCGCGTCCCCTGTGCCCGGCGGGGTGGCGGGGGCTGCTCTGGGGGCGCCGTCGGTGCCTCAGGAGGCAGCAGGGAGGGCGCTTGTGCCCGTGAGGCGGCGGCGCGAACGCCTCAGCCGAGACCGCCCGGGTGGCGCCGCCCCGCTCCGGCTGCCCCTTCCTCGCAGCCGTCCCCAGATCCAGTGGTGCGGGATGTGCTCCTGAACGCAGGGTTAGGGCCTGATGTCGGGTCTGGGTGCAGCGGGCGGTGCGGGGCTGGCGGTGCGTTACTGCAGCCTCTGAGATCTCGTGTGTGTCAAGGAAATGGGCGTGAGGGCAGCAAACAGACCCAGTTGGGGGCAGGACCACCCCGCCGGAGGAGAAGGCAACTAACCCAGGTAATCAGTCCTCAGCAAGGAGAACTTAAGGTGTCTCGTAGGAAGCAGGTGCCAGGTAGATCTTGTGCTGAACAGGAACGCTTTGCGAATAAAGGAGTGAGTGACGATGGCGTTTGGCTGACGGTGTGTGGGGTTTGCTGTGTTCCTGCTCCTCTCCAGCTCTGCTCCAGGACAACGATTCCTGCAGTGACTATGGCAGCCGTGACAAGCCAGGGTCGGCGTTAGGAAGGACCGTGCCGGATGGGAATGTGCTTTTTCCAGATATTTTTCACACCGACCGTCTTTTGTTTTACGAAAGATTTAAAGCTTATCAGGATTACATTTTGGGTAAGTAATCTCTTGGCAGAAAAGTAACAAGCAGTTACTCTTCTTGCAGTGACTGTTTTAAAATGGAGTCAATCCCATGTTAAACTGTGGGATGCTCTGGATAACAGGGACTAGAAGAGATGTTGTATTCTACCACGGCTTGCGCTGTAACCTCGGCAGCTCTGGCTGGTGGAGCAGGAGGCAAAGATTTTAATGCAAGTAAATAATTTTTGAATGACTAAAAGGAAAAGGTGCTGATACTGGATTCTGTGTCTCATCTTAACTGATGTTACCAGAACTTTCTGTGTAGTAAGACTGTTTAAGAAAAGACACAGATTAGCTGTCTAATATCACTGACACTGAAACCCTTGGTGCCTGGAAGGCTGAATACTGGATCTCTTCTCCTGGAGANGACCCTTTCCATGAAAATTTTTTAAATCGTGTCCAGCCTGAACCTCCCCTGGCGGAGCTTGAGGCCATTCCCTCTTGTCCTGACCCCTGTCACTTGGGAGAAGAGACCAGCTCCCTCCTCTCCATTGATCTGAAGGAGTCTCCTTTCTTTTCTTGCATAAATATATTGTCTTCACCTTCTTTTTAGCTGACTGCAAAGCTTCTGAGGTGAAAGAATTCACAGCTGAGTACCTGGAGAAGGTCCTGGAGCCATCTGGATGGCAGGCAATCTGGCGCACTAATGTGTTTGAGGTCGTTGTTGAGGTAAATTGAATGCAGTTGCTTGGGTGTTTGTCTCCAATTAACATTGTTTACCTCTGTAACAGACGTTATTTATCTGTGAAGTTTGAGCGGTAGAAAATAGTAACTTTTTCGTGTCTGATTGCCAATGATGGCAAGAGCAATAGGAATTTTTTCAAAGGGCTCCTTGCTTGAAGCTGGAAGGGGTAATATTGAGTCAGTGCAAATAAGTCGTGAGGTAGAACTCTGAGGACAGAGGAGAAAAGTACTTAGCCCAGAGCTGTCCATTGTAATGTAGTCTTCAAATATCAGACTCTGATCATTTGTCAGTTTCTTATCAGTAAAATTATTCCTTTTCACCCAGTGTGATGCTGACAGCAGCTTTTCCATATTGCTGACTCCTCTCAGAGGAGGACTGCTGGTTTGGGATACTCCTTTTCTAGACTTCTCAATGTCCAAGTTGTACATCTTTGCAAACCTTTAATGTTTAAGCTTGCAGTTCCATTATGTGTTTGAAGAGGGTGAAATGTATCTCAGTTTCTCAGCTCAGTTAGTGATGAAATAGTTTTCACCGATTCAGAGTCCCTCTTTAGATTGTTTGCATATTGTAAGCACAGAAAACTGAGCCCCAAATGAGTCCCTAAGAACCGTCCTGGGGTTGCCTTTGCTGTGCGGTGAGCATCGGTCTGTATGGGGTAGCTGGCACTTGTGGTGTGGCCTGGTGACTCACGTGTTGCATTAGCCTCCCTCAGCTGCAGCCAAGGTCTGAGAACTCTTAACAACTATTTCTTCCAACAGGTTGTTGATGTGGAGTTCTCATCTTTGAAAGCGGTTGTGCAATTCAGTGAGCCTTTCCTGTGCGAGTTGCGGGATAGCACCTTCACCTTGGAATGCATGCAGGAACTGCTGGAGCTGAAGGAGCGTCGGATACCCCTGCAGGAGCTGTGGGTAGTGTACGATGAGTCAGGAGAGTTTGACCAGACAGCACTTGCCATAGAGCACGTCAGGTAGGAAAATGCTTTAGCTTTAACTTTTGTCTTGAACAGTTTCACTCTAGTAATACACATGGGTGCTGCCCCGAGTCCTTGTCATGCTGGCAGCTTCACAAGCCAAGGGTTCCAAAGTAAATCTGATGACTGGTACTACAAGGAGGCTGTAGAAAAATCTGTGAAAATCTATGGTGTCCCTTACAGTGGCAGGTAATCACGCAATCACGAGGCACATTTGGGTGCAGGTTATGGTCAGCCTTTCTCTGTCAGAAAGAGGTGAGTGTTCCTAGTGCTGCTGTCTCTGCTTAGGTAAATGTGGCCTCCTTTGTGGGATTAAAAGCTTACTTTGCTTTACAAGGTTCTTCTATCAGTGCATCTGGAGGACCTGGGACGAGGAGGAGGAGGACGATTTTGATTACTTTGTGCGATGTGTTGAGCCTCGGCTGAGACTGTAAGTGTAACATTTAACATTCGTATAGGACAGCAGGGAGGAGCAGTGTGGGAACAGTGACATGCGACTAGATTGAGAACAAACCTCTAGTAAATCAAAGCAAGCTAGTTCCAACAGTATTCACTGTCTGATAGTCAAGATTTTGTATGGAAAGAGTGCAGCTGATGGTACCACTGGATTTCTGAACCCTGCGTTTTCCCTGTAATCCTTGACTTTCCACCAGGTGGCGCTCCACACCCAGCTATAGCCTCCTGCCAATTGCAGGTGTAGGAACTGTAATTCTAGTTATAGCTCGCGGGATGCTTTGATACCTCTGGAGGTACAGTAAGAACCATAATGGAACCAAATATTTATAAAAAAATGTGTAAATTGGTCATGACTTTCATGAGCATTGATATAAACTACAGAGAATTTTGACTCAAGTACTGGTACAGATATTGGTTTCTCTCCGGGTTTGCATTTGATCCTTCAGAATTGTAACTTGGAGATGCACTGACGCCTTGCTCCGAATTGCAGGCATTATGACATCCTTGAACACCGTGTGCCTTCGGGGCTCGTAGCTGACTACCAGAACCTGTTGTCTCAGTGTGAAGAGGTTTATCGGAGGTTTCTGAATGTGAGGAACAGCATACCAAGCAGTGATTTGGACTCGGAAGTTGAAAATGTCTCCATGGTGGAAGGACTAAAATTGTATGAGGAAATAGAGCACTTAAAGCAAAAGCTAAAACTGATTGAGAATCCCCTGCTGAGGTATTCAGGGTTTTGTGCAAAGGGGGCAGCTCCGTGGGGAATCGCACTAAACTTTATAGTGTTACTAAAGAACCCACGGCTTTGCTCCTTTTAGGTATGTGTTTGGTTACCAGAAATACAGTGGTCTCCAAGCTAAAGGACTAAGACCAGCAGGTACCAGGATCACTCACGTTGTGTCTTCAACCATGACCACAAGTCTGCTGCAGGCGCTGACAAGGGATAAACTTTGCCCTGAATCTTGTGGCAAAGAACTAGAAATACAGGTACAGTAACAGGAATTGTCTCTCTTCCAATATGTTGTTGTTCTTAGCATGTGGAAGAATAAGTTCATCATGTGCAAGATTATGCAAGTGTAGTGTTTGTTTAAATCAATGTTTTTTCTGAATGGACAGTAAGTGGTAAGATGGGATGACACAAATAACTTTGAGTCTGCTCAGCAGCCTGTACAAACAATTTCCTTCCTGTACGTAGGAAATGATGAGAAACTTTCTGTGATAACTCTACAATGAAACTTTCTAAGGTCTAATACTTGCATTTAGTTTGGAAATACCTGCATCTTTTGATGTCATTCAGTTGCTTTAGTTCTATGTCAGAGTTACATTTATTTTAGGGCAGTTATGTGAATTCAGACAGGACTTATCACTTCAGCACTTAAGAACAGTCTGGATTCCTTCGGCCTAAATGAAATCACTTGCTGTATTCCTATCAAGTTCATGAATTACACATGGGCGAAATGGAGCCCCAGGGAAGGCCCTGGATTAACACCTGGGCTATAAATCAGATTTTTTGACTTGGCAATTGAAAAATGTTCTCATTGTGCTTACCCTGGAATCTGCTGGGTATCAGTAAACATGCAATATTTTGTATGATTTTATCCTTCAATACAGAACACCCCAGTAATATTTGTGAAGGTTATCAGCCTTCCCTTTTTGGACAAAGGTGAAGGACCATGTGGACCCCATATTTGTCACTGCAAGATCTCGGCTCTGTTTTGGGGTGACCTGCTCTGGGAGCAAGGGGTTCTGTCAGTGTCCGGCCCAGCTCAAGTCTAGTTGCAGAGTTGTTTGTGTTTATTTTCACCTTCTGTCATCTGTTCCTTTAGTAATTCATGGCAAGCCACTTGAGGCACAATTCAAGCCTTGGCTGGGAACCAAGGCCGTATTGAGGTTTGTGTTCTGGTGCATATGCTCTTCAATCTGTCTCTCTGCCCCAGTTTCCTCCTGGGGGAATGGACATGGCTCAAACATCAAAGGAACGGTTTAAGGCTATTTTTGTCCAGTGAGTGTGATTCTTGAGTTGAAAGCAGAAATTGCTTATTATTAATGCCATTAAAAGGGGTTTCTTTTAAGCAAAAGCAGCGACATTTAACTGAAAAGCGAGCTTTAAGGGCATAATGTATCCATAGTGTTTTGAGGAGCTGACTATGCTATTTGTCTCTTACAGTTTCACAGTGATCTACTGACAGCTGTAAATGCCTGTTATGAAGGAGACAGAGTCATCATCTGTCCTGGTCATTATGTTGTATATGGAGTGTTCTGCATTGCTGATTCAGTTGAACTAGAAGGTATTTGGCTTGCTATATAATGCTCCTTAAAACAAACTAGATGTCTTAAATCCTTATGCAGAGCTCATTTTTGTTTTGCAGAGTTTGGCAGGAGCATTGTCTCTAAAGTGTTTATCTTTCTGCTTCTGGAACCTTATCTATGTGGGATGGAGTAACCTCTTTCACAGCCAGGGTTCCTTCTGCAAAGGAACCGCAGATTTTGCTAAGCAATAGCAAATTCTTCATTTCCTCCTGCTTGTCTGGATAGATCCTGATTATTTACTTAACAGAGGATTCAACAGAAACATGAGGAACTTTATTTTTCTTAATCTGGAAGGGATGAAAGTCATTCTGAGAGGCTTCAATTTTTAGAGTCAGTAACTTAAGAGTACATACAAGATGTCCTCCTTCTTCTCTGCATGCCTTGATCTGCTTCAGAGATACGCTTAGAGTTACAGCCAGTGTAGCCCTGGTGAGTGTGGAGGGGAAGAGCCCAGTGCTGTCAGAGCTTGGTTCCTGGCACTAACTGCATGTTGGGGAGGCTGCCAGTGTGAACCTACATTGTGTGAAGGGTAAGGGTATGGGACGGAGCTCTTGATTTAGTGTGCGTTTACTCTGTAGAAACAGACACAGTGTATGCAATTGCATTTTTCTTGCGTAATATTTGTGTTTGAAGTTCTTCTGCCTTGCCTGGGATATGCAGCTACCTCTGCCTCAAAGTGGTGTGTGCGATTCCTCTGCTTTAGGCATGCACGCTCTGCTGCCACGTAATTGGCTGTATATCACTGGGGCTCGTGCAGCTGCTCAGATACTTATTCAACTGCATTTTTTTTCTTGTCAGAACTTCTTAATGAGCAGAAGGCTGGGAGTTTAATTTCCTGCAATTCTGGACTTTATTTTTCTTGCTCTTCTTTTTTTATGAGCAGCATTTTCTTTTTCGCCCTTCTTTTGTCTTTGTGTGATTTCTATAGAGACACATGCTGACAGACAACATGCCTGCAGGAGAAAGGACCTCAATAAGTGCTTTATTTATCAGCAAGAGTGGCATTGTTCTAAAATTGTGTGGGGTGGTATTTATTGCTTTTCTAGCTTTGAGGAAAACACAAATGGTGCAATGGCACACTGATTAAAGGCTGAGCTGGTCTTTTTTAAGGAATGAGGCACATAAATACATCTGTAGTACAAAACAGGGTATTTAGTATATAGACTCCTGTTAGACTGGTTTTATAGCAGTAGTAGCAGCCAAAAACATCTGAAGTTGGAGCATCAAGAAAAACTTCACTGGCACTAACCTGAGCAGTGGACTGTTCTGGTGGCGTTTTTAGCGATGAAGGGGTAACTCATCCAAGATTTGATATCGCTTTGCTTAGTAGAGCTTTTACCATTTTCCAGCTGCTGTGCCAGTCAGTGCTAAGGTTGAAAGTATGAGGATTAGTAAGTCAGGGATAAATAAAACCGTGCAGGAACTAAGTAAGGTTAAAGCTGCAGGAAATCATGGTAAGGAAAACTTGACAAAAATGTGTAGCAAAGGCACCTGAAACTCCCTTCCTACTTTACTGTAGTTATTCCAGCTGGATGGGAACCCGTAGCACCAGCCCATCTGATATTTCTGCTTAGTGTTTCTGGATGGCAATGGCCTTTAGCTCCTGTGGAGTCACTCAGCTTCCAGGCAGGTGTAGAACCATGGCCACGCTGTGCACTGGCCACTCCTGGGTGCCAGGGGAATCTTTCAGTCTTTATTCCCGGTCTTGTCACTGGCTTCTTGCTGGCTACTAGAGCTGCTGCTACAGAGGGAAAGTATAAAGCAAGCTAAAAGCATGGTTAGAAACACCACAGGCAGTCTGCACAACAACTGTTCCTAAAACTCCTGGATAATGACCCCTTTTTGTATTGCTGTGAAGTTAAACTAGATCTGCCTCTTGCTGTCCTGTGGCTGCTCTTCCATACTGAAGTGCCCCATGCCACTCCCACCCCAGGGGTGCCTGTAAGTCAGGAACAGTTGGAAAAGACTTCTGGATAACAGTGTGGTGTGTTGAAGTGTCAGTCATTTCACTTTGTATTAAATCTGCTGTCTCTAACACTTTGTGCCAACTCTTGTTCCAAGTTTTTTTTCTTTTTTTTAAACTTTTCTGCTTGTGCACACTGATATTCATGCTTGGTTAAAAGCTAGCATCTTTCCTGGGCCTGTCTTATCTGAGTTTGTGCCTTTAGAAAGTGGTAGGACTCAAGCTGCTTTAATAGATGTTGCATTATTGCTTCCCTTATCATGATTCTTGTCAGTGACAAGCAATAAAAGCTTTACATGTTCATAAATTTCCCTGTAAGTGGTTGAATGCTGACAACTGTGGATGGCTTAGTAAATCAATGCTGGCATATGCTTGGGAAAGTTTTCTTAATCGGAGTTATCTGGAAGCCCACGTAACACAGGAACATTAAATTTTCACCCAAGTTTCATTTAAATAGGGAAGTTGAGTGGAGCTGACAAACACCAAGTCCTTTGCACTTGCAGCCTTGGTGGCAATGGCTTTTCCCCCGTGCTCTCTGGAACCCCTGCCTGCTTTAGTGAAATTCTGTACTTTGAAACTAGACTGCAGGTGCCTGTGTCACCTTGATGACTGCATCCCCCTGCTCTGTTTTGATTTTTGGGAGTGAGAACTTTGGCGTTGGCAAATGTGAGCTCAGATCCCCTTTTGTTCAGCTGTCTAAAGTAACTTTGCCTTTTATCATGCGCCATTGAAATAAGGTAACTTGAGTCTGGGTTTGAGTGCCTGTACCTTGGTACAGAGTGGATGCAAGGCGTAGCCTGGCCAGGGGGGGAAAATCCTATTTGGGGTGGTAGACCTCAAATTTTAAACCTCTGCACTTGATGTAAATGTTGGTTATGTACTGAGCACCTGACTGTTAGCAGTTATCAACCAAACCTACTTCTTTCACCTCTGCCCTAAGGCTATGGCCTGCCAGATGATATTGTGATAGAAAAACGAGGGAAAGGAGACAACTTTGTTGACTGTACAGGAGCCAATATAAGGATCTCCAGCTTGAAGTTAGTGCAACATGATGCTGTGGAGGGGATTTTAAGTGAGTATTAAAGCATCCTGACCTTTTCGTGTATCTTTTGTAGTTCACCGTTAGAATTAAAGCTGGGACCCAGCATCAGAATTTACCAGTTTTGATAAAATATTGTAAAGAGGAGCCTTGCAGGTGCCAGTATCAGGACTTCCCCCTTTTTAAAATTTGTTTATAATGTGGACATCAAAGGAACTTCTACTCTTTGTACTTTCAAGCTATTGTCGCTCTTGCACTCTTGATCATTTGACTTGATCCTTCTTCTGCTGCCAACCTATGCCAGGCTACCTGGAAAAGGAAATGATTCCTTTTTCCATGAAAGAATCCCCCTGGCAATATTCAGCTGTAGGTGAACCAGCCAGCTCTCTGCTGAGGAGTGGCAGAGGCTCTAGAAGCAGTGTAGGACTTTGCTCACATCACATTGAAACAGAGGCACAAATAATTGTTATATCTAATGATTTCATTGGCTATGGCCTTCTGTCTTTGCAGAAGTTGCTAATTAATACTTTGCCTCAAACAAGCATTTGAATTTAAACACAGTAAAACATTTATTAATGCCTGTATACAGCTATTTAATATCTTTTTAATTCAGAGGTCTCTTAGAGATGTAAGTAAAAGAATAGTTGTTGTCACTTTGAACAAAAAAAAAGCCAAGAAACCTTAATGACAGATGACTCGTGCTCCCTCGCAGCGGTGTTCCTGCTTATGCTAGAAATCCAAGTAGGAGTTTAAACCACATGTGAGCAAATTGGCAAAATAAACCCAAGGTGGATAAAATTAAAACAGTAATTTTATCACACTGCAAAAATGCTACAAGTCCATCTATCTGCAGGAGGACTTTGCATCCATTTAACAGTGCTTGTTTTCTATGTGTGTAGTTGTCCATCATGGCAAAACCACCCTGGAGAACTGCGTGTTGCAATGTGAAACTACAGGCATAACAGTACGGACGTCAGCTGAGCTGGTGATGAAAAAGTCAGATCTGTATGGTGCCAAGGTACAAACAAATCCTTAACTCTGGCTTCTTTCCTAAAGTAAAATAAAGGTTTCTGCTTGGAAATAATACAGGCAGTAATGGGATGACTTGAGAGAACCATTACAAAACCAGTGTTACTAGGCTTGAGATTGGTCCCAGGGCTTGTCACCTCCAGTAGTGTCTGGTGAGGTGTCTCATGCTGATTTGTGTGGCAATATTGAAGTGATGTGCTAACAGGGCACATCTGTGAAGTAATCACTCCTGTGCCCCTGGACTGATAAATCTCCTGCAATACTGTTAAAGTGATTTTCTGTTTTCTCTGCCCATAAATAATTTTCTCATTAAGCCTTGCGTTTGTTCTGCAAATGAAGTGCCCGTTTTGGACACTGTGTCCTTCGATTCTTACAGGAGAATGATAAACACAGAATTGAACTCCGATTAGGACATTTTGAAGAATGATGGGGCTTTGAGTGTTCAGGTGGATAACTAAAGAAAAGAAAATAATGCAAAGCTGTGCAGTTAATTCTCACCACAGCTTTTATGGACTGGTGGCAATAATATTATCCATAGGGTCTTAGCATTGGGTATTACTACTCAAGTTGGTTAACGAAGCCATAAAGCTGGAGTGGTTACACAATTCTGCATTATGCACACTGGAAGATGAACACAAAGATCCGCCATGGGGCTGTCAAGTGAAATCGGAAACATGCCTGAACCGTTTGCAAACCTCCATCAATTTTATCTTGTAGGGCGCTGGTGTGGAAATATATCCAGGTAGTACTTGCACCCTGCTGGACAACGGCATACACCACTGCAAGGAGGGAATACTCATAAAGGTCAGTTCAAGACAAAATGTACTTGTCTTTCAAAAGCTTATTGCTGCGAGAATTAATGCACTTAACTTGTGTTTATGTTGGCTTATAACCTTGCTGCCTTAGGGTAGAACGTGTGTATGTGCTTTATGGTGATGATGGTATTTGTTTGCTTTGCACTGGCCCACAAAAGCAGTACTCTCATTTTATGTATTTGCCAGAAAGAAAATGCCTTTTGCAATGTCCCTTGCATAGGCAATTAATGAAATTCTAGCCAATGCACACAACTAATTCTACCTAAACCCAGAATATTTGGCATTACTTTAGCTGGATGTAACATGTTGGATTTCCATTTCTTTGCTGTAGAACTTCTTAGATGAACATTATGACATCCCCAAGATAACCATGGTCAATAACATGATTCATAATAATGAAAGATATGGTGTGGTCCTGGTTAGGCCAATGATGCCCCCTGACGTAAAGGATGCTTCATCAGAGAGAACAAAAGGTATTTGACTTTTCCTAGAAGAAACAGCTAAAATTAGTAAATCTGGCATACCCAGGTTTGGGGACTGCATAATAATATCTGGATTGGTATAGCTGAAATAAATCTTTCTAACTATCAGAATTTCCTAAAGGATAATCTTGCTGCAAGAGAAATGCTGGGAATGTTTGCTTCGTGGTCTGTAAGCATGTCTGTGGTGAAGTCTTCACCTGCCAGATCTGTGCTCCCTGCTGGGCAGAGCCTGTGACTGGTGGCTTCCTTGGGTCATACACAAACAGGACTGTCACCAGCAGGAAAGCAGATGTGGCTGCTCTTACGTTCTTGTTCATGGTAATTCTCTGCTCATTCTCTTGTGCGTTAGAGCAGAGATGTGCTCCCAGCACAGAAAAACTCTGCAGTAATAAAATGCCACAACTGCATTTCTCATAATATATTTTATTCAAGAACTTACTCACTATCACTTGGCAACTTGAAGTCATCTCAAGAAGGAACCTTTTCCTTAAACATCCTGCGGTGTATTTGGAATATGTGGCTGTCACCAAGTAGTTATCCAGAAAGGGAGTGGGGTGTGGTGAGAATGTTAAGCCTGAAGAAGACTGAATTCCAGGAACTTCAAATGTTTTTGCTGTTTTACGTGATTGTTGATGATGTTCTTATTGTTCCCTGACTTAGGGAACACACAGCCTGTCCAGTTGGGTGATGGGACATCCTGTGTAGAGGGCTCCAGGCAAGAACTCCCCGAGTGTGTAACTGATGAGTTGAAGCTTTATGAGGAAGCTGGGATTGCTGAACAAGCTGAAGGCAACGATGAAATTGCAGATGAACTTGGGGCTACTTCTGTGAAGAAAAGCCAGATGCAGAAGAAAAGATTGAGTGAACTGGGAATCACAGAGGCTGATGACAACTTAATGTCACAGGAAATGTTTGTTTCTATTGTGGGAAATCAGTTCAAATGGAATGGGAAAGGAAGCTTTGGTACCTTTCTTTTCTGACTATCTTGACTCCTATTGGCATTGCAGTAAGACTTGCACAAGGTATTTTCACTGTTGCTTTCCAAGGAGTTAACCTATTCCATCAGCCTTCCATAATGTCACTAAATATGACAAATATTTATTAATAGTCTAACTATTACATGCAGAGACTTTGCTTCCTTGCTGACAAGTATGGGTGACATGGAAAAATGGAGCTCTAGCATAGAGACTGTGTGTTTATTCTGCTAAGCTTTGTGTTGTCACTTTGCCAGCGCTCTGAATTTTTAGTGTATTTATTTAACTTCTCATTGTAATACAAATCTTCAAAGAAAGAAAATATGGATAGGGCTCCTCATGGAAGAGAGGACAACAAATGTGCAGCGATTTGTGGTACCTCTTCCTCCACGTTTTGAAGTGTCACTGTCTGCGGCCGACTCATGTAAGAACTGGATGTGCTGTTAAATTTTGTCCATTGGACAGAAGCTAGCGAATGCTCTTCCTCAGGAACATAGTGTTTGGCTGCCCTGTTTCATACCCCAAGGATTTTGTAGAACGCAGCATTTGGAGGGGGAGCATCATTCAATCTTCTGTGCCTCCTGAGCCCAGCTGATTACTGTCAACAGCTACCAGTGCCTGTGCACCTTTTCCTTACTGAGGAGAACATCTAACTGAACTCCATTAATCTGAATAAAGAGAAATCAAACTAGATGCCTATTAGCAGTACTCATACTGTACCTTTCAGTGCATTGCTCTGCAATTTTTAAACCTGTATGCCCCTTGTAGCAGCTGAGCTTTTGGAAACGAATGGGAAATTTAAGAAATGGCTTTACACTGCACTCTTCCCAGCCCACAGCTGTGAAACACAGTGAAACAGGCACTGTGGTGGCTCACTGCTGCACACTATTAGTTTTTATTTGAGGGAGAAACTGGAAGGCCCGCCTGATTGAGAACCTGTCTTGGTGCCTCTCTGGTTTTCAATTACAAATCTGCATGCCTTAAACCTTTTGCGCTGTCTCCAGAGCTGTAGGTCAGTTTTTGAACTGGTGTGTGAAATGTATGTAGGAAAATAGGAATGTGCAAGTGCTTCGGGATGTCCTGTGAAAGAGTCAAATGTGGTGTTAAGAAGGGAAAAGCATGTTGCCAGCAGCCTAACTGGAATAATTTCTGGAAGCAGCTTAACAGGCATATGCCTTCACCAGAAATGACTGCTTCGCCTAGAAATGGATGTGTAGAGCCTGCTCCTGTTTTTTCACTCTAGCAGTTCTTAAAGTGAGAAGAGAATAAAAATTCACTTCAGTGCATGAATTGTTTGACTGTGTGCAGCTGACAGAACGGAAAAGAGAAAGGTGTCATCTACGAGCATTTTTTCCATTTGGAGCCATTGTAGCTTTCTTTGCTCACTGCTGCTAGTTTTGTTCTGCTCAGGACATGACTTCAGGACTTGGCTTTGCCTTTTGATGAACACGGATGCCGCGACAGTATCTTGACATACACAAACCCTTAACTGTTTGCCACTTGGTGGCTAAAGAAAGAGTGAAGTGAAAGCCTGATGCTTCTGGCAGGAGTTTAGCATCTTAAGCCATTCACCAGGTCACGTGCCATGTTTGATGCTTTGATATTGTGCCTTTGCTTCCCGAGTGTAATCCTTATTAAAAAAGCCTGGGGCTAAAACCTAAGTTTGTGGTTCTTTCTGCTTACTTTTCAGAACTGTGGTTCTCCCGAGTGAGCTGCCTTTGTGATGTGTAAGTAACATTGCTTTCTCTTGCATTTCATTTTAAGGCTGGCTTATCTCTTGACAGCCTCGTCTCCCTTTCTTAAAATTTAGCATTAAGTTTATGAAGATACCTATAAAAATGGAACTCTTCTGCTTTCAAACCCAGCACGCTTTTGCCTGTTCGTGTGGCAGATGCCAACAATGATTCTATTGTGCAGGTTGTCAGTGGGTCCATGAGCAAGATGTGAAAAGATGAGGCTGCTGGTGCAACTTCCAGCCACCTCCTTTGTGCAGGAATTGTTATAAAACTGGTTCAGTGCTTGATGACACTTGAGCCTCAAGGGACTGAGCTTTGAATGGAGCCTTCCCATCTCAGAGCTGTCCTTCCAGTCAGTTCTGTCACTGATAAATCTAACTTTCTTTGTTTGGCAGCTTTAATCCCCCTTTGAACTGCAGAAGGAGAGATGGTTAAATATAAAAGGAAAGAACCGTTGACTAACACAAGTTTTGTGCACTCAGCTCAAAGCACTCTGTTTTGTTAGCAGATTATATCTTTGAAATTACAAATTCTGTTTCTTCTCTGTAATTTTTTTCTAAAATCTTAATTTTTCTTACATTTTAAAATTTTCTAAAATTTCTTAATTTTTTCTTAAAAGTACTTGATGCTCCAGCAATGACTAACAATCTGCTCTCCTCTCTGGGAATGTTCCCTGCCTCCTAAATGAGAAACTAATTCCAGAATGCTGTAAAAGAAAGCTGGTAAAACTATTTAGTTTCGAGAAATGTTTAAGGAGCTGCAGAATAACTTTCTCTCAGGATGAGACTTGCCTGTGCTGTGGGTCTAGCCTGTTCTTTGACTTACTACATTTTGTGCTTATTAAATGTGCAATTCAGTTTACCCCATGGCTTACAACAGGGCCAGAACTTTTACCCTATTTTTTCCTTTTTCAAATCTTGGCAACCTTGAGCTTTGTCTTTAACCTTTTCCCTGTCCCTTCATGTCTTTTCTGAGTATTTCTAGGAGGAACCAGCTGCATGCAGCATGTCCTGTCCTACCTGAACCCTGGAGAGTAAAACATGACAACTGTGTTCACCTCACCTTTCCGATGGCTAATTGGATCAATAGTCCTGTTCTCTGAATCCATTTTTCCCAAAGGATTCCTGGACAATACAGATTCTGGTAATTAAGCACTGATATTTACACATCTTCAGCTAGCTTAATAAAAATGATACATTCCAGGCAAAAGATTTTTACGAGTATAGCTGTGAGCCTAGAGGATACGAAACAGCCTTCGAGGCAGTTTAATTGGAGCTTTTAGTTTAAAACTCAGTAAATGATTAATTAGGCAAAATGAAATCAATAGCCTGCTATATATATTATTTACTCATCCAGAAAATGGAAACAAAGAAGTCATACATGCATTTTTAATGATGTAGAAGTAACATTGTTATCAAGCTTCCACTTTAGGGCCTGCTAACCTTGCCTCAACTGGAATATACGGAATAGATTCTAAACTACTGCATGCTCACTGCTTTGTCAGTCCAATCACTGCAGTATCTCATGCCATCTGTCACTGTCCCTTCTTGCAGCAGGGATGCTTTCCCAGTTATGCTGTTATAAACTCTAAACCAGTGGCATGAGAGAGTATTATTGCAGAGCATTTTACTGCTCAGCCAGAAGGTTATGTTAAGGGAAAAAGGAAAATGATGTAAGATTTTTTCAGGGGGGAGGCAAGGGGTTATATGATTTTAAATTTGAATGAAAATTGTTCTAACAGTAGCAGATGGTAGAACAATCTTTGTATTTTGGCTTCTGCACTGCTGTTGGGGTTTACTATTATAACATCTGTGTGTTCTGAAGGACAGTTGCTGGCTCACCTGTTCTTGCTTCTCAGAACTCTCTGCCACCCACAGATGCTATTTGAAAATGATGCTCGTGCAGTGTGTGGGAGTTAAATGCCAACAGCAGGCGTTTGGCGTGTGGCACGGGTGCTGCACAGAAACAGATGGATCGGTGTATGGACTGCTGGAGACCGGCATCCTGACCAGCTGCTGGATCCTGCAGCTCTCTTTCCATGTGCTGAGTACTTGTAGGAGGTAGGCTACTGTCCAGATACTTTGACAGAAAACTTGGGGAGATGTTTAAGTCTTTACCCCAAAATCTTTACACTTTGCTCTTTCCTGAACTACACAGCCTGCCCACTGTTTTAAGTTTGAGCTAGAGGAACAGATATTTGTTCCAATGTGACATTCCTATTCAGTAGGTAATTTGTATTTGTCTTACATATTTCTGTGCCCAGCTACTCAGTTATTACCTTTTATTAATACTATTCATCTTACTGCTGAACATAACTGTGAGCCTGCTAGAGGTGCTACAGCCACTTTCTCCAGTTTAAATTTGGCAAAGGCTGTAATTGTCTCCGGTAAGATTTAAGCTTGCTCTTTAAAGTTTAAGTGTTCTACTAAACTGCCGTCTACCTGATAGCAATCAGAGGTTGGGTATTCATTCCATCAGTTTGCTGCCTGCAGTAGTACGACTTTTTGCTCACTTCACAGACAAGCAAGACTGTTTAGGAACCAATATAATAAACAGTGTTGATAAACAGAAACCCCATAAAGCTGGGATTTCATCAGATACTTCATTAAAGCAGGCCAACATCGAATTCTCTCCCCTTTAACTGATCTTAACCATTTTCTTTGCTATTGCTGTAAGAAATGTACACACCACTCAGTGTAGAATCTTTGGAGAGTTCCTTCACCTGCAGCAATGTTGCTCCTCTTCACTGAAGCTCTGGTTGGTGTTCCCTGCACACGGGATGTTTGTGCGCTCCAGCAGCAGAACGGAGCACAGGGACCGTGTGGCAAAAGTTCTGTATGGATCTGAAACAAAGCAGAAAACAAACGTCTTCAGAAAATGTGTTTGGATTTGAAATGAAATGTTCCCAAAATACTGTGACACTCGTCAAGGTCTCTAATTGCTGCTGGAGTGCGATCTGTCACAACACTGCCTTGTTCTTGCTCACTGTACCGTGATGCTTCACCTGCTCCAGGTGTGACATAGAGAGATGAGGCATCACACAAGGGAGGCTCAAGGCTGTGCTGTCAGCGTATCTGTTCAAATTAATAACTCCCACTCTCAAGGTTTGGGATCAGTAAGGAGGTGTTGCTGTTGGCATGAAATGCACCAGCAGAAAAGGCTCAATCTATGTCAGGGGGGAAAGAGATTCCACCTTAGGTAGCGCTGAGCCCTGCGGGTGGGACTCGGCCTGGGAGCGAGCGGAGCAGCCGTTCTGGGGGTGCGGAGGGAGGGACGGAGCCTGCGCTGCTGGGCGCGGTGCGGTGGGGGCTGATGCGCGGGGGGGGGGGGGGGGGCCCGGGGCCGCCCCCGCGGTACCTGCGAGGGTCTCTGGGGGCTCCGCGCGGGCACCCGCCCGCCCCGTCAGGGCTCGCAGCGCGCGGCCGGCGCGGCCACGTGACCCCGCGGCGCACGTGACCTGTGGCGCGGCGCGCTCGTGCTTCGCGGATCCGCGGGTGGCGGCGGGGCCCGGCCCGGCTCCGCTTCCCTCTTTCCGCGCCAACGCCTCAGCCACGCTCGTGTCTGTGCTGTACTCCAACCCACCGGCCTTCTCCGTCCTTCTCTCTCTCTGCCCTTGGTTTCTGACAAGCGCCAGCGGTGAGGCCGGCAGGTTTCCCCTCAGGTTTCCCCTCAGGTTTCCCGCTTTGCCGCCTGAGGCGGGATACGGGCCGTGAGGCGCTGCCTGCCCGGCACGCGCTCTGCTGCGGTAAGGGCCGGCTCGGAGTCCCGAACCACTAGAGGGCGCTCTGGTACAGAACGTCCCACAGTCCCCGCGGCCGCCTCTGAGGGAGCCCCGGGGCCCCCGGTGACCGCCCCAGCCCGGCTGCCCCGGCAAGGGTCGTAGTCGCCGCGGGGGCTCCCCGGCCCGAGGGGATCCTCGCCCGCCCGGCCCCGCTCTGGGGAGCCCCTCGCACCTTTAAGAGGAACAGTTCAAAGCGACGGAGCCGAATAGAAAAGTGAGCTCGTTCCTATAGCAACGCTAAATCGCTCGGTATGCCGAGTGCTTCACTTGGAAATCGCTTCTGGTTTGTGGGTTCATGAGGTGTTTCCAAGTTAGTAGTTTAGAAAACAGAAAGTTCCAAGTTACAACACTGTTCAAAATAACTGATATAATATGTGATATAACCTAACCCCTTCTTTTTTCTTCATCTGTGGTTGATGAACGCTCTGGTTCTATGCGTCGCAGAGTTGTATTTGGGTTAAATCCCCCCCGGCCTCTGGAATTCAATGTTGGATCACACTGAGTTTCGGGATCTTGGAATGCGCTCTGTGGAATTACTTACAGTGCATTTGGTACTTGCCAGCATTTACTGAAAAGGCACGCAGGGCTCCATATCCTGATGGGAAAAGGCAAGTGTATTGGAAGAAATCACCTGACTCAAACACTCGGTGCCCTGCTTCAGCAGTAGAACAAAATAAATAGGCAGCAGATAAAAAACATGGTGTTTAGTCCCAAACAAATCACTATTATTTGTTTCAGAGTGTCCGTGATGACTGTTATTATCTGTCAGGTGAAAATTTTTCAGAAAAAGGGCTTTCAAAGGAATTTTGCAGGAGTCAGACATGTTTACTTGCTTTAATCACAGGCTGTGGAGTTGTTGACAATCAGTAATAGTTTCCTGCACCCTCCCAGTGTAACTGGTCTGTTCTGTGAATGATCACAAAAGCAGCTCTGTTACCTCTTTCTCTGTAGCTGTCCCATTCCATTCTTATTTGTGAACGATCATATCCAGTTATTTGCTCACCCATGCAGTGAGGGCAATGCCCAGTGTTCCCTCATAACCAGTATTTCCAGGATCAAGAGGAAGAAGTGTACGAAGTCTCAGTTGTGTTTGTTCAGAGTGAATCTCAGGTGGGTTTTGGTTTGTTTTGTCAACATTTCAACTCATTGTTTTCAGAAGGTTGATGCTACCTGAGAAGTCCATGCTAAGAAATGCCATTTAATTTTACTGACGCTTTGTGGGGTTAAAGTCTTTTTTTCCGTGTGTGTGCTTAATCAGTGCTATTGACCAGAGCAGGTGAGTTCTTTGAAGAATTGGAACCTCAGTGATGTACTTTTTTTGTGCACAAAGGAATGGTACCTTGTAGACACTCTGGGCCTGAGAGACTAGATGAGAGTGTGTACAGAGAAGATTGCCTTTGGCTGTACATTAAAAAAGGGAGGAACAGCTGTCAAAATGAATTCTGTGTAAGGAAAATTCACTTAAATTAGTAGCACAGTACTGCCTTCTAGTTACACAGGTCTCAGAATTGTGCCTGTAATGACAGCTTAAATTGAAGGCATGAGTAGCAGTGATGTGATGAACAGCATTTTCCAGGAAGAGAATAGAAATTGTTACTCATTTTTCCTAAGGTCTAGGAAGCCCTGGATTTTCAGTTAAACATGCAGAAGAAAACAATATATGTTTACATATATAGATTTTGTTTACTGCATAATATATACAAATTGGAGCAGGTTTGGTATTTAACTGATCAAAGTTGTGAACATTTCATTTAATTAGAGGGGTATGTCCCTTTTCCCCAAAATGCTATTTCTTCTCAACTGATGTTGATGCAGAGAGCGTAATAGAATACAAATGGACTCCACTTGAGTGCCTGCATGCAGAGTAACACACAGGCATGAGGGTGTGCGTGGTTTTGTGCTTCTTGCTCACTGTAAATAGTGTACAAAGAACATAATCCATCAGATATGGTTCCTGATTGCTGTTCAGTCTGTTTGGCAAAGTCACACTGCACTAGATTTCCTGGCTGAGGTCAGATTAAAGGTATTAATAACAAGCACAAGCTGATTGCAGAGGATTTGTAGCAAGCAGCTTTGAAATCAAACTGTATCAAGGGTGCTGCCTATGACAAACTGGAGATGTGCCGTGAATCCTAACATGCAGCTCAGGCAAGAGTGGTTGAAATGCTGCAGCGGGCACACTCCCACGCAGGCATAAGCACGTAGCACCCAGTCAGTTTAGGAGGTGATGCACAAATATATGATTCTTCAGAGTGAAAGGTTTGCTGTATTGCAAACAGTGAAGGTTTTTAGATGGAGTGTTTTGCGAGATGTCGGTAATAAACCATCTCATTTTAATCTTAATTGTAATTCTGCCAGCCCTAATAACAATATAGTATTAAAGTGTTCTTGAAAAGGGCTCAATAATCTAAGGAGAACAGCTGCTTTTTGAGCAGTGCTGGCATTAATGCGTAAACATTCCAAGGAGTATTCATAGTGTCTTGATGTATAAAACCCCGACTTTCAAAGCTACAAGTGATAAAGGGGACTTGGTTCACTCTCTCAAGTTGTGTAAATACAGTTGATCCCGTAGCAGGTTAAACGTTTTGAGGATTAAATGGTTGTGGAGAATCACTGGTATGGGCGAAAACATTTTTGGGAACATGTCAGCTATTTAAAATAAGTGTGATAGGTTTTATCAGAATGAATGACAGCAGGCTTTGGTTTGAGTGCAGTAACCTACATAGCTGCTGCTTTGAAACGTGTTTCATTTCAACAGGGTACCTCAGAACTGAAAATATTGGGCAGCTTAGATCAGGTTTAGCATTGCAGTCATCAGTCAAAATCTTGCCCCTCTTAGCCTTATCCTGTGCACGATGCTTTATAAATGGTAGTCAGGACTACGGAAGTAGCCATGAAGATGCTTGTGCTGACTGCTGTGAGTACAAGGAAAGCACCGTGCTATTGAACTGAACCTTTTCCTACCCTGTGTTTGTGGAACTGTGAGTCCTTGTCTTTTCAGGTCCTCCAAACACAGTTCTTCTGTCAGGGTTACACTGTGCATGGCCACTATGGGGGTTTTGGCTTTTCTTTCCTATTTTTTGGTCTTTTTTTCTCCCCTTCTACCTCAGTTCATTTCTGAATGACAGCACACAATGCACTGAATCAGCGGGACTGCTGGAAAAGAGCATGTTGAAAAAGGCATTGGCAGATCTGTGGAACTCAGGAGTGAACAAAAGCTCAGTTCACTGGGGTAATGATGTAGAATTATTGGTTGTGTCAGATTTGAGCAATAGATGCCATCATTCTACTGAAGTTTTATTTCTTCTACTCTGGTTTTCTGTAGTATCCACTATGTAAAGCTTTCACTGAAGTCAAGGGCACTTGTGCATGTGCAGTAAATATTCATTATTTAAGTTGCATACTAAGTGTCAGATAATTTTGCCTCATTAATGTTATAAATTTGAAGGGAGCCTTCAGAAAAAAAAAATCTCCCCAAAACAATGCATCAGAAAATTGCCTCTAGATGTTACTTGTTCATGGATACTGTAATTTGCTTTGAAAGCTGAGACGTCAATGTCAGAGACTTCTGATTAGAAACACTTATTCCAATTCAGCCTTCGTGTAACACATGGGTGATGAGAGAATATGGGGTCGTACAAAAGGCCAGAGCTTGGCCCTTAGTGAATTAGATGGAAATCAATTGTCAATGATGGTAGAAAGCACCCTGGTTACGGATCATTGAGCTGACTCTTATTAATTTAGGGGACTGACAGGTTCTGGATAGAAGAGCTGCCTTGCTCAGCTGGCAGCAGAAAGTAAAATGCAATTCTGTAGCTCATGTCTGAGCATTTAGGAGACAACATCAGGTGTTTTAGTAATACTTGTTATTTCTGTTGATCTATGTTGCCTTTGGTCTGCACAGATTTCAAACTGTTCTCAGTTTCAGACTGTTTCTGGCATTTATACTCAGGAAGGTGCAAAATGGGTTACTCTGCCCTTGACGTAGTTCCAAGTGGGAAGGTTGGTATTAAATTAAATACTGTGAGTCAAGTGGAAGAACAGCCCCAAAGTGCTCTGCTGTTTATAAATTGGTGCCCAGGCAGGAAACAGGCCTCTTAATGTGTTTGGCCTTGTGAACAAGTAAGAGCTAAATGAACTATCGGTTATGTGCACAACTTAGAAGCACTTACAAATGGTTGAAAAAATGGAAATAAATATTTCAAACCAAATTAAGAAATGGACAACAAAGAAAACCCTGCATCAGACCGGATTGTTGGTGGCAAACAAACATTATTCAGTTTACCGTTGTTTTAAACAGACGAAGCATTCTTAGTTGTTTATCTACCCTTTAGTGCTCAGTTGATGAGTGCATGGGAATATAACTTCCATGGCCCTCAGTCCTTTAAGTGACCGTTCTGTGAAAATAACTTACAGATTGTTACCTTAAGGTGAAGCTTGTAACTCTTTTAACCTTTCCAGATGTCAAAGGATTTCTAAATCTTCTGGAGCATTAACATCACCACTGGATGAATGGGCTAGGTGTTCCTTTTTTGTTAGGGAAAGAGAACATTGCTATAACAAGCAGACAAATGGTGGAAAATGTGCTTCATCCCCATTTTGGTACCTTTAATTGCTGTTGTTGCCTCAGCACAAATACTGGTACTAAATTAAATGCATGCGGAACTACCATGCTATTCAGCAGTCTAGTGTGACAAGGTAATTGAGCTATATTTTTGGTAAATGTGAATTAGTGATGGTTGTATGCTTCGTTTTATACTAGTAAGCAAAGAACTTTGTTTTTTGTAATTGGCCCGCTTCTGCCCTTGGAAATATTTGAGCCTGAAGGACTGAAAACTAACAATGGGAAGAGGGATGAATGCCCAGGGAGCTAAGGGCAACACAGCAATCCTACATAAAAATTCAATGAGCTTTCTTTTGACACTGCAATTTGTCTTTGCAAACTTTTCCAGTGAGCAAGGCCAGAAGCTGTATGTAAATGAGCTTTTCTTGGGGCTCGGGCTTGCTGGCCTGTGCAGCTGCTGGTAGTGGAGGGAATGGAGTGGGACTGCACGTCATGATGTTAACGAAGATGATGAGTTCTGCTTTCAGGAGGTGTACAGTGTTTGATTCTTATTTCGTTTTAAGCAAGCATGTACTGAAAGTCAAAAGACCAGGTGTCTGTTTAAAATATTTGAGGTAGCGCATCACGAATAGCAGGTGGGTAATTGGCTGTTGGGTCTTTGTGCCTGCCTGTACTTCTTTGCGAGTGTAGTTCTCATGAGCGGCCTGTGGTCTCCTTATGGAGGTTTCCTGTAACTCCCAACTAATCTGTGTGGCTGCAGAGGGAACTGTTGGGTTGTCCCTAGGCCTGTGCACATACTGGAAAACGAAGCAAACAGCTATGTCCTGTTGGAATACAGTTGCAGTTGTGATTTGATGTATTTCATTGGCTACACCGCTGGCTTCAGTGAAATTAAATTGGATGAAGAGTATATATCCTGACCACACACCTAAACCTCATTGGCAACTGGCAGATATTAAGCATTTTGGGATTTGGTATTTCCTTGTGCAGGCACCCAGGTGGGCATTTAAGCCCCCACATTTGCACAAGTCCATTTTGTCCATGGCAAAACTAGAAATGTTTTTGCTCCTACATTAAGGAGGCTGCCTTCTCTACTTTCTGTATTTTGATGCTGAGGCAGAAAGAAGGCTGTTCTGTGAAAAATCTGAACCTCTGCTTGATGAATAAACATACCTGACACTGATTATCTAAGTGGTAACGTTGGTGGTCTTGTCTGCTCCAGGTTAAGGAAGGAAAGGTAGAACAACCCTTGGAATAATAACTTTTCCTTTGAGTTAACGAGCTCGTTTTTGTGTCTGGTAAGCACTTTGATAAAATGAATTTGTCTTTATTAAGCAACAATTCCAGCAGATGCTCCAGAGTGCAGATGGCTTCTGCCAGCTCTGTAGGACAGTTTTGAAGCTTTTGTTCATTTGGGAGTTTTTATGCCTCATATACTGGAGATAGTGCCTAGAGGAGGAAGGTTATTTTCTAATGTTATTGATAGATGTGTTTATTGGATGAAAAACTTTGTATTGAAATGTTTAAAGCAAATCAAACTTGACTGCATATGTGTGCCAGTTGCTGCTTGATTTTCATTTTCCTGAGTTAGTGATCCCTGAGTGCTGTGTCCTGTAGGTTTGGGGAAGCAGATGACGTATTGTACTCAACAAGCTGAGACAGAGCCAGGATAAAGGCAGAAGGTGTTTGTTTAGTACTAAATGGAGCACAGTCTGAAATGATAGACACAGCACTCTGCAGTTAGCGGCCTAGGAACTAAAGCAGTCAGCAGTGCCCAAACGAAAGAGAAGAATTATTTGACTTTACCTTTGCTGTTCAAGATGAAGAACACGTCTGATCACTCCTGACAAAGGCTAGCAGAATGGTTTACTTCTGAAACAAAGATGTGTTGTGAGGCACTCAGTGCACAATCTTGTAAGCTGTGTTGCAAAAGAAAGGAGAAAACAGAAGAGATGCATGACTGGTTAGTTCCAAGACCCAGGTTAGGTACTCCAGGAGTGCAAAGGCATTTTCCTCCTGTTCTGAAGTTGCCAACAAAAAACGTGCTCTCTTGCTGTAGCCTGTGCTGAGGTCTCACTGGGGAAATAACTTTATCTCATCCCCTTTGCAGTGTATTTGCCGTGGTCTTTGGTGTGGTCCCTGGAGGTGTGAGCACAGTGTTCTTGCACTGTTACAGCTGACCTCGGGAGGCTGTGGAGAAGGACTAACGGGAACCTCAGAAGGTTCAACAAAGGGAAAGGCCCAGTCCTGTGTATGGGGAGGAATAACACTTTGGTTAATGCAGCCCACGGACTGGCTGGTCAGAAGGCAGCTCTGCCCAAAACCACCAGGAAGTCCTGATGGGCAAAAAGAGGCGTGTGAGCCAGCAATGCGCTCTGGCAGCAAAAAAAGAGCATTCTGAGCTGCAGTGGGAATGTTAAGGAAGAAAAACATGGAGACTATAAATAGCTATACACAGTTAAGGTGAAAATGACATGGTAAATGAAATTTGTGTCTTTAATTTTGTTTCTAATTCACCTAACCGTTGACACCATATTTACAGAAAAATACTTCTCATTTAGGTTACCATTTAAAAATAGTAATATTCTGTAGAGCACATCTTGGAAATGACCTTTCTTCACTTGAAATGCTCTGAAATTAACTTTTCATAGACTGTAAGCAGCACTCCAGGGACAGGTTCTTTAATGTGCTGGATATTGCTTTCAAAGTACTCTTAATTGCCTAAATTAATAATGGCTTTTTTTTCCTTTGGTTCCTATAAGGGACAAATGAATTTGAACCACTCTCTAAAGAATTAAATCACTGGCCATCTTTTTCTGATTACTTTTTGCATTCATTACAAAATTTATATTAAAAAAAAAAGACTGGCAAGGTCACCTCTAGTGTGTGTTTTGTTTTGAGACAAGCTGGGAGAGGATGGCAGCTGTCTCCTAGCTCTTGGGAGAGAGGAGACTGCACAACCAGGAGGGACTTCAGGCAGCTTGAGGCCTCATAGGTAGATGGGCAGGCAGTGGGGTAGCTTTGGGTTGTATAATGGAAGGTGAACTTGTATTCATCTTAAAAGGTTGGTGTAGGAGTTCTGCTGTGTGAACCAAGGCCAATACAGACAGATTCCCACCTGCTCTGACAACTGAAGGAAGGGATAAGGCTGATCTGAGTCCTGTTGTTATTTTTTTAGGAATGTAAAAGTAGAGCAGATGTAAAATCTTCCCTAGTTTTTTTTTTTTTTTCTTCCTAGCGGTAAGCTTTATTCATTAATGTGAAAATCTGTGTTATGGGGTATAGATGAGTTTTCTGTACTCCATCTGGCAGTTCAGAAGAGACAGAAAATTAGTCAGGAACTTTATTAATCACCTGGGGATCAGCTGAGTATGTAATTAGCCCAGAACAGCTTTTTAAAATGTTGCATATAAGGTATGGTAAATCAATTCCAGCTCGATAAATCAGGCTTGTTTGTGGGCCTGAGCTTCCATCAGTCGTACCTCCTGAACACCGATCTCTTTGTAGGCTGAGGGGAAGCTCAGGGCCTGGGTCCTGAGCGGCTGCACTTGGATTGAAAAGGGAACTGGAAGTGAAAAGATGGAGAAATCACAGTTTGGCAACCTCTGGTGCTAGGGATGGGTTCTGAGGAACACGGCACAGGGCATTCAGGGATGTGCTTTCACTGGCCGTGCCTGCTGACAGTAGGAAAAGTGTGACAGTACCTTCTGTCCTGTGGTAGTTGAGACCACGGGAGTGTCCAGAGGGAAACAAGTGGAGCAGGGGGAAGCACAACAAATACCGGGGTTGTTTCATAGAATGACATCGTCAAGAATTTGTTTTCCTTTCTACTTTATCATACCTGCTATTTTAATATTAAAATCAGATATTCTTAAACAAACCAGATGCATTCTTTAATTATTAATTCAAAGAAAATTAACAAAGGGGGCAGGAGACTGAGTAGGATTTGGTGGTTTGATTCAGTTCTAAAATGTCCTGTGTGAAGAAGCTTAAAATGGATGTGAGTTTTTAAAATATAAACATATAATGTATTGTAAAGATGACATCTGCAGTTTGAATTTTTTGTTTAGTGGAGAATTCCATGCAATTTTATGTGGAGTTTTTTACTGCTTTACAGGCTTTACAACTTTTAAACAGTGAAAGTGCTAGAAGCAAAAAATACCATCTTTTCTTTTTTGTATTACATTTAAAAACCATCAGCTACAGGCAGTATCAACAAAGACACTACTTGAGGGATTTTTCCCTTTGAGCGGGTGTTTTCAAAGATACAGTCACTGTCACATCACTGATTTTACTGGTCTTTTCAGTGTTCCGCAGTCGTGCACAGGTATCACAAGTACACAGAAAAAGATTCATCGGGGAACATTGTTTTAATTAGTCGTGTGATTGAAAGAACCATTTTACTGCATGCACATTTCCCCAGTTTTGCTGTAGTTTCTCTGGACAATGTGAACTTGTGGTGTGCAGCCAAGAGGGGGATTACAGCTGAGTGTGGAGGAACCGTGCCTGCAGGGCGTCTGGGTCGCTGTATCTGTAACCCGTGTCTTGGACATATTGTTACAAATCCCATAAAATTAGCTTTTGTTATTGGATGCAAACCCGAAGCAGTGTATTAGAAGGGAGCATTGGACTTACTGGAGGAAACCCTTTCTAAGTCTATCGAGCACAGTGCAGAGCTTAGTGAATGGCATCCAGAGCAGTTCTGGCTTATGGAGGAACACAATAATCATCAGCTGTTTTGGTGGTTCATTAGCAGTTAGAGAAGCCTTTTGAAGCAATGTGTGCAATAGACAGTGTTTTCTCAGCAGCCGATATCAGACAAAATGAAATCGGATTAGTACAGTGTCGGAAAAAGCATTAGCCTGTGCTGTTATAACTTAAAATCTCATTAGACTGTAACGAGTTAAAGGCAGGGCAAATTTTATGCTTCAGCGAGTTATGAGGGTCTCTGACATTCTCAGCCATAACTAATTAGCTCGTGATGACAAAGCCTTGGTTAGTCCCCTCTGTCGAAGCACAGGATGCTGGAGCAGAGCAGTCTGCAGGATGCAGATAAGTGTTCCCTGAAAGTCATTCTAAGGTAATGGCAAATTCAGAGACCTCCGCCAAAGCTGAAGTTGAGTAACTGCAGAAGCAAAAGCTGTATACTGATGGTGCAGTTACACTCACAGCAAATTACACTTAATTGTAATTTAATAATTTATAACTAAGATCATACCATGTTGTGTTTCACTGTTCGCTTACAGATTTGGAGTAAACTGTGTAAAGTGAAGAGTATGTTCTTTTTCCTTGTGCAGTCTCCAACAGGCATGGCAAACAGCATTGCCTTCTGCTCAGTTTAGGAGCATGTGAATTTAGGTTATTCAGGTTTATTTGGGTTAGTGATGAGTGCACTAAGTGTTACTATCATTTTTATTTCTTTTGGCACAAGATGGGAAATTCCCTTGCTTCCATGAAACCCTGATAAGGTTATTTGTGGATAACTGTTTGGCAGTTGTGAGCATAATTTGTTGAGCAACAAGTTTGATACCAACATTTAATTAACATGGGTTGATTGCTAAGGGTTTCCTTATGGCTGTGTTTGACAATTGTCAGGTAGAAATTCCTTGTAAGATTAATGTTATTTTTCAGTTTATATGTTTACAGGCAAAATATATTTACATTACAAAACACGAAGGTTAGCTGACGTATAGGTTTGTGGGATTCATTCAAAAAGCAATTGCAATTATTGTTTCTGAATTAGTCATAATTTTTCTTTCCTCCCCATAGCTTTTCTTATTAAAAAGCCAAGGTTAAATTTTAATGAGCAGTTTTGCTTGACCTACCAGCGTATAACTGCAAAAGACAACACAGTCATACTCGGTATTACTCCATTAACCTTCAGGAGTTTGTAGTCGCAATAGATCCAGGATTATATCGGCAAACAAAGTTTGTTACAGGCTAATGCCATTGTGTGTAATACTCCCTCTCGCATATCCTTGATTTATGGCATTAATCATCAGTGACAAAAACGTTAACCTCTTATGGCCTCCTTTAAATTAATGAACATGAAGCCTCGCAGGATGTCGGGTTGCTGAGGTCGCTGCTGTCGATGGCCGGTCTGCCAAGCGAATGGATGGGGCTTTCTGTTATGGTTCCTTCTGTGAGGCAAGCTCTTCGAGAACTGTGAAAACAAGGCATTTCCTCCCTTAGTCTGGAGTAAATTCTTCAGATGAAACTTCATGGGAACTAGCTGGATTTTCAGTCAGATTTCTGAAATGAAAACTTGTCATCTTTAGTTCTCCACAGAGGTGCTGTGAGGTAATGTGTTCTCAAAATTGATTTATTTGAATTGCCAAATTACTTAGATTACTTTGAAGGACAAAAGATATATAGCAAAATCAAGACATAGTTTTCATTGTTGTCTCCCACTGGATTTATCAGTAGGCTTTTTGGGTGTGAGAATTACGTATAATGTATAATTATCCCAGTGTGAGGGATGGTAGAATAGACCTCTCTGAAAATTGTTCAATAGGCAATCGAAAAATGACTTCAAATTTCACTCCTTTTAAAGAAGTGTAGCACATATCCTGCTGAGTGAGTAATTTCAGACACCATTGAATGTTTACAGCCAGAAAATCCAGAAGGGTGGGAGTGTAGGGGCAGATGAGGTGATCCCGTATGCAGCAGAACTGAACATCTGCTAAAACCAGGAGTGCTCTGAGAGGGACGCTGTGACAGTGACCGAAACAAAACTTCTTATCATCAAAACCATAGTGGTGGGTAAAAGGGCTTTCAACAGCACCAGCCATTCCATCCTCTGGGGAGTGCCAGGAATGTTCCTTTCTGTAAGGGTATTTGCAGCTCAGAGAGCTCTGCACGCGACACTAGAGGTTTTGTGCAAAGCCTGTGAGGAGGGTTCTCTCCAGATGTGCACTCAGCGAGGAGTTCATTGCCCTGCGTGACAGGGCACTAGGGGATCTGTTACAGATGCGGTTTGTTTTGGGTTATTTTTTGGTTTTACTGTGTGGTTTTTTTGTTTCCCCTCTACTCCCATCCTTTGACAGATGAGGGGCAAAGAGAGAATAGGTTAAAATAATCCGTTTATTATGAAGTTGGAATTGGCAGATTTTCTGGTAGGAGTATCTTGGAGCAGAAGGGATTTCTGACCAAGGACTTCCATTGTTCTGTCAAAGAAGTAAGAAAAGAACTGAGAAGGTGATCAGTAGAGCAAACAGAATAGTTGAGAATTGAGAACAGTGAAAGGGTACTGCTGTGGGCATCTTGTGTGAGGTGAGTCATGGGACTGCACGCTCCAGTTGAACTATGAAGAGCTGAGAACCTCCCATGTTGTGGGGGACCCTAGTCTGGCAGGTTAGTCCGAGGATGTTTTAGGAGTTAACATCAAAGATTACATTCACATGGGTATCTCCAGCTCCCAAATGTAGTAACGTAGCGGCTTTTTGTGCAGAAGATGGAGATCGTGGGAATATAATTTCTGGTGTTCCTGCCTAACTGTTCTCTCCTTTGGAAGACAGGGAAACAGCTGTGGGAACTTTACGATCAGTGGAAATGCTGGATCTCTCACTGCAGTTGAGTTAGCCAGTTAACTGCATGGAAAAGTCATTCTGCCAAATACCGAATGCACCGAGTAAAGCAAGGGCACCTGCTCCGTATGTTTGCTTTCATTGTTAATAACGTGCACTTTAACCTAAACTGATGTAATTATGTGTGACAGCTAATGGGGAAGTGTTTTGGGAGTAGATTTTTAATACCATGAAGGATTATCTTGAAGTTGAATTGCAACCTGGTAAATGGGTTTGTACTGAGGAGTTTGTTGGTTAGGAGAGCTCACTCAACAGGTCAGCTGAGGGAACAAATTAATTATTAAGGTATTGAGATGTGAGGATGTACAAAAAATAGCTTAGGGCCCTGGAGGGTATGGGGAGTGCTATTTTGGGTTTGTCTTGTTTTTCTAAAGGGAGAATGATTCACAAGCAGAGGTCAGCTATTATTAGAGAAAACACACAACAAACCTGCTTGGCTTTTAGCTTTTTAGTGTTGGCCCCCAAGGACATGGGATGGGATTTTCATGTTTCTTTAACACATCTTGTAATGAAATTACTGGGGTTCTCACTGAAAGTGTCTGGAAAATCTTCTTATTTTAGGAAGTGTTAGCAAACAGTGGTGTGGGGGCTGACTGTGAAGAACGTTTCTGCATTGTAAGTAACAAAATCAAAAAAGCAGTTCTGCTCCAAAGACTGATAATTTGTCCAGATATATTAGTTTTGAAATACTTATTGTTCAGCTATTTATAGTCACTTCTTTTCGTGCTGCATGGCTTACTTAAAAAAAAATTCTGCTTTGCATGAGAACATTACCTGTGGATGTGGCCTTTTACCTATGATAATCCAGCTTCCTCCATCACACGGAATACATGGTGTAAATACCTTCGGTGGTGGTGCCACACATTGGCAGTGTAGTCTTGTGGGTTTTATTTCTGTGGAAAAAACAAGCTCTTTTCCATTTTTCACATTTGTTTTAGTTCCCAGTAAAAGGAGGGAGGTCTCAGGGTTCATCTCTCACAAACTTAAGCAAGGGAAAGCGTGAGTGCTGTGTGTTTATGCACCAGAAATCAACTCATAATTGCATGTTTATTCAACAACTCCCTATTTATTTTTTTGTAGTGTTTGGAGGAGAGGACCTCACTGTTGACTTAAAAAACCCCATGAAATGTACCTTGTTTCTCACTACACATCATATGGCCAAAAGATGTGGATTTGGAATTTATGGATCACACAGGTGCTTTATCACTAAAGACCAAAGGATGCAGCAGCATCCTGAAAGAATTCTCTTTAAATGCTGACATGTGATTACTGTTAACTGCCTTTGGTTATTGCTTATTAAAAACCCGCTTTTTTTCTCTTTTTATTTTCCTTCATACAAATAATATAAAAATAAGATTGACTATCAGGTAATATTAATTAACCTATTTCCAGGGACTGCTTTATGTGTGCTGCCAGAAGTTAGGAAAGAACGCTAACACTAATTTCTAGGTACAAGGATATTTATTAGGAGTGTATAGAAGTCTTTGTGTTTATGGTGATGTGGGTTGTTCTCGGATGTATTCTGAAACCCTTTATAAAGTTACTGAGTGTTTTGTTGTTGCTTTACTGTCTTTGTCCTGCTCCTCTGCTGGACTTACCCTTGTTTGGCATCTCTGCCTTTGCTCTCACTGTGGAGCAGCGGTAGTTCCCCATGTACCTGGGGGCTGTAGATGGAAATAAAAGAGCATGAATGTTTGAGAGAAATTCAGCACGTCTGAGGGAGTTGTTCATTCTGCTTGGCTTTTCCCAGTGAAACACACTTCAAAAGTGATGCATGCTCTTAATCAGTGTGATCTGACTTGATGCAGTAAAGCTGCTGTTGTGCTTTTAAGTGATTCAATCAAAAGCTCTTTTTTGAAGGCTTGGGATATCAGTGGTGTCTCTTACAGTCCTGCAGTGGTGACAGCACGTTTTGTTTTTATAGCATGGGCAGACATTTTATTTATGTTTTATGCAAAATAATGTAGCCAACATAATTAGATAGTAATTTGTGACTTCCAGGGTAAATATTTGAGGAGCTGTGTAGTCAGAAGCGAGTGCTAATTAGAGAGCAGTTAGCTAAACATATATAATTGGGAGCAGCCCGGCAGGCTGTTCCAAGCAGCAGGCTATTTATAACTCCAATCTGGTTTTAAATTACGTTATGTTTAATAGAGTTTGGACAAGGCGTAAGAGGAGAGTTTCCTGACTTGATCTACACTTTAATTTCTTTAAATAAAATGAGACCTTCCAAACGGGAATGCAACGTCACTCTGACTGTGATTATTAAAAAGTATTATTAACTCGATGACTTTCTGACTGTGCCATTTTCTAATTTCTTTAGGAGTGTGGACTCCCTGAAGAGAGTTATAAATTCAAGTACTACTTAATTATGCTTCTAACAATAAAGGGCACTTTAATCAGCAACCTCTCAAAAGCCCTTGTCTTGTAGTCATTTATTCAAACAATGAAAGAGTCAAGAGATACCGATATTATTATAAACTGTTCTGACAGTGCAGTGTACCTGTGCACAGGCCCTGACTTGTGCTGTAGCTGTTCCATCGATACTCATGCTTCAATATCAATATAAAACTATTACTGTAACTCTGTTCAGCTACTGAGGTGTCATTTACTATGAGGATGTTTATTCTTTTTAAAGGAGCACCGTGAAGGTGTTTGAGCATCGTGGCCATGCTTATGGATAAGAGTGAATAAATGAATTCTGATGATTGTCCACTAAAGAAGGTGTTCTGTTTCTGAAGGTGGAAAAACTCAGTGTGCCCTGGAGACAATCGTAAAGTTGACTGAGAGTTTTTGCCTGGATTTTTGAGAGAGAGGTGTCTTGTTGCTTTTCAGGACAGTGTCTCTTCTGAAGCTGGGAGCAGGATGGATGGATCAGGGTCTGGTGGAACACGGGTGGATGTGGAGAAGCTCATGCTGCCGGTGCAGGCTCAGCTCAGGCCCCAGCAGGGCTGTTGGGGATGAGGTGGCCCGTGATGGAGTCTGTGTCTAGAGGAGAATCGCTTGTCCAGTCAACAGTACCCAGAGGAGGAGAGTGTTCCTCTTCTAAGGGTTTATCTGTAAGACTGCATTTTGGAATCACGCGTGCCCTGCTGTGTTGCGGTTCCAAGACAGGGCTGTTGTCAGCACGTCCGTGACCACATGAGTGTTGGGGCTGACACTGTTCCCTGTGAGATCCTTCATGTCCCTTCTGAATAGATGCATGTACCTGGAATAAAGCTGTCATTGTGCAGACCTTCTCTGGCCGTCCAGCTTACCCAGCTCACCCTGTAGTGATGTTATGTTTTGGTTTGCTCTGTTCTTCTCCACACACTCTTTAACCTCTTGATGTCGTGTCTCTCATCTTATTATACAGAAGCTACTGGTTAAAATTGGTTGAAGAGAGGCTTCTGAGAGCTTCTTTTTTTTGGTTATGGTCACACGTCTACCCCCTTCCACTGCTGACTGCTGCTATGAGGGGATCCTTACCGGGTAGGCGTGGTTTTCTTCTTTGTGCCTCAGTTAGAATGAGATATATTATTTACTTTGCTAGGAGAGAGAAAGCTGCAGATCCTTCAGAAACACAGTGGAACTGATCACATCCAGTGATTGGAACGAGCTATGGGCTTGTGCTGCAGTCACTGCTCCCTTCTGAGTTAGAGAGGGCATGTGTGGTCACTGAATACTGATCTTATTAAAAAAAAGAAGAGGCAAGCAAGTAAAAAAGATTCAGAGCTCTTTTAGTTACCTTTGACAGCGGTTCAATTGGTCATTTTCAATAATGACAGTGTTCATGAAGAAGTATTCAGAGCTCGCTGATGGTGGATTGTGTGAGTAATGGCTGTTGAGATACTAATCCAGTAGGAATTGTGGGCAGTCACTGAAGCAGGATCGCCGGGATGGTCCTGTCTCCTACTATTGTTATGTGCTGTGAAAAATGGGATTTTTGCAACCATGATCGATGGAGCTGGCTCAGTGCTCTGTCAGTGAGATCCTGGGTGTTTCCCCTGCTGTTCAGGTAGGAAACCTGAGCCGCTGCCCCTGGCAGAGGATCCTCCACTCTGCGGGCTGGGCTGCCAGCGTCATGTGCTGTTTGCCAAACAGCCATGGAAGTAAATTGAGTAAGATAGGATTTTGTACTTGGTATTCTGTATGGACACCATGACTGACATTACAATTACCGGTTTTGCATTGTTTATGCTTCTTCAGAAGCGTATCTGAGTGCTCTGAACCGTGGGTAGAATGGTCTGCACTAGGTTTTATTATAGTACAGAATTGTATTTACCCACTAACGCCTCCATGTGTATTTGTGCTTTTCGTAGCTCTGACACTGTTTTATTTTTAATTAAAGAACGATTCAATGAATAAGCTCAAAATAATTTTTGTAAAGACTGTGCTTTAACAGAGTTTTGGAGGACCTACATGGACGTGTCCCATGCTGTACTACTTGATATTCCTTTGCTTGGTGTTCAGAGGCATGGCTCGATATCCATGTTGTTGGGTTGTATTTTCCGACTCTGAGATTCTTGCTCCAGTATTTTTAGGAATTTATTAACTGCCTATGGATTGTTCCCTACATAATGTTGTTGTTGAAATTCGTAAGTATATTAATCATTTACCTGCATAATTGATTGTAATAATCTATCGCTACTAAGGAAAAGACTTTATTTTTCCAGCTATTGTTTTTTGGATAAATTGTTTTTGAAGCATGGCCACTCAGACCTGAGGTATAGCTGTGATTTACTTTGAGTTCCACTTTGGCAGTGAAACATTTGTATTCTGTGCAGTTATTCTATATGTTTTGGTTGATTGGTTTTAGATTAGTCCTTTAATGAGAATGGAGTGTGTTTGGAGAGCTGTAAGGCTGCTGTCAGTTTATAAAGGCTGTGCAGTTGTGGCATGAAACCAGTTTGTGCATCCTTTTAACAGGAATGGTATTGCTGCAAGTACAATTTCTCCAGATAAAAAAGAGTTGAATGTCAAATACAAATATACTCTTACACCCACCTAGCCATTGGTGCATGGCTGTTCAGCTGCCCTTTAGCTTCTTCCAAAAAACCCAGCCCAGCCAAACAAGGAAACCCTTGAAGAACCCCAGGGTAACTTGAAAAATGGGATCAGAGCTTGTGTGGAAATTGCTGGGCTGATGTCACAAACCCATGGGAATGGAGTATGCGGAAGTAAAGCTGCTTAGAATGTCTGAATTAAACCTAACCACAAGAAGTCATGTTGAAGACTTTTTTTTTTACTTACGAGAAACAATACCTGATGATGTTCTTTTCATTTACTTTGCCCTCAGAATTGTCTAGTTGAAGAATCTGGTATTTTAGAAATCAAATGAATTAGTTGCAAAACTGAGAACTAGATCAGCTATACCAAATGTATTCACAATACAGAGGATTAGGCAAACTGCAATGGAACCTTAGACCTGCTGTTGCTATTTATGGCTGAGTCACAGTTAATATGAAGTGTTCCCTGGTACTATTGAGACAATCAGAATGTTACAGCGGTTTAAGTACCTTCATAATCTTTGATTGTTCATGCTGCTTGTAAATATTAAGGAGGGCATATGCAAAGTTTAACTAGAGAGCTATGTATGCACTTATTACCTAAGTTCCTTGTGGCTGATCAGACAATAAAGTGAGATCAGGTAAGGAGCCAGCAAAAATAACTTCTGAAAATTTGCTGTCACCTGGTTGTAATTTCAGTCTTATTGGCAGTTACACTTGAAAATGTATTTGTCAACAAGTACATGGTGTGACCATTATTTCCATCTGTGATGCAAACTTATAGTGTGGTTTTGAGGAGATTTGAATGTTTTTTCACTGCCTTTTAAGTAGTTTTATTTATTCAGAGAGGTGTCCGTGATGTTTTTGGAACTTCAAATAGAGAAATGCATTTCCTTTGCAAAAGGCAACTGTCAGCGCTGTATACTTATTTGGTAATGTTCTTTTTGAGCTGGAAACTTAAATAGAATTGTGAAACTCAGAATTAGTTGACTTTTCAGTAAATAAGTTTTTTCTGACTATTTCTTTGATTTTGGCATTAGTATATTCAGAACTCTGAACCAGCCATTTCACAGTTCTTGCCTTGAAACTACAGAACATGGAAGAGATGGAGCTGTTGGGTGGTTTCAGGCTTCACAGTGTCTCTTGCTCCTGTTACTTGTAGACTAGTAGGATTCCTCCAAGTGGACTTGAAATTACTCACCGGTAACTTGTTAGGAAGAGCAGTTCTCTCCGAAGGAGAGGCTGTTGCAGCAAGTCATACTGTGTAGATCTTCACTGATTTAAACATGCAGGTTCTGTGTAGCCGACATACTTCTACCAAATAATTTATGTTCACCTTTTCTTCAAACTCACCTACAAATTCTGATTATTAATTACAGTCAAGGTTATATTTATTCTACAGGAAAGCTAAATAAATAGTTATCTTGATGGTGAAAATGAAGTTTTAAAGTATTTTGTGAATTAAATGAATTGCATCAAGTAAATAAAACGTATTCTGCCCATTTAGTATAGATGTTCTGTCACCAAGATAAATGGACTGGCTATTACAGGTATCTGTGTGGCAGAAATGCATAACAACATAATTACTTTGCCAGCAAAATGCTAACCTGCTTTAATCATTCTGTTCACAGAATAATGTAAAGTGATTTAGTGGATAGAATGGATCCGCTTACAAATTGTTTTATAGTCATAATGCAGTCCCTTTTTAGAATGTGAATTGATGATGATAATTTTATGGGCAAATGATTTTTCAATTAAAATGTCTTTTTACAGACAAAATGGGGACGTTGCAAACCATTCCAAATAACGATGTGTTGGGGGAAGGTGTACAGGGCTGTCTGACATATTGGCCAGAGCCTCCACCAGAAGAACCGCTGCCTTCAAAATGTGACTTATTTTAGTCAAGTTCGTAATTTCCTTCTGTTACGCTTACAAAGGACCTTCATGTGGTTCCGTTGACATAACAACCAACAGAAGGATTTTCCATACAGACAGCAGCAACTTGCATTTCTCCTGTCTTGGTCAACTGACTCTGTCCATTAATAACTTATATTTTAGTAATTATTTCCAGCTAACTATGCCCTGTTATCTTTATTACAATAGTTACAATGTCTGTAAGGATCGGAGTAAGTCACTGTAGCACAATCATATTTAATGTTAAGACGGTAATAAGGAAGGAAACTGAACTGCTGCATTGGCGGCAGTTCAGAGATTCTTGATGAGAAGCTGAAGTATATAGTGGTCACAGAGAAATTCTACCTTGAAGTTCAGTGTTAATTAAGGATAAAAATGCAGGTAGGTGTGTGATGTTGTGTTCAGTCTGAAATGCCATTGTGAATGAAAGTTTTAAATGGTGAAAGCTGTGGTAAAGGAGGTACCAGAAAAAGGGAGCAGGTGACGTGATGTGTGTTATGGACCAGATCAACAGAGTAAAACCCGTCCAAGGTTTAATACTCTCTTCATTCTTATTTTCTACTTGGACTTCTCTTTTTGTCTTGCAGGCTTCTCTCGCCCCATGTTCCCTCTGTGTGAGATTTGAGGTAGTGATAACTACCCATTCTCCATCTCATGGGATCACGGAATCATTTAGGTTGGGGAAGACCTTTAAGATCATCATGTCCAACTCATAACCTCACACTGCTGACTCCACCACTAAATCCTGTTCCTGGAGGGCTTTTAAACCCCTCCAGGGATGGGAACTCCATCACTGCCCTGGTCAGCCTCTGCCAGTGTTTGACAGTCCTTACTGTGAAGGAATTTTTCTTAACATCTAAACCTCCCCTGGCACAACTTGAGGCCAGGGTGCAGAGTTATTGTACAGACATTGGAAAGATAAATGTGTCGCTGCTGTTAGTTCTGTGCAGATTATGCTGGTACTTAGTAACTTCACACAGCTTGTTAGTGTCAGGCTCTCTCATCCTGTATATTTGGTGCACTGAGAGTTGCAGATAAAATGGAGCAGTAGGAAGAGGGAGAGAAACAACAGTGACTCGAATTGGAGGAATGAAAGGATTAGTCAGCATCCAAGTACTCCGTGCTCATAGAGGGAGAGTCATCAACCCAAACGTCAATGTTTGTTAATGCTTCTCTCATCCAAGGCTGTCACATGAACACTCCTTGAGAGTCCCTGGTTTTAAAAAAGAAATATAGATTGAAATAAACTGCAGTTTGAATTTCAGCATCCCTGCTCGAAACATATACAGCTGCATATCCTGCAACAAAGCCACTCCAGGCTGGCAGACTCAGTGGAGTGCTTACAGAAATGTCAAATCATGATCCTCACTCGGTGAGCACTTGTCTGCCTCATTCCTTCTATTTAGTATTAGACTTAAGGGAATAATAACTGCAAATGGAAAAGCTACTGAAATCCCCAGCTCACTCATGCACTTGTAGGAACTACTTCTTGTGCTGCTGTGCCATTCTGTGTGCCTGCGGTGCATGTGTTATTGTGTATGTGCTGGTGAAACTGTGATATGGTACAAATAGGGAAGTGCTATGAACAGTCATATAAAAAGCAAATTTTAAACAGATGTCGTTTTTAAAGTCAAGCAATGAAAGACATATTTTAAAATGAAACAGTCAACAGCAGGTTGCTTACGTGAGTGCATCTTTGGCTGGGCTTTAGCGGTCAACGGAGAGAGACCCGTGCCTTAGGGAATGTATTTGTGTATGAGACTATAGAAGCTCCATAAAAGCATCTGAAGCACCAGGTTTATACTTTGCAGTTGGAAAGATGAAAGGAAAAGCTCAGAAGAGTTGCTGTTAAATCACAGCCAGATTTTAGTACTAATATTTCCTGGTAAGTATTGATTGGAACTAAGCAACTGTGGTTTCTTTTTGGTTTCTTTTTGGTTTCTTTGGTTGCTTTGTTTCAAAGCTGCCAATCCTGTCCAATATTGTAGAGACTCTGTAGCATCCACACAGCAGAATAATGGTTTGCCCACAGTCTCTGTTCTGACTCTCGCCTTCCACACAGAGTTCCCTGCCTGCCTGCTGCTCTCCCACAGACTGGAACTCTCCTACTCACCTTCCTGGCCTGTCTGCCCTCTCCTGAGTTCTGTATCCATCCATGGCAGTGCTCCCATCATGTGAGCTGCTCCACCACAGCCCTGCAGACACTTCTTGTGAATTATTTTTTTAAAGCAGATAAATAACAATAAGCAGAATTCCCTTGGAGGATGTGAGATTCTTGCCTTCAAAGGCTCTGCTAGGAACTAAAGGTGTTCCTAATCTCAGAGCTCAACAAGTTAAAATGCTTGCTGGTTCCTATTTTTCATGTTACAAGGGCAAACAAAATCCAACCAATTTAAGCAAAACAATAACAGAGCCCTTGTAAGGGATCTGTGTGGATTTTTCTGTCTTTGTTGGAACAAATAATTAAGTTGGTTTTTTTTTTCTTCTAGATTCCCCTACTTTTTCCACTGTCTGGTTCTGTCTGAAGCACCCTGATATTCCAAGACCCCTGTGCTACAAAACTGCTCTACTTGCTATCCTCCAAGGGAGCACAAACATTGCATTCTTCACTTCTGTTTTAGTCCATATCTGGAACCTTTGTGCCCACAAGTCATGAGAACCTGACTGGAATGCCAGATGTGCTTCCATTTCTTACCCAGGCTGACACGAAGAGGTGTCTGGGAAGAGCATTGGTAGGAAACGGGCATTTCCCTTTTGTCTTAGAGTCACACTGGGCTTGCTTCATACTAAATGAAAACTGTTATTGACTTAAAATGTCAAAACCCACATTAAGCTTTCGTAGCAGATCCTGGCTGTTGTGTATACTTATTTACAGTTTATGACACAAGTTAAGGAAAAGTGTTAAAACATTTTCAGATTAGAGGTTTTGTAGCACACTGAATCTTGTCTCCACTGCTGTGATCATCGTCCATCAGATGGTGCTGTTAGGATGAGATGAATACTAAATCTGGTTTGTGCTTATGAAAACTGTCAGCTCTTCATCCTGTTTGTTGTTTCCTATTTAAATGTATTTAGTGGAGCTTTATGGGAAGTTTCTATACTGGTCATACAGGGGAGTAAGCTGTGTGTGTACGTACGGTAATGTCAGATTCCATGCTGATTCCAAAATATGTCTCAACAACTGTTGCTGTTCTATGTATGTTGAATTCTAACAATGACATGAATCTTGTTGATAGGAATTTTTTAATGAATTGTGAACAAAAGAGTTACCAATGTACAAGCCAGTATCGTGCTTACAGCGATAGTCATGTGAGACTTCTTTCTAATCCTGGAAGGGAAAGGATTACACCTTAAGGAGTGCTGGGATACAGGGTCTGCCTTCTCAAGAACTTCTAACAATAATTTTTGTAGAAGGTATTGTGGTTTTCTGGTTTATTTTCTGTGCATAAGAAAAGTTATATTGCACCAAAATCAAACTGCAATTGCCACTTGCTGTGTTCTGAGTGGTTTTCATCACAGTAACGTAAACTGAGGTTTATCATGAGCAGTGACAATTGCATAGCGTTCTCTGAGAGTAGTGGTCTCAGGAGTGTTCTATAGGGAGCTTTTTGGTTAAACAATGACAGTTTTCCTGCTGGACAATTGTGCTGTAATTTTAACTCCAGTGTTTGTTCTTCACTAAGCAGAACATTGTATAAAACCGGTTTAATTTCCTAAGTGTGGGAAGTTAGCTCGAAGTGATCTTTATCCAGTTCACAAGCTCGCCATGTGATTTAAGCTGCTGATGCTTTTAAATATGTTGGGGTTTGATGGCGTAATGCCAAATGTTACTGTTAACGAGTGGCAGATAGTAAATGAGGTGCTCACATGGATGTCTGTAGCCACTATATCTGCTCGGATTATAATGGATGATGCAGACATTTTTAAGGATGTCATAAAACCACTGCTGTGGGCCCTAAACCAATACCCACAGTTACAAAGTTGTGGCAGTGAGTGCTTACACAGACAGAAATGAGTGGACTGAAGTTGTTTGTTTTATCTTTTGAGAAACACACCTTCAGCAGATTCAGATAGACTTTCCCTGTTCTTATGCAAAATAATAACATGCACAAAGCACTAGAAAGAGCTTTCTTCTAAGAATGGTGGAATTAAGGAAGTATAAATAAGTTGTTGTATTTCTTGAATACAGCAGCAGTCTTGATAGACACACTTGTGTAAGTTTTTGTGTGTGCGAGTATGGGTATTTCAAGTGTTCCATTACCTCGGATGAGAACTAACAGGTCATTTCTAAGCACAAACTATTATAAGAGGAGAAGTAGCGCTTCAATTACTTGTTTCCAGTTTCCAGCTCCAAAGAAAAGGGATAGTTTGCACTGCAGCTGTCAGCAGGTGCATCCCCATTTTATCACTGAATCGTTCAGTCATTTGCAAGCCCTGTATAACCTGGGGATTTTACACTCTAAAACCCAAATAGATCATTTTACTTCTTCCAGAATAGAGAAAAATGAGTGAGGTATCCCACTGCGCAGCTGTATGGGATGAATTTAGTACCTGTTCTGGAGATGCGCTGAGATGAAATGCAGAATTTTAGTTAACTTGAGGCTTGTGCCCCTGTGGTTTTCTCTTTCATAGGTACCTACTAAAATATAATGTGGTGCTGTGTATCAAAGCTTTGGAATGGGCCAGTGCTGAAAAACGTGCACAGAACTGACTCTGCCTTCTGAGGGGCTGATTCAGTCACCCTGATACAGGTGAGAAAACCCGTGTAGAGCTGAGCTTGTTTCCTGGGGCCCTGCCTTGCACCATTTCACATCAGACCTGATTTTGCTGACCAGGTTTGCTGTCTGTGTTTGCTGTGAACAAAATATTAGTAGGGCTAGGGATGCAGCTGACAAATTCAGCTTTTTACTCAGGTAAATTCTAGTGTTTTTACTTTTAATGCTCCACTGCTCAGATTTACTGAGTGTAAACGGCTGAATCTTGAGGAAATGTAATTCACGATGTGACTGTTTCTGCAATCTTACCCCAGCTGTTGCTTTGAATATTTCTGCTGTGCTGTGACTGGTGATCCTGCAAAGCTAGTAGTGCTTTTTCTTTTTTTCCTTATTATTAAGTGGATTTTAAGTCCAGCAAAAGCTTCTGTATTAATGGTAATTGGGGCTCTTGATGCACATCTGTCTTCAAACAAGGCCATGCAGTACTTGCAGTTCAGCCACCTCTGTGATAGCAAAAACAAACAAAAAAAGCAACGAATAGTTATTATAAGGTACTTTACAATTCTGGTAGTGATTCTTCAACTAGTCCTCCATTCCTTTGCATTGCATCCAAGTAGTTCTTGTCTGATGTGTAGGATGTTTCTAAACCAAGTATCTGGGCTAACTAACGATAACCAGACCTCGCTCAAAAAAGTTAATCTTGAAATGTTAAAAAAAAGGAATAAAGGGATTAATCTTGCTTATTTCAAAGTCTTTGATTGTACAGCTTTGTAATGATTTGCTTTTATTCAGGTGTTTCTATTCTAACATAAAGGTACAAAAGGAATTTACATGATGTGAATGTTTATAAGCACATTTTTATTGCTTTTGGGATTGCTTGAGATACTAATCACTGTTACAGCCAGATAATAAGTAGCATTACAGCGTCTGACTTCATTTTGCAGTGTATAAAGGGAAAAATTAAAAATGTTTCTCATGGTTTAATCCTGTTTTGGGGATAAAATAGTTGCAGAATAGTACAAAACCATGTGATTTCAGTAGTTCTTGAAAGACTGAGAATCTCACAGGTGGAGAACAAGAAGGTGCCTCTCATACTGGTGTTGTGTTTGGATCTCTGCTTGGGGCATACTGGTAGAATAATCATCAACATCTAAAACCTATAAAGCCAGAAAAATCATGCCTTATTTTACTTTTTATGATTATCTTTCTGGGGTTTTTGGTTTTGTTTTGGGTTTTTTTTTTCCAGACTCTTAAGGATCACACTTCCGCTTAACCCCTGGTAATTTTGTTTTTCCGTATCTCTGGTGTTTTGAGTGCTTGGGCAATATTGCAGCTGGTATAAATGTGCTGCCCTGGGTAGTTAATGCAGAGGAAAACTCTGCAAAGCTTGACTTAATCCTGCTAAAGATGCATAGAACCCTGAAGTTTCTTTAGTGGGATTTTGTATGTCAATGCAGATATAAAATATCTTGCATTAAAACATTTCACTTTGCAGATAAATACACACGAAACAACTGTGGAGAGACGCTGGTGAGACATCCCTCCCAAAGTCACACTCAGAGATCGACCAAAGCTGCGTGTGCCCTGTCGTACCAGGGTTGTTGTCACTGTTTCCTTGCAGATGGTGTCCCAGTGAGTTATTTCAAGAACAACAGTACAGCCAGAAAGAGAAATTGTCTGAAACCCAGCAACTGATTCATCACTTCAGGTGGTCAAGTGGTGCAAATCATGAACAGTGCGGTGATGCTAACGAGCAGCTTTTGGATATCGAGGTCAGGCATGTGGGTGGGAGTGATTTTTGGTAGGTTCACTTTTATGGCATGTTATGAGGTAGGGAGCATCGTCAGTCTGTGGCTGCGCTGCATGGGCTCGCCAGTCTGCTCTCAAACTAGGATGTGAGGGATCATTCAGACTCTCCATGGTTTTGCACCACTAGCAAAAAGGAATATTTTGATGGCCTTCACAGCTATCCTTGCTGGGCAAATGAGGAATCTTGTGTAGGGATCAAGAGGTGTAGCTGAGATAAATACCTTAGAGAAGGAGGGACATGTTATAATCTTCCACAGTTCGATGCCTTTGTCTGAGCCAGCAGTTCAGATGTTGTGAACTGCTGGATTGAGTGACCTTTCCCAGTGATATTCACAGCAAGTGGCAAGAATAACAAGTACACAGAGAGATGGAGCTGCTCTGAGCCCTCCCCGCTCCATTTTATGACTTCATTATCTTTAAAGGCGTCTGGCAGCAACGGCTGCCACCAGTATTCCTACAGTCACTGACAACTTGGGTCTCGCCACTGGCTGCAGTTTCAGAGTAGCTAAAAAGGCAGAACAAAGGCTGTCTGCCCTCTGATGGGATGACGCCACTTCTTACATTGCTCTGAGATAAATTCCTGTTGTATTGCTACAGTGGGCACACTCCATTATTACTTTATAAGGTCATTACCTGGGAGAACGCTGTGTCAGAATTTCCTTCTGTAACTGCTGCTTCGGTTTCACTTGGATTAACTTCTCTGAATTCTGGTCCACATGCTTCTGGTTGGATCCATAAGAATTAGTGAGAATCCTGAGCACAGCTGCCACTGAATCAGCAGGTCTGCTCTTGGAACAGATCATACAGCTTCTCAAACCCCTTTATCCGTGGCTGAAATTGATTCATATGAGTTAGGGGCAGATAATGCATGTTTTATGTGTAGTGAATCTTAAGTACATGTAGCTTTTCTGCTTATTTAGATGAAGAGGTGAATTACCAGTGTGGGTTTTTTTATGGGATTAGGTATTCCAGTTTGGTGAATGCTGATAGATGTTTCATCCATGCTCCAATTATGTTCTTTGCAGGATGAAGCAACTCAGAAACGCTTTATTAAAATGGCAGTGCCTCTGTGTGAGCGTTTGGCAACATCATCAGTGATTACTTGGTCTGTCTGTTTTTTATAGGAATTTACATAAAGCAGAAAACTTTATTATTGCGCTAACTTGAGTGGAGTCAGTTATCTTGATATTTGTAATCTTGCGTGCAGCTTTTCTGAACAAGAGGTCTGGTAGGCTCATGGTTTTGGAGCTAACAGCTCTGGTGAGAATTAAAACTGCGTTAGAGAACACCTGTAATAGATTTATAAAGGCTGTGAGTAGGACAGTTTCTGCAGGAGATGAATAATACTGTGGAATCCTCCCTGGGTGTCGAAGTCAATCCCTGTGGGCAGCAGTTGCTCTCATGGCAGCTCAAGGGAGGGTGTTCACCACAGTGCGGTGTTTCCTCTCGAGCATGTGGCCACATCATTGGTGGTTTCAATTGTTGTATCTTGTTAGTGCTCTTTCCATGGGAAATCCGGAGAGTTGGAGACAGCAACCTAATGAAATCTATGGAGTCACACATCTGTCTTCTCCTGCTAAGGCACTAAAGTGTGTGAAATCAACCCCACAGATTGACCCTTGCACGACCAGCAGTTCTGACTGTGCAAGAACCTGCGGGATCAACCTGTGCCTACCAGAACAAGCCCCTTGCTTTCTGCTGTGCGATGCAGGTGGCTTTCTGTGCCATCCCAAAAGCCCACAGTGAGTCCCCAGCGCATATGTAACTCACCCCGGAAGAGCTGCCCACTGGTGCAGCAGGGCTCTGATAAGATGCATTCTTTGAAAACTAGTGTGTGTTTTATAAAAGGGAGATAGAGCTCACTGGAAGACGGTGTAAATATTACTGCATAACAATAATTCAGTTTCTTTTTTCTTAAAGACTCTTGAAGTAATGCATCACTTTTATGTGGCTGTCAGTGCTTCCCACATTTATAAGAGTGAGATGGCAGGGAGGAAATAGGATTGTGTTGGACCTCTGCTTGCATTCATGCGTTTGTGAAAGACCATATGCATGGTTTATAAACTCTGTTAAATAAATTCCTACCACTTACCACAACATAAATTTATTTTTTCTGTCCAGTGTCTTTGACTTAAATAGACTTCTTCCCCCTCTCTCTTTTCCCCACTGATAAATGTGCTGTCAGAAACGGTTGCTTCTCATCAACTTCCTCCAGCCAGTAGATTATTTTTTAATAATCAGCTTGTAATTGTTGTCTTCAAGGGAAGGCAAACAGCAGTGTTTTATGAGTAGGGGAAATAATGAAGTGCTGTGTGTTCTGTCACATCACTCCAGTCCTGGAGGTCCTGGTCCTTGGAAGGCAGAGGTGGAGCCACTGTTGTGAGTTCGAGAAAAGCAAGCGTAACAGTTCTGTGTTGGTGTTCATCAGAAGGGAGGGTAGGCGAGGCCCTTCCCTTTGGACAAGTAAACTGAAATTGTGAACTACATGATTTTCTCAGTTGTGTTTGATCTGGAACTGGTGTTTTCTGCTGAGCCACACCGGCTTTTTGCTAAACCTCTGGATTTTCAGGCAGAAAATATTCTTCCCCATCTTCCCATCTCCCAGCAGGCACATGGGTGGTAGTGGAGTGTTCAGGGCATGTTTAGCCATAGAGACTTTAAAGGGAGAGCACGATATTCCTCGTGTGCTGAAAGAACTGTTCTCTTGCATTGCAGTGTGCTAACGGGGGACAGTGAGTGGTTTTGCATTTTTCAAAAGATGCAATTAATCCTGTGTGCACATTTGGAGTTGCCCAGTACCAGTAAAAGTTGCCAGTGGAATGTGGGCTGGTTCTTGTGGCTGTTAAATTCAGAGGAGGAAGAAGGGAGCATGCACACAAGCCTTTTGAGAGAAGTAACGTATTGCAGACTTGGTTGTTGCTTCTCTGGTTAAAATCCCCTGCTGCCAGCGGCCTTGCTTAATCCCTGTTGGTGAATGTTGCTGAACTTCAAAGCCTGGGAGGAGCTTCCCAATCTGATATTTAAAAATGAGAAATGATGTTGGAAGTTACTCTCAGCCAGATAGAGCACACAGTTACTGTCTGATTATTGCAGTGTAATATATCATCAAAGAACAGATAAACAAACCTCTTCTGATTAGTTTCCACCTCATTTATCTACTTTGTACAAATTAGCTATTGTCCTTGACTCTTAGAGGTGAAACACCCAAATTCTGCAGCTTACAGTCCATGTAGTGATGTGCTGTGGGTATCAAACTGCTCCTGGTTTTGCGCATCACAGATACTTTTTATTTGTGTGGTTTTGGTATGTGTGAAATATTTCATGGTTGCACTGTCCTTTCTCCTTGCCTCCTGTAGTTGATTGTTTCAGGATAGAAATACACACACCTGACTACAAAAACTGCTTTTATACAGTAATGAGCTACCTCTGGCCAGAATGAAGCACCGATGGGGTGAGTTGAAGGATGTGTTCTATCCAATTGAAACCGCTTGTGGGAGTTCTCAGTGGATAGGGGGTAGTTACTCCAAAAGGTGCAGTTGGCCGTACCTGTGAAAGAGATAACTGTGCATCAGTGGCTCTGACCTGCTGTTTAGAGTGCGTCCACCACGGTGGAGGATTGGCTCTGTGTGGGCATTGATGGGGACTCCGGGCAGAGTGCCTGGCACTGAACTCCCCCTTGCACCCTGTCCCTCTCCTCTTCCCGAAAAGGATCCTTCTCCAGCACCTTTCCAAAATGCTTTAATTTCTGGACAAAGGATTTTGGGTTGCCTGCCTTGCAGCCTTTAAAGACTGAATTTCCATCAGGTGTTATAAACGAGTTGAATAAATGCTAATATTGAAATGCTGTAAATTTTTTTTTTACCTAATTTTGTAACTTGCATGGTACATTGGGCAGAGTTTTGGAAACCTGGCCCAACTTGTCAGAGATCCCTGACTGCTAGGACAGTCGTGGGAAAACAACAGGGCAGCCATTCTTTGTGTTTCTTAGAAATCTGCTGTGAAATATCATATATTGAAATGCAGTCCAGAGAATAAAGCTGTAGCTGTTCCCAAAGTGGGAGGTGATGGGCATGGATTTCACAAAACCACTGCCAACACTGATCCAGAGTGGCCAGACCTGATCTGTGAAACGCTGTGGCCTGAAGGGCCGTGCCATGAGTGGGAGACCTCGGCGTGATCCCATCTGCTTTGGCTGGTACACGTTTCACAAGGGCAGTCGCTGAACCAGCGTGTGAATCGGAAGACTTAGAAAGTCTAAGATTAGTTTCCTGTGTTAAAACTTCAAGTCTATTGTAAAAATCATTTCGGCAATAAAATTCAATGAACACCTAGGAATAGAATGTATATTTTTCATATTCTGTACAACTTCAGAGTATAATTTTATTGTAGCCTGGAATGTGTGTACACGTGCAGGCCTGTATAATGCAGGAAAACAAATGGATTTTTTTAGTGGTGGAGAAACTGCTATAAAAGAAGTGCACTTCAGAGATCTCATCCTCCTTCAAATGTATTCAGCCTTTTCAAAGTAATTAAGTGTGAGTTAGATAGAAGATGATCCTTATCATAATTTAATTGACTGCATTTGCCTGTAAAGGGAGATTTGGTTTTACAAGAAACAATGATGTTCTCCAACCTCTGTAGATACGTGCTACAAACTGTTTTGCAGTGTTTCCTCCCACAGGTTCTTGCTGCTACTCCAGCTTGGGGTTGGGAGTAGAGTGGAATAAAAGGAAAAAGGGGAAGTAAAAACTTTAATGGGAAGTCCAGCTGCAGTCGCTCTTCTAATCTGTACCTAAAGCTCTAGAGAACGGGACCTGGGGGCTGGCCCTGGGCTGGTAACTGGGGCTCGTTCTGGGTGAGCCTCTGGAGCTCCCCAGTGCCCTGTTAGTGACAGACCTCCCTGTGTGTTAGAGATCCTTCTGGAGCATGGAATGCTTTTCACTAGGAGGATACACTCATGGTGATTTTCTAACGAAACCAGTGTTTGGCATGACCAAAGGCATCTCTCTTGGGGGCTTTGTTCTCTCTGCAGTCTTCCAAGGCTGCCCAGAAGACGACAGTGCGAAGTGACATTTCCTATGATTGTATTTTTCCTCTGTTGTTACACTAGGTTTTGTTTTGATGTTAATTGTGTTCTCAAGTTTCTCTCCTTAGTGAGAGTGGCCGTAGTGAATGTCTGCGAGGACAGCAGTGAATGTTGGAGCTGGAGCCTGGAAATACAGAGCAGCTTGTTCTGTTGGTCTGTTTGTGTCTTGAGTTACAGCTCATTCACCTAAGAAACTGTTGGCACATTCATAAATGTCTTGTCATAGCACTCTGATCTCAGAATACTCTTGCAATTGCAGATGATAAATGAGCTAGTGTTTGGTTACTTGGATTTTAGTGTATTTCTGGTGTGTGTTACCAGGCAAAGCCTGGTTAGCAAAGTCAAACGCACACTGACATACCTGACACAGCAAACTGGCAAACCTCCTCTGATGGCCATTAACTAAAACAGTAAATGGAAACAGAACAGCTCCTGCATATTTATAAGGAAAAACAACCCCCTGTTTGGCTGGCTGTAATATTTCACAGCCAGTTGCTTTATTTTGTGATGACCATGTGTCCTTCTCTTGGGGTAACCTACAGGACAGGCAGCCCTTGACAGCCCCCCGCTTCAGCCCTCCTGGCTGTCCTGGGATGGGATTCCAGATCAAGGATTGCTGCACATCACGGGCACAGAAGATTACCAGCAAACGCCAGGAACATGTTTGGTGGGAACTTTGTTCACCTCCTCCAGGTAGGACAGTTCTAATCCTAATACTCAGTGACTTAGCAGGAGGGGGCTTCAAAGGAAGAAAACAGTTTTGTGAAAAGCTAGGTGTGCCTTAGTTTCTGTTTCTTCTGGGGCCTCTATCTATCCTCTGTGGTGGAAAGGAACAGGACCCCAGTCGTGGCAACACATTTATCTCAAGAGATGTCTTGTACAGCCTGTTGGAGATTATCAAATAGACACGTGGCCTTGACATTGATTCAGTGATGCTACAGCAGCGCTGCAGCTCTGTTCTTTCACTACATTGAAGGGCTCTCGAGACATGAAAAATTGAACTGTGTTTTCAAACCAAACTTGGGTTCTGGTGCAGAAAATAGTAAACCCCTAGGAAAGGCTTTGGAACACAGGGGTTTACACTTCTGAATCTGTTGATGTCAAGGTTAAGTTTCAAGTCTTGATTTTGCTCTAAGGCCTGACTTGTCATCCTGCTGCATCTTTTCTAAATAAAAGCCAGGATTCTGCAGCCTTCTGAAGAAAAGGGAACGTGCTGGGGTGCCAGGAGCCACAGTGATCCCTTCCCTTACTGTTTTTAAAGAGTTTGAAAAATGTTGACCTTGACAACTGTAGTAGAAAATCATGGAGCAGATCTTCCTGGAAACTCTGCTAAGTCATGTGGAAAATAAGGATGTGATTGGTGACATGGAATTGTGAATCCATGATTGGAGGCTGAGGTCTGACACGATAACAGACACTCCTGAAGGCTCTTGGGCAGAGGCTGTGCGTGGGTTCCTCTCAGTGACACACTGGATGACTTGGCTACCTTAGCTGCAGGCAAATAAGTCATACCAATCATGTGCCCCCTGAAATGACTATGGGTGGATAAAAGATCTATGTTGTGATCTTAGATTGCAAATGAGATAAAATAATTTGCTTTGTTGGACCCAAGTTTTGTACTTCTGAATGATGAATGACAGCACTTCTGTCAGGCTGTGAAAAATGCTGTTGACCTCCACTTGTGTCTGAATCTAAACAAACTGTGAAATAGAGGAAGTGGCTGACTCCAACCACTCACGCGGTAACATATCTTCTCACTCTGGAGCATTAGGCATCATTCCTGACTTTTCTTTCGCTTGACCTTTTATCTTCCCCCTTTCCCTCTGAATACTGTTGCTAACACTCCGAAGGGTGCACTGGGCTGTGGCTCAGCTGGCCCTGGGCAGGGAGATTGCTGCAAATGAAAAAGATGGCAGTTTAGGTGGGTTGTTGCCTACTTTTAGCGTAAGGATGAAGGTGCTACCAGCAAATTGAATAAGGATTTCCTCTGCAGGCTTTCAGCATCTTAATGCACAAAGGTGTATTGTGGCCAGTGGTCCGCTAGTCGTTGGCTGGTTTGGTCAGGCCTGATGTGCAGCGCTGGTCCAGCAGGTGACGGTGGGGAAGGGCTAAAACAGGGTGGGCGACTTTGCTGTATCGAACACAATCAGCTGTAAGGACTGTTGCTCTTTGGATGGGCTCCAAGAAGCAAACCAGACTAAAACACAGCTTCAGGAGCTGAAATACTGTGTGAAGCATTTGGGGCGTGGGTCTATGCTCTCTTGATTTCAGTTCTGAGCTGAATCAGTCATTTTCCTTTCCCTTGCTTTTTCCCTCCTTCTCTTGTGTAACTGTCCCTGGCTGCTCCATGGATGACACGTTACCTTATTTCCCCTTGTTTAGTTCACATTTAGAGCTGCCGTACACAGGACACTGCACTGGTGACCTTATAACTACTGTGTTTCATAACATCTTCCGCTGAAGAAGATAAGGTTGACGAAACTAGATCTGCTTGGAGCCATGGGGCATTCATCCACTTTGCTAGAGCAGATTTCAGTGAGGTCACTTTTTCACGCAGCCAATCTATAGTAGTTTTTGTCTCCTTCTGCCTGATTTATTCCTCTGGCAAGGACTGCCAGTTTCCCTGGAACTTAAGAGGCAGCTCATTCTTCTTTTTCTTTTTCCCTACACTGGAAAGCGATATTATTTTTAACTGCAAAAAATTTTATATGTAGTGCTTTGCCACTTCTCAGTTGTATTGCTTTTTTCCTTCTCTCTGCCCGTGTTTCTGGCTCCTGCAGGATTTGCATTGTGAACCATATCCTGTTGCTGTACATAGACTGCAAAGTATTTCAATACTTTCCTGCTTTATGGAGACGATAATTATAAGCTCTATTTCCTGAACAATGAAAGCAAGATCAATGCTTAAGTCTTCACATTTCGTTTGTAATAAAGCAGATGTAAAATGAGTTCCAAGGGATTAAATACCCTGGATGTTCTTTGAATTCTCCCATTAAACACCTTGTCCCAGAGAGCATTACAATTAACCACATCTATTTGATAGTTTCTTATTAATTACACCACTTCTAATCCTTAGTATCCTATGCATTTTTAAATTTTCTTGGAGTTCTTGGAACAAACTAAATAGTAAAGATTATAAATATGTAAATGAGGTGTTCTCTAGGGAGTCAGTGGGGTCAGATACACGCCGAGGTCAGAGTGAAGGTGGGTTTGCCCGTGTGAGGTACCTGTACATCCAGGAGGGTTTCTGCTATATCATAAAATGAATCATTTGGCACTATATCTCTGCTGCATAAATTACCTGTGAATATTAGTAATGGACTGGAAGAGGAGGAGGAAAGAGATGCCAGGATCAGTCTCTGGGGGACACCTCTTGCAGGTTTCCAGAGTCAGAACCGCTTTTCACCGGTCTGTGAACCTCGGCCTGTATATGACCATAGCGTTAATATAAAATTAAATTACCATTCCATTTCATTCAGAGAAACAATGTGACAGGATAAAGTTGGGAAAAGGGATAATATTCAATTTTTCTTGATGAACTGATAGAACAGGCAGGTTTTCAGGCACACCATGAAGTGCACAAGGATACTGTCAATTCTATTCCTGTATGTGATTACTGTACTTCTCTAATATATTTTTCTGATATTGAGTCACTTAATTGGAGCCTGTTGAAAGGCTAACTTTTGTCCTGCAGTGTTGTACTCAGTTCTGTAAGCCCACTGATGGTTGATAAAGGAGCGTGACTTATTGATGTGATGTGGTAAAATGATGAGAGTTCTTGCTAATGGTCAAACCCTTCTGCAGATACAATCTCAATTTAGAAAGGGAATGATGCCATTAGTGCTAGTACTGAGGTAGCTCCATGGTTGGCTTCTAGTGTAAATCATCCTGACCTGTGCATTCATCATTTCTAGAGGGGAGCCTCCTCCTAGCAGAGGAGTCTCAAATGCAACTCGTAGCAGGTTGGCATTTCCCGCTGTCCTTTGGGTTGAGTGGTTTTCTGTAGTTGTTGCAGAGAAGGGACAGCACATCTTACTGAACTGTCCTCCAGCTCACCCCTCCCTGCAGCGTGAAGTGCGAGGTGTTGAAGTGCCTCTGTGACGAAGCAACGGGGCAGCCTTTAGAGCATGGAGGAGGGCTGTGGGGAGCAGTGTGAAACAGCACAGGTCTTCATTGGCTTTCAGTGGAGGGCGTCCTCCTGTTCAGGATGTTGTGTTTCTGCTGTTGTGTCCAGGTTCCCACAGTCACAGAGTTGGTATGTTGTGCTGCAGTAGGATCTGTCTTTAAGGGCTGACGTTCCTGGATTTATGATGACAATGGTTCAGAGCCATGGTGGAATTTTTCTTATGTTGCCAAGGTGAATCTTGATCTTTCATCACTGTATTATAACCTTCTCTTGGGCAGCGTTTCAAGCATTGCAATTTTAGACTATAGCTCTGTCTTGGTAAGAGATACCTCTGAGGAGGTATTCTCATTATTTTAAGCAGTGTTGTGCCTCCAGAGGAGAATTCCTGAACCAAAACCATAAATTTATTCCTTTATTTTTTTCCCTTTTCTTTTTTCAAAACTAGAGCTGCTCCCTGAGTTCCTCTGACAGTGCCCTTCCACAACATGATGACCAGCACGACAGCCCCAGCACTCTCCCCAGGGACACGCTTATATCAAAGAACACACACACAACCAGTGTGACCAGCATCAGTGTATGGGACGTGCATACAAATGATGCCTCTGCCTGGCTTTCCCCTCTCAGACAGCGAATATCCACAGTGAATCTTTCTCTCTTCCCTTTCAGAGGCTTCATTGCTGTGTAGTCTTATTCTATTAATTATTTGATCCTCTAGATAACCGTGTCACTGGAACAGAGAATGCAAATAAAGAGGCAATCGAGAAAGGAGGGAGTAAGTGCATTAAAGAGATAAAAGAGTAGCAAAGATCTCTTCAGTCACAGCAAGCAGCAGTTTAGGACTAGCACATCTTGGCCGTTTTTTCTTGTAGTGTTTGATGTTCCAGCGCTTGCACGGGCCTGAAATACATGACGGCCAAGCAAAGTTCATGAGTGGGATAACAAGTAATTACACTATGTAAGTTCAACAACAACACGGCACTTATTCCAATGTACAAGATGCTGTCTGGGTCTCTGATGGATCTAGGAACACAGCCTCGCCTGGGTGTTAACACAGAACAAATGCTAGTAACTGCAGGGTGGAAATCTGACATTGGGGCTGAGATTTACTCTGGGTTTTTAATTTTACTGAACAAATGGCTTTCAACTTGGAAAGAATCTGTTTCTGAATTTTAGTGCAACTCTGTAGACGAGATTTTTCTGTGCATGAGAACAGGATATATTTCCAGGCTTAATGACTTCAGAGCCCCAGAAAGCCCTAATGTTCCGCATTGATCAAGGTGAAGTGAATTCTGCCCTGTTTATTCCTACCTAATTACTATTGTCAGCTGCACTCAACAGTTAGGCCTTAAAATAAGGTTGGCTGAAAAAAATTACAGTCTGTTAATAATAATATACAGGTTTTGTAGTATTCTGCGTTCAGTCAGTTCAGTTTTTCCTCTCTCAGAGGTCTTTCAGGACAGCTCAGTTTGAACCATGCCTCCCCTCCCCTCTCTTCCCAAAGTAATTCAGGGTGTGTTTGGAGAGGGGCCTGCAGGTTGTGGGGGCTGCAGCCCCCAGTGCATTTGTTTGTAGCCCAGGGGAAAGTGAATCAGAAAACGGTGTTTGTTACAATCCCTGTATGTCACTACTGCCAGCCAGGGCTGATACTGAGCACCTTCACCTGCCCTCAGATTAGCAACTAAGCGATGGTGGGACTACAGGAGCTATGAAGTAAAGGCACATCCAGGGAGTGTTGCAAAAAAAGTTCCTTGTGAAGGATTCAGCAACGTCGGGCTGCTCTCCTCGCCCGCAGAAGTCATGTCTCATAGAGCTGGAATCCTCTTCTTTGCCACAGTGCACCTAGAGCCTCCCTCAAATGTCAGTCAGTCAAGTAAGGGAGGGAGTAGCAGGGGGACTAAAGGCATCTGCTTGTTTTTATAAGACAAGGGCATCTGATAACCTAGCAGGACTATTACACACCATGAGGCTGTTTCAAAGAGACTGAAAAGAAAAAGTAATGTTTTTTTACACTGCATTGTATTGCACGTTGAAGATGCTGCTGTTTTATTATGGTGCCATTTATATCTGGCTATATATAACCTGCTCAAAAGCACGTGCAGTGTTTATGATGATAATGATTTATTGACTATAGAGTCATATAGACTAAATAGTTCCTTTAATAGATTGGAACAGAGATTTTGGTACATGTCTCACCAGATAACCTTCCCAAAAAATTAATTTTAAAACACCTCAGTACACATCACTATTAATCTTTATCTCTCTGAATTCCAAGCATTTTGAGAGAGGTGGGGAAACTGAGAAGCCTTTTCCTCGTCTAAAACATACGCCTCTTTGAATTCCATTCCAGTCTCCAAACTGTATTTTCTCCCTAATGTATCAGCAGCAGCATCAAACTGCAGCTCTAAGCCACGGCTGAGAACAAGCCTCTCTCCACTGGCCAGAGAGGCTGGAGCTGGCCAGGTGTCNCAAACTGCAGCTCTAAGCCACGGCCGAGAACAAGCCTCTCTCCACTCTCCACCCGCAGGGGCAGGCACAGCGCACTTCCCTTTCCATGCCAGCAGAACCACAGACTGTGAGGGGATCTGGAAACATTTTCACCAAAAGTATGAAAGCGTTAAGTGATATTTTGACCCCAGGTTTTGTTTAGATCTAAAGTGAAAATCTGGTCTGTGGTTGTTGGCACATGGGGTTGAGTAGGAGGCTTTAGGACTGAGAAGATGGAGATAAATTGGAAAAACTGCTACCTGCTGAAAAAAATAATATTCCTGGATTCTGAAAGAATCACAGTGCTCAGTAAAATCTGAGCTGAGTACGTCTTCTGCATGTCTAAACCCTAGCAGCTACAAAACTGAAACGGCTACTCCCAAGGAAAACATTAGAAAAAAAAATTGCTTTGGTAAATGCGATCAGTATAAGCAAACTCTACAGGAACAGAGAGACATGAGGTTAATAAAACAGAGATATAATCTGAATTAGTTTTCCAGTTTTTATTAATTTAGTTCTGGTCTTTGCTTGGAGAGTGTTAGTTGCTGGAAATGCATAGATTTTTCTATTTCCTTTACATTTCATCAATTTTCCTTGATTTTTTTAAAATGCCATTACCTACTAGCTTACACTTAGTAGCCATATTGGTATTGAGTATTTAAAGAGATGAGTTTATCCACTTTGGTCAGTAAGTTTGGATCAGTTTCTATGAGCCATGTTCCAATCACCACCCGTTAGCTGAAGAATATTCATGTCTTTACTAGTTACAATATGAACAGGATGAGCAGCAGCCTGCCAGCCTCTTCCCCCTCTGCTTTACGTGCTGTACTTCATATCGCATCAAGCACTTGCCTGCAGCAGCAGCTCGATACTGCTCTTCATGAAGCTACTACAGAGCCCATTACTCTGGGCAAATTGCTTTGTGCAGTATAATGTACTATGTTGGAGTCTAAGGGGACATGAACCCCAAACAGTGTTTAATACAGACCATAAAATATTTAGAGCCTGATACATTAGTTTTAAAATGCTTACAGAGGTTAAACTTTGTCCAAAAAGAGAAAAAAAAAATCACTCTGTTCCCATTAAGTTAGTGATTTAATAGAGTTTTCAGCATAATGCATTTACTCCATGATAATCAATTACCTCCAGCAAATTAAAATATAAATTCGACTGTCCTGGAGAAAAGGAAGCTCTAAATCAGTTTATTCTGGCTGCACATAAATACAGATTTTACAGTTACGGTTTCCTAATGTCAGAACCAACACATCATGACAGAAAGGTGTTTTTAGCCCCTGTGATTCTTAACCCATCAGCTGTATAGATTTAATATTTTTCAAAGTTGGTGGTATCAGAATGTGTGGCCTCTTTTTAACAAGTTCCTGCATTTCTTTGCTTTGTGCCTGGGGTTTGCACAAACCACGTTAGAAGTTGTTTGAGCAGCAAGCAGCATGTTTGTTTCTGCTCATTGCAGTACACAAAAAACCTCAGGTTTTGGCTTTCCTTTTCCTGGGGGGCGAACATACATTGAAGTGGGAATCACATTTGTATTCAAAGTAGGGACGATCATTATGTTCAAACTAAATACCACAACAGATAAATGGACCAGTAATGTTGTGCGCTGCCCTGACTCATGCTGCATCAGACTGTAATGTCAGCATACCTGGGAGAAAAGGGTGGTTTGTTCTTAAATCTGTGTGGGGAAAGCTTTCTGTTGTATTTTTGTAGTTCTTCTGCTGGGGACAGTTCACTGCGTTACAGAACGCTGTCCAGAAACATCAGATTTAAATTTCAAACCTGTACGTAAGTTGGTTTAGATTTGTCTTAGATCAGTTATTGAAATAAGAAAAAGGCTTACAATTCCTCGGCAGTATTTGTGCAACCAGAAGACATATTATTGTTAATTTGCAGTTCCATGGAGCAGTTAGAACGGTGTAATCAGACCTCAACAGATAAAGGTAACATTTTCTTTCCATTGAGATACATAGAGCTTAGCTTTAGCTATTTGCATTCTGAGGCCTGGTGATTTGGGGTGAGTTAGGAGGAAACTCACGTTGGAATTACTTCAAGGGAGTGTAATACTGTGTGTGTCTTGTGGTTGGGACCGTTATCCCTTTCCCTCACTGTTTTGTCTGTAGGGTCAGAAGTTAAACTAAAGTTTTCTCTCCTGGCCCTGCTTTGCTGCGAGCAGCAGCTGCAGACTGCTCTGGGCTGACACCCACTTAACAACGTGATTGCTTTTACATCTGATTCTGGAGGATGGTTCTCCTCCCATCTTGTGTTTGGCTACAATAGGGAGAACATATATTTTAAACTCCCCCTTTTGAAATATATTACCATTTCTAAAATGGCCTTTTTATACTGTTCTGTGTGGTTTCGTGTTTTTCAGAATGACGAATTGTGGCTAGGAATGAAAAAAATCAATTTTGCAGGTTTGTCAATGTACCAAAGATCCCCTGTATTCCAGAGGAAGAATAATTGATGCTTGAAATTGGAGTTACGTGTTTTAAGCTTGCACTCCTGTGGCTGGCAAACTCTTGTGCTATTTAGTTTTATACATGAATGTTTTGTTGGGAATTTTTTAGATCATAAATACAATAAAGCAAAGTAAGCAAAGGGTTTTCTTTCCTTCTGAAAAATACTTTGTTTCTGACATCAGAACAGCACAGTTGAGTGACTCTTGAACAGAAACTCAAACGTAAATCCCCTGGCATCAGCTGGGGGTGAGTAATTCCGATGGCTGGATTCTAGATAAGATGAACCAGAGATTGTGTCAGTGTAGTTCAAGAAGAATTATGAGCTTGGTTTTATGAGGTATGTTTCCATTTGGTTGTTCTGTAGTTATTTGCCATTTGATACAAAGTACATTTTTAGTTCTTTGTGCTACTTGACAATAAAATACTATTTTCAGGTCTCAGCACCATTACATCAAGGGCACGTTGTTAATATAGAAATAACTAACGTTGGCATCAATGTAGATGCTGAATTATTGTTAATATTTCTTCAGAGTTTACAAAGTTATGACAATTTTCTGTAAGCTTTTCTCCCAAAATGAAAGAAAAGATCCATTTCCCAGTACAAAACACTAATAAAGTGTTTCTAGTGAATTGTAGGAACTGGGATGTTCTAAATCCGATGTTCTCAGAGGAAACAAGGCAGGGCTATCGAGACTTCTGTAGATGTTTGATACTGTGACTAATCGCCCTTGGCAGAGGGTGGTGATGCTGTTTCTGCAGTTTGTGCTGCTGCCATTTTGTTGAAATTGCCAAATGTCTTTGTTCTCTAAAGAGAAATATATACCACTCAATGGAAGATATTAGTGACTGAGGCAAGTATCTCCTTTTATATATTACTCCCACCTAAACAACTATAAGAAGTAAACTGCAGAATAAATTGCCTGTCTGATGGTATAAATCAAAAATATGATCTTAGTCCAGTGTAACACAAGGCAAACACAATAATGGCAAAATCTATAACTGGAGAGGTGATAAAGTATCGGGGAGGATGTGCCCTCTGCTGAGGTCCAGGCCTAGGCTACGTTATTTAGATGTACAGTCGGCACTGGCAGCGATCAATACTTCCCAAGCTTCTCCTTCTAAAAAGCAGCGAATTGCTCTGCTGGTCACAGCAGACGGTTGGAGGTGCAGCAGTCAGGGCTGCGAAGATGAGGCTGTGGTCACTGTCCTCCATTGTTGCAGCCTTTGCACACCCGTGTGAGCCTGGGGAAACTGAATATGGGGTCTGTCACTGAACTTAGATGGGGAGCGTTCAAATTGAATAAATAAATAATGAAGCACAAAGTTGTGCAGAATCTGGCTGGTATTCTTCATTCTCATAAGATTACAGGGTAGCATTAAGGGCTCAATAGTGGTAGCTGGCCATTAATTCCAGTTTTAGCATTGCCAGCGCTCCAGTAACACAATGTGGCTTTTGGCACCATGTCCTGCTCCCTCTCCTGCTTTTGCCTGTCCATTCTGCTTATGAAACGTGCTGGATAAAACCCCAGCCCTTCTTGATGAGCCTCTGGTTCAGTGGAACTCAGTGATTCTGGGCTTCTCAAAGACAAAGGCAGGTTTGTGTAATAATGGGAGAGGGAAAAGATCTGTCAGAGGAGCTGGAAATTCAAAGGGAATCTGCATACCTGAGGTTCTTCCTGGTTATGCCTTGCGAACAAGTGACTCAGCCCTGTGGAACGGTGGTTTTCCATAAACACCCCTCATCCTGCCAGGTGCCTCTCTGGTGTAGGACACTGTTGTGTTCCTTGGCGTGAAATAAAACCCTGAATGTGGAATGCAAGTGCAGCAGCAGCTTTACGGAATATCACTGGGACTCTTGCTTGCAAAAAACTGAATGTAAGAGAAGACAGATTGGGTCATTTATAACATGAGATTATCGGTGTGCTTAACACAATGGGATGGTGATGTTCAGTGGAAAAGCATTACCAAGAGAAAATGCTTGCTATACAAGCTATGAAAGATAAAGTAGGCATTCAAGTAGATCTGTTAAAATGGCTGAGGTTATAATTATATGCAGGGTGCACGTAAGGTTCTGTGTAGATGCTGCTTTGGCACCTTTGTTCTGAAACGGTTAGGAATTTGGCCAGCTGATGCACTGATGCTTTACGGTAGCCTGCATATCCTGGCATCACTTCCAGTGATGTGGAAACAAATGCCTCATTAAAAAAAATAACCCCAAAATAGTAATCTAGAGATGGTGGCAATCCCAAAGGCACTTCTACAATGAATTAATTTCTTGTAGTGGCTTAAAGTGTATGGATTCTAATTAATTCTGGCATTACCCGTTTTCATAAAAATAACCGTCATATCATAAATTCATAATTAAGAGGGGTTGTGTGTGGTGAGATTGACCTTTGTACCTTTATTCCTTTTTTAATGCAACTGTCTTCAAATAAAGATTTGAGCCTTGAGCAATTTTAGAATGAAAATCAAGTGGAATGGAAAATGTCATGAATATTTACCAGTATGTTGCCTTTCTGTTGCCATAGTTTGTTTACAGTTTGTTTATAAGATCTTTTATGGGAGACTATAAATGTGGTTTCTAGCGCTAATATTTTATTCATTAAAGATGTCGTTCAGATCCCGACTGGACAGTTGGGTGGCATCGCCTCCCTGTAAAATTCATTATTCTGAACTTCTGCAGCTATTGTTCAATCTCTTCCCTCATTCTCATCCTGTCTGGGTTTAAAGCATCCTCTCCACCATCTGGTCACTGCAGGGAACCTGAGGAAGGACAGTGTCTTAGCTCACAGGCTGCTCTCCATGCTGATCAGCTGTGATTTCGTGTTCTTTCCAGATCACTGACGTCACTAAGCTCGATATCGCACGTGAACTTGCTGCATTAGATGTAAGGTGCAGTGTTTAGTGCGTGCATCACTATGGTGGACAATAAGTCTTAAGCCGTGCAGTCTACCCTGAACAAACCCAGCAGACCCCAAACCTCTTCAAAGATGGGGCTTGTGTGGGGTTTTTGGGGTTTTTTTTGTTTGGTTGGGTTTTTTTAAGCTGTATTATTTGCTGTTGTAATTAGGAATCAGTATTGAAAGCTCTGGTTGAGAAAGTGAGCTTTTGTTTTGCGAGCTGAGTGAGGAATAATGGCTTTGGGAAAAAAAGCGTTTATTGAATCCCAATTGATGGGGGGGGGGTGCTGTGTAAAATAGTATTAAAACCTTTTGTAACAAAGGATGTTATTTTGTAGTTTAAGGTTTTATTTACCTTTGGTGACATTGTAAAACTCATTATCTTTGTCTCTCTCAATTTCCCCAGTAACGCGGCGATAAGGCAGCCTATAAATGAAGTGTTTATTTTGCTCTGAGGTATTTTTTAAGAGAAACAGTCTTTTAACTCTCAGTAGTTGTCACTGTTGCAACACCTTGATAAAACCATTCCTGTTCGATACACAGGCGAATATTGGGATGTGCCTCAAAATGTTTTTTTCCTGCCTAGATGTCCCAAGAACACCTCTGAAGGCAGGTTCCGCCCAGATCTTCGGGGGGCCAGGGAAGTGCAGGCTCCCTGGCTAACTGCTGTGGTTTATTTTAAAGCTGTTCTCACAAGGAGTGTGTTTCATGCCTGTAGAGTCACTGACATCCTCTCTTCTGTAGGCGAAAGCCGGCAAAAAGTTGTGGGTGCACAACAGGCCAGGGGAGAGCCAGATAACGTGGGAGCTGCAGGGTCTGGTACAGTAACTGCCAGCCAGAAGCAGCCCTGCAGCGCAGCCCCATCCCGAGCCTCGTGTCACTAGATGGTTCTGCAGAGCAGAGCACCAGCATGCAAATCCTGTCCAAATGCATCAGGACAGCTGGAACCATCAACCAGTCTGCTTCCTGCAGCAAAAAGAATGCCCAGTTGGCAGCTCAGACTCAGAAATGTCTCTTAGGCCGCTCTCTTTCTTTTCGGCCGAGACACGCGTACAACAGTGTCCCAAAATGTTGACTCATTACATATGTAGCTTGAACTTTTAATTTCAACAGGCTGGATAAAAGCTTTGCCTTTTGTAGCTGTGTGGGAACACCTGATAGCTCAGTTGTATTCACTGTTTAATTTACATCAGGAGGATGTGAAAGAGCATCTTGCTTCATAAGGCGCTCCCTGATACAGTGCACCATGTCGTAAACCTGACCAAACTGGTATCAATTTAAAACACAAATGATTCTTGCATTGTCTCTTATGATGCAACTTGTTGAATGTAATGCTGCTGAGAACAAACCAGTTTGAGCTAGGAAAAGTTCATGCACTTTCCTTCTGCAAGCTCTCCAGCTCTGCGTGTCCAAGGTAGTCTGTCCTGCTCCCCACCACGTTCTGAACTGCACAGGCACTGTGGATATGAAAACAAAGCGATCTCAAAACAAAAATGTTAACTCTGAGTCACATATAACAATTTCACTACATAGCAGCCCAACACCTCGGTTGTTTTAAAGAATAGTTGACTATATGTGTCTTACTCTGTGTGTAAATACCTGGTGCCTGTCACTGGGGCGTAACATTTTGACTAAAACTGCTGAGGCTGGAGATGGTGCTCAAGGAGGATTTGGAATTGCTGGTGATAAAGCGCTCGACATCCACTAATGTCAATGAATTCACATGTATTCTGATTTATTGCTCTAAGATTTGTCTCACCAAGAGCTTTGCCTTTTCACCTTCATTTGAAGGCCGGTCGCTTTACTCTATGAGCTTTGCTCTGGGTTATTTTCTGTTTAACTGGCAACTTTTTCCATTGATTTGAGCCTTTATTTGCTCAGCTATGATGAGAGTTACCCAGTTTTCCTCTTAGCTCTATTAAAAGACCATTATCACAGCATTTCCTCTTGAGATCTTTTTACCCTTATCACATTTGCTATAAACTCATGAACTCCCATTTCACTGGAAGATATTTATGCCATATGGGCCATTTTCTTTTATAATCAGAATGTAACGGTAAGTTCCAATGTTAAGTGCCCCTTCCAAGCTTCTCCTGTAGATGAATGATTCCTGCGTTTCTTGCAATTACTGCCTTAGAAGAAATGACATCATGGCAGAGACATTGCTTAGTAAGACAGAAAATGGCAGTAAAAGCAAAAAGCTTGAAGGAGAGTGTTGCTTTTCTGATCCTTCAATTACTTTTTAAGGGTAAAGTTAAATTCTAATGTAGAATGTTCTAATATAGAACAGTGCACTGAGTAACAGGGCAAGTTGTACAGACAGCAGACTCTTCTTTAATTTGAAATCTGCCCTTTAACTCCAAAGGGTTGCACTTGTAATATCTCAAAGTGAATTAAGATAGGAGACCTTCAAATAAACTAATCCCCAAACCACAAGAGTCAACAAAACCAGGCAGCATTGTCCTGCCTTGTCCTATCAGGTATCGGATGGCATTTTCAGCCAAAGAAGGTATTTCGGCTGAGCTGTAGAGCAAAGGGATTTACCTGTAGCATCAACAACTGCTGTGTGAGGCAGTTCAAAATGGAAATCAAATCAAAATCAAAACCTTCAAACTCTAGGAACAATAGTACTGAAGGGAAACTACATAACAAGTATTTTTTTAATATGTTTACAGACTTTTACCAAAATGTTTGACTCATCCAAGCGCTGCACAGGAGCTGTATTGTGCTGTCTGCCCCAGGTGTGCTGGGAGGGAAGGTACAATGTCTGTCTGAGGGGTGTGCACGTCATTAACTTAGTCTTGGGCCAAGAACTAGATTGGTCAGGGCTAGAAAGGAATGGGACAAAAGGAAAAATTAATGTTTTGGTTTTCTCCTTTTTGGAAGACCATAAATCAGGAATTCTTTGACTATTGTTTAAAAAGACGTTACTTTGAACTATTGAGGAAAAAATGAGGAAGAAGTCCCCAGGTAATGGTGGCCAATAAGCAAAGTTCCCAGCAGTAAAAGCTCGATTTTGTGAAAATAAAAAGGTTGCTGGAAAATAATGAATTTTAGAATGCAACAATTGCCTTTACTGCTGAAGCAGGAAATATTGCCTTCAGATTTAGAAGTGGGTAGTGAGCTCGTGCGTGTAGAAAACTTGGTCAGTGATACTGTAGTGTTAGGCTTGCTGGGAAGAAAGAAAAGCCAATAAAGGGAAGAATAATAGTACATTGATCAACCCTTTATCACAGCAGGGTAAGTAAATCTGCTGTCACCAAATATATCACACAGCCACTTGATTAAACTTGTGTAATTTGCTGGGATGGATGCAAGAGTTCAGCTCTCAGCAGCAGCTGTGGACAAAGGCTGATAAGGAAGCATTGGAACTGTAAGAGCTTCCCACAGAAACCTCTGTTTGCTTCTCTGAGGAGGAGGACCAGGGTGTTCTGCTGTTGTTCTCCATATTAATAGCAGAGGCTGCTGTCTCCTTTTGTTCTGTAAGTCCCTGATGCGATACAGCAGACACATTATCGGGTCCCATCAGCCCTGTTCAATTATCAGATCAGCTGGGGAAAAGAAGGCTGTTCTCCCTTTGGAAATAAAGGGGATGGTGGGGGAGAACTGCAGGAGGGTGACAGGGTTGTGCAGTTCACCTGAAGTGAGGAGAATGATGGAGAAGTGTCCTCCCTTGGTACTCGAGGCACAGCAGCAGAAAGCCGTCATGCAGAGCAGCCCACACCAAGTAAGCGTTACTCTAGGCTTTGTGTTCTTGTTCAGTGCTGACGAATGAAAGGGTGTGTTGAGAGGGAGCTGTGGGTGTGACAGCAAGTCCCTCCTGCCTTAGGAAAGCTGTGGCTCGCCTCACCAGTGGGCAGGCAGCTCCGCAGAGTGTGGCCAGGGGTTCTTGGAGCTAGTGGCAAACTGAGGCATGGCTGGCCTGAGCCCACCCTGAGCAGGAGCTGCTGCTGTGCCCAGTGCAGCTCAGCCTTACGGCAAGGGGGCTGAGAAAGTAAAGCTGAGTACCTGCAGGTGGATGTTGGGAGCTCACCTGTTCGAGTGCTTTGCTTTTTCCCCTCTCCCTTTGAAGTGACACTTGAGCTCTGTTCACGGTGCCTCAGGGTTAAATGGTTTGGGCTAAGTTGGCCCACGGGAGAGGAGAATTGCAAATGGGATCTTGAGCAGGGACTGTGCGACAGAGATTTCATACCTGTCAGATGAGGGGGCAGCTGAGAGCATTTCTGCTTTTTTTTGTCACAGTCACAGCTTGCTGGGAAGTTTCTGGATCATTTTTTTTCTCTTCAACCTATGTGAGCTTTGTTTTGTATTGTGTATTTTATAAAAAGAATTGTGTAACTCAACCAGAAAAGTACTTTAAATATTTTACTTCTGGATTGATGCCTACAGAGTGAAGCAGTGTGCCCCCAATCCTGTAATTTTACTCTTAAATTCATTTTTAAGTAAAGGACTTCCGTTATCAGGGTGAGAGCGGGCACTGCCTCTGGTGCCCGGGCATCGTCAGATCATGTCTTTAGTCTATCCGTTGTTATAATTATCTGAGTGTCCAGCACAGCCCTATCTTCAAGACTGTCCTACAGGACAGAATACACAGCTCTGTCTCTGCTCTAGCCTACCTGTTGGACAAGCGCGTGTGTACTCATCAAGCAGCTATTAAGCCAAATTTGCTTTGCTTTATTTGAACAGCTGTTGTGTGATAAAATTCATTATACTTGGTTGAATATTCCTGTAGCTGAAAGTATTGCTTAGAGACTTGCTCTGTATTGAGAAGAGGGCTTGATTTTAACTATTGCTTTCAGGGTAGTGATGTTATGCTTGTGACTGGCCAGCCTCAAGCCTGAATGGAAAGATGAGCATGTAATTGTGCATATGGCTGTTTCTGTGGAAATAAAATCTCCGAGCAGTATCCTTGCAGTAAAAAACCTTGACTTCCCAGCAGTAGGTTTGGTCCAAGGGCTGCATAGCCAGTAGTAAGATTTCTGTGAATTTGCATTGGGTTTTGGGGGCTAAAAATACCAGTGATCAGGATATGGTGAGGGTAGGTAGAAGCTGCAGTCTGTTCATCTTGCTTTGGTTGCTCTTACGAGAGTCTTAATGAGATTCTTGGAGAAATAAGTGAAATTCTCAGATTAATCTTTTCCCTTGAAGTGTGAAAAGCCCAGTCTGTGTTAGCTTTGACTGGCAGAAGTAATGACATTCCTGGGAGAGGATAAGCCAGTAAACTTAAAAGAGGTGCTTAAAACTCAGTAAGATTTCCCAGGTTCAGCAAAACAGAGTTCTGGCTCCCTTTTCAGAACCAAAGGCTGATTTGGGGAAACATTTTGTAGGCAGTTCCTAGAATTGCAGTTGATTAGTGGGAAAAGCATAACGATGGTGTGTGGGCCATTCATTGCCATTCCAGTGAAAAACTGCCAGCTCCAGTGTGCACTCTGCAAAACCCTGGTATAATTAGAACTTAATGATTTTTCACGATTGAGTTATTCGTTTCTAACATTCCTGTTCTCCTAACTAATCCAAGCGTTTGTTATGGGCAAGGTCTAAGGCAGGGCTGAGGCGACGGGTTTGCTGCATAAATGTGTGTCTGCCTACTTACAGGAGGATGGATGCGTTGTGAGTGCTGTTAGTGCCTTCAGCAGAAGCTTTGCCATCAAATCACCTGCCAACCAGAGACTACAGGAGCTCTAATGAAATTCTGAGCCTAAGAAAGGTGCCAGAAGGAGCAGGAAAGGTGCTTATCTTGAGGAGCATCAGATTTTGATTTAAGGACCCCCAAATTTCTCATCCTTATGATTCTGTTCTGTGACTTTTAGGTTTAGGATTTTCTTCCATAGCGCTGTCTTGCTGAACTGCAGTGCACTTTGCAGGGGTTGAATCCTTAGGGCAGCCACATGGAATGGACTGAACCACTGGGAAATAGATGGTTTCAACAAGATATTCTGAACAGAAGTCACACTTTGAGATTCAATGGGTCTTAATGAAGAGGTGGTATTACTGTTATTTTTCTTTCTCGTTCCATCCATAAAAGAAAAGGTACCCAAGCAGGCAGTGTGGTGTGGGCCTGCTGTGTGCTGCTCAGCGGGCAGGCTGGGCGAGCGGGTTTGCTCTGGGACCAGTGAGCAGTAGAGAGCAGTGTCGTGTCCTCACCTACCCTTCACCCTGCAGTTCCGAGGCATTTTGTTTGGCAGTTTCCGAGTCCCTGAAGTCTGATCTTTGATTCCTTTCCCTGCTTTACTGCAGCGGTGCCTTGACTTGGTGTCAGAGCAGGGCCCTCCATCCTGAGCAGAGAACTGACAGGCCTCTGCCCTGAGGCACTCGTGCCTGTTTTCTGAGCCCAGACTGGTGTTTCCACAGCACTTCAATACACGGTCACACTCTGCAGTGAGCTGTGTCTCCTGCTAGCAGATCCCCAGCCTGGGGCCCAGCTGGCCTGGATCCCCTGGGCACGAGGAGCAGCTGCCCAGCTCTCAGCTGTGCTTCCCTTGACAGCCGAGCTCCAGGCACCCCGGGGTGTCTCCTCTCCCTTGTGTCGTGTAGACCAGAGTCAGGAGGAGGACAGGGTTTGCCCTCAGTTCCTGGTTTCAGCAGGGCCTGGTTTCTAGGGGCCTGGAAGTTATTCAGCTCTAGGGTATTTAGGTTTTCCTGCTCTAACTAATCCATGTCAGAACAACAAAAGAGACTCTGAATTTTGAAGGTTGCCCTGTTGGCTTTAGGAGCAAGAGAATTCCAATGTGTTGTAAATTCTCATAAGGAGGTGACTTTGGAAATGGCTTATGAGTCGTATTCAGTAGTCAGAGAAGTGAGGAGTTTCCCTTCAAGGGAGCCTTTGCATTCTGAGGGTGTTTGGATGCCGAAGGTGGCAGGAACATTCAGCAGACATGTCTGTGATCCCAATGATAAACCTCTTCATCCTCTGAATACTTTAATAGGAACTGAGATTAGTTATTTCAGTCTAAAATAATTTAACTTCTGTTGTAAACCTCACAGAGCTGTGAGAGAGAAGCTGGCAGTGAAAAGAACGCCTTCACCCTTATTCCTGCCAGACTCTGCTGACTGCTCTTTGAGCAATGTTATTTTTCATGTCTGTTGAACAGATGCGGCAAAGTGTCAGCGTGATTTATAGGCAACTTGCCTGGCAATGCTGGGATAGTTGGTTGGTTTTACACATTGGTACCATTTTGTGAATATATTACCAGTCACTGAAGTCTCTGCTCTCTCCTTGTGTGCTAATGTTTGAAAGCTTCTGAGAGGACAGAGATGCTAAAGGGAGACTGAGAGTAGTGCTGTCAAACACCAAGCTGACACAGTTCTGTTTTCAAAACTGGTTTAGCTTGCTAGGCACCAGGAGACAAATAGGTTTCCAAAATCAGATTGCTGATCACCTAAATCATCCTTGTCAGGGTTTAAAACTTCTGAATTTTAAACACAGTCATTTAAGCCCTCCTCTTCTTGTTTTTAGAGTAAATCCTGTTCTTTGAGCACCTAACCCTTGTAAAATCTCCTTGACTTCAACAGAACTGATTTTCTTCAGCAATGACCCATAAGGAAACATTACAGAGAGCAAAGCCACATGTGCCACATGCAGCACAGAAATATTTTCTTTGAGTGTGAGGTTATCTTGTGAATTTTCACACAGGTAACATTTAATCTACTGTGATAATAATGTCTGAAGCACATGGTGCTTCATTTAGCTTTTACTGAGTGCAACAGGAGGTTGGTAATCCAGCTCTGTCCTTCTGCGGGAGAAGAGGAGGGCCATTATTTTCTGTGGTGCTCAGTGACCTCCAAATATGTGTGAGCTATGGATTGCCCGTACCCCAGATGGCATCCTCAACTTTCAGCAATTTATTACAACATTTAGACACCTTCCACAGCAGCAGCAGTGCTCTTGGAGCCACCTGGAGAATGGTCCAGCTGCTTCTGCTCTGCAAAAGTGAGTGTCAGCGAGTGAGGAGGCTGAGGGGCTTTGCCAGTCATAACCTTTCAAGTGTTGCGATCTTAAGAGAAAGATAATAGGAAAAGGATGTCCTGCTTCTCCACATTTGAAATCCTTCCAGACCTGGGATGGGAGGTTATTGCAGCCCTAATTGAGCACACTTCCAAACACTTGCTATCTTTTGTTCTTCCTAATCTAAATTAAATCTATGAATAATAATGTTTCAATGATGTGAGTGGAGAAAGAAGTAACCCTTCTGAGTGAAAGTGTGATTGTGTGAAGTCTTAGGGATTAGAGCAACACTCGGACAAGTGCCACTGACTGAGGGTGGTGTTGGCTGCATGGAGCCTGTGTAACAGGGATTCTGAACTGAGCAGCTTCTGGCCGAGCCCACTTCCACCTGGCCAAGCTTTCTTGTTGCCACCACTCTTGTGTTTGTTTAAGAAAATTGTGGAGGGTCTTGAATTAAATGGAAACCTTAATGGGCAGTGAAGAGTGACCCTTAGCAAAGGAGTGAAGTGTGCTGTATGTGTCAGTGTCTCAGTCACCCGCCCCAAAGGGTTCTGCAGACACCAGGTCTTTCACAGACCCGACCTGGAAAAGGGACCTGTGAGGTCTCACGACAGCTAAGTTATTAATCGCATTTAACATTTGTCTAGCACTGAATTTCATCGTGTTCCATAAACCAGAAATTATTGCATGGTGTGTGTTCCCTCCCCTCTGAATGTGTGAGAGGCGTGATCTTTCCTGGCTAGTCCTGAGCGAGTAATTGTTACAGACGTTGTCTCACAAACCTAACTAATTCTCAGTACCTTTTCATTTCCTAATCTTAATTAAATCTGTGCTTGTAGAGGACACATGATGAGAATGGGAAAAAATACCTTGTATAAATCAAAAGCTGTGATATGAAATCAAACTGCTCAGGATAAAAGTGTGTTTGTATCTGAGCTATTAAGGACCTTTTCTTTACCTCCTGCCTTTTTGTTTAATGAAGCAAAGAGGCAGACTTGCTGGCCAGCTCCTGAGGCACACAGCGATGGCTTCGCTGTGGCTGGTTCTCTGGGAAAGGCTCTGTATTACCAAAGAGCTTGATGATATTCCTTTCTGTCCATCCTAGCTGAACCCCTCTGCTTCACTGTCCGGTACAAGCAGAATCTCTGGAAAGGGCTGTTAAACTATCATTGACTTGATGGCAGCACAGCGTTTACAGGAGATTCTTGCCATTGAATTAATTGATACTTTTTTTGATGAAGAAAAATGTTTTTCTCTAGGATTATGTTAGTTAAGAGCATATTGGCTCAGTCTAGAGCCTGTAAATATTGGAAGGAAGAGAGCAGTAGCCTAGGGAATGTGGAATAGGCCCATTTGCTGCCTTTGAGAGCTGCTGTTACCTCTGTGCCATCATTTCTGTTTTAAACCAAGCGCAGCAGGAGCTTTGCAAGCCCCAGTTCAGCCAGCAGCGTGCGCAGTGGGTGTGCTGGAGCAGTCCTACCCGAGTACTTGTCAGGCGTATCTTGTCCAGTGGATCCAGCGTGGCGATCGGCCCGCTCCTGGGCAGAGTCACGAGGGGCTCAGGACCAGCAGGTGTTTCTTCAGCGTCTTCACTTTACGAACCAGGTGCTGAACTTCCCGTAAGGCTCTGCCCCGAGGGCCTGTGGAACCAGAGCTCCAGAATTCCTGGGAAAATGTAGGAAATCTTTGTTTTCCCCAGACAGTGCCCTGGTAACAGAAAGGGTGGCTGAGGCCAGGGGATGGTGCTGAGACTGGCTGAATTGCACGCTCGCCCTGGTAAGAGCCGGTGCTGCCTGTGGTCAACGGCGTAAGGACTTGTTCTGATTTCTTAGTTCTTGAGACAGCAGCGAGTGCATCAGCGCAAAGAAATGTCTAAGAGCCTGAGGAAGCAGGGCTTGGGGGGTGTACTACCATCGTGGGCACCAAGTTACTTGAAGGAATGCTCAGATAGAGGAATTCAGTGCAGTTTAATAATTAGATAATTTGTACTAATTAATATATCAAAACTAAATTACTTGGGTGACATTTTGGTGACCAGATTAAATAAAATGTCTGTGGTATGTTAATTTGAGCTCATAAAAGGCTAATTTGAATATGTAATTTGGATCAATTAGAAGTCTCTTCTCAACTTTAAATAAGTGATAATAGAAATGTGAAAAAGCTGGGTAGCTGCTAGGATTAAATGAGTGATACATCTGGGAAAAGTAAATTACAGTGTCACTTTTAAAATACAAATGAGGTTTAAGATTTAAAGATAACATGCATGTATATAAACGTGCAATAGCTGCAAAAAACCCCTCTTTTTTTTTAAAGAAAACATCTCTAGATATGAATTTTTCATGATTAATCCTTAGTTTTGCCTGCAGAAGAGGCAGACTGTAGTAACATTGTCACTTGCAGAGCAAACTTAAGTGTGGGAATTCTCACAGAAACCAGAGTGGCCCTCACTCACTTCCTTCCAAAAACTGATGAGTGAAAGCTGCGGATGGCGTGGGTCCTTCTGAATTGCCACGGTGAAGTCAAACGGGATTTAAGACAGGGCGAGTGTGATGAGAACCTGCCCTGGCAATGTCAGTAGCAGGTAGGGGATGTGCAGTAGCAGTTCTGGGCTGGCTGACCTCGCTGGGATGTGCTCACGTGGGCCTTGGGTGCCTCCTCGGGTCTGCTGCACGTGTGCCCTGCAAGGTGCTTCTCTGTAACCGACAGGCTCAGGGGGTCTCTGCCACGAGTTTGCTGCCTGTGCTTTCATTGTGGGAGCAGCTGAGTTCTCCCACCAGCAGCGCAGAGCGGGGAGGCCTCTGGCTGCTAAAGGAGCCATTAGCTACTAGGTATGTGGCAGAGGCAGAGTTCTGGAATGGGTCTTCTCAATATTACTGAAAAAGAAAAAGGTGTAGAGAACATATTTTCTTGCCCTCCATCAAATGGAAGATCTCGAGTGGTAAATGCTGTTACTGAAAACCCGAGGGTGTGTTTGGAACTACTGCATTTTGCCTGGCAGCTTTGTGCACTGCTGCTGTGCCACTAGGCTTATTAAATTATAATTATAACTTTAAGAAAACTATTACAATGGGTTGGAAAACCTACAGAGTTCATTTGAGAAGAGGCAGGAATAATTAAACCCACAGATTATCATCAATGGAATTCAGCTCTAGTTAATTTAAATCCCCATTGGGCCATTCTTACATGCTGCTTTTCAGAGACTGCAGGGAATAGCTGATCTTTGTGCTGCAGGAAAACGTGATTAAGATCACCTACCTGAGAGGTTTGTTTTAAACTAAATTGCTGCAAGTTGATGAGGAAGAAAATGTTTACAGTCTACAGCGTGTGCACTAAGTGTAGCTATGGCTTCAGCTGGCTTCTTGCCCTCAATTTAAAAGAATTTCCTTCTAAATCATACATTACATCAATTCAATTGTGTATTAAAACAGCCTTTACAATATTGAAGTGACTTTTACCAGTGCAGATCCACCGTGAATGGCACATACTTGGACTCCTGCTGTGTAGCCATGCACTGCAGGAAAATTGATGCTGGAAATAAAGAAGAAAGTAGTTTTTTCTGTTACAGTGGATTTGTGGTAACTGTTTCTGGTTTTGCAAAGCTACAAGTCACAAAACTGTGTTTTTGTCAGTATCCAAACAGTGACAAATTTCCTCCATGGCAAAGCAGGGGTCATGCAGGCAAAGTTCCCACCTCGCAGACCCAGTCAGTTTTATAAACCCTGTTAGAGGAGTAAACTCACTTTCTGGAATTTTCCTAGTTATGACGTCCTCATCCAAAACTTCTGGAGTTGGTGAGATTCTCTTCATATTGATTTTCCATGCATTTCACTTTGTAGACAGTAATTAAAATTCATGGTTTTAATTTGCAGCTTTCCTTTAAATAAATTAGCCAAAGTCCAGACAGTTTTATTTTATTTTACAACTATTCATAAGTAATTTCTGATAACTTCATACATGGGCATAAATTTTTTTATATGTGATCCTTTTTCATGATGCATTTATGATCTGTAGAGTTTGGAAGAAAATGTGAGCAGAATCTGAATGCGTCTTGTCTGATCCAGCGAGATCCCTTCTTCCTGGAGATGAAGCAGAGATGTTGTGATATATGCAGACGCACACCTACAACTGTCTCAGCTGTTCCAGCTGTCCAGCGCTGCAGCGAGGCAGAGGTGTGACTGACCTTAGCAAGCAGCAGACCTGTGTACAGCAGTTTGCGCTATAAAAATATTGGGAGGCTAAATACTTGGTGGGGAGTTTGGGTCAGAAGGCAGAGAACAAGCTTTTGAACCTATGCACTAAGTTGGGAACACTCTTTAATGCTGACTTACCGAGTGAACTCTGTCTTAAAAAACTTATCTTTATAGAATCTTTTCATCCTTCCTCTCCTGCTCCAGAAACCTGTCACACTGAGTGTGCCGCTTTCTGTAGATAAAAAGGCTTTTTCAACTCAGCAGGTTGTGGTTGGTTGAGATAACGCAAGGTTTTGATAGCAGTAAAATAGCCTTTAGCACAAGTGAAAGAGACTTTAGCCAAGAATCATCAAAAGTTTGTTCCCATCACAAATTTCCCACCAGGTGCAGTACTTTCAAGAAGACCCCTTTATAATTCAGATGAATTGGATGCAGGTTAAAACGAAATTGTCTCCTCAGCATGGGTCTGCCTCGAGATAAAAGTCAGAACCAGGAACCCGTCCTCCATGAACAGCTGTCTTAAAGCAGCTGCTCCTCAGGGTGGTGGTAAGATGCTGCCAAGGGCCACTGACCTGGTGGCTCGAGGGCTCCTCAATGGATAGTGAGAGCGATAAGGAGCTGTAGTGGAGTACAGTGTGTTACCGACCTGAGGGGCAGGTGAAACTTCTGTGATATGATCTGGTTCTGTTTTTCTTGGTATGTCTGTGGTTTTTTTCTAAAAACTGTAAGACATCTAAGAAGTGAACTCTGTATTCTGAAGCTGCTGGCACAGTCGTTGCCTTCTGGAGCCATTAGCACTTCAGAAGGGCAGAGGTGTTACGGTGGGAGGCGTGCGCACCTGGGTCAGCCAACTGCTCTGCTGGGGTCAGGTCCAGCATCTTCTGATGACATTGGAAGACTCCAATAAAACACAAAACTCGAACCACTCTGCCTTTTGATCAATATTTCCAATCAATTTGAGTTGCTGAAGAAGGCAGTTTGGAAGCCCAACTAGGAACCGTTTCTCAAGTCAATTTTAGAACTTTGACATGAAAGGAGGAATTTTAAGCTGATGATTAAAATGATAAAGGTAGATTTAATCATTGCAAAAACGTATTCAAACATCAAATTATGATTCATAGTTTCTTCATGGATTTTACCTGTGGAAGTTTATGGCAAATGAATGCCTTGTAATGGCAAGGGTTTAGATCCATCAGTGCTGGACAGTATCTTAAAGGTCAGTAAATTATGTATGAATCTTATTAGTTCATTTTCCCCTCTGTACCAAATAACGATGAAGTTCTAACCGAGTTTGCTTCTGAGAGTGATTGTCTGCTGTTTGGTCACCTCCATTTTCTGAGGTTGGAGTTAAGCTGGCTAGTCACACATGACCTGAGGAAGCAGAATTGCTATCTCACATCTCTCTAGGTTTGTAGAGTTTGAAAGGTTGATTATATGTTTTCAATAGCAATTTTCCAGTCCAACAGTTTACCATATCAATTACTGTATGCTGAGATGTGCACCCGTTCCTATTGCACAAGTGCACAGCACAGTAATACCACGGTGTAGCAGCTTCAGAACTACCTTGAGGTTTTTTTCTTGCTTCTCTTGTTTTTCAGACTTGTGTACCAAGCATCTGGGCTGTTGGATCAGATATATTGAGCATTAATTTGGGTTTTCCTCTATAAATGGAAAATAACAGGATACCTAGGAAGCACGTATTAAAATTAGATCCTGTTCAGTGGCAGTAGATCTGGTAAAGTTTTAAACCAGACAACATCCTCTACACCTTCTTGGAAACAGTCCTTCTCCGAGGCAAACCCAGGAGGCTGTAGAGAAATGAACGAGTCAGGATACTGAGATCTAAACTGGTAAAAATCTACAATATAGGAGCATAGGATTTAAATCATCGGATCCAGTTCTCTGCAGGAGCTGCATGAGAGCCTTAACTCTAATTAGTGCCACTAATGCCTGCTCCAGCACTTGCCGTACACCACAGCCCAAAGCCACCTGCCAAGACCTTGACCACAGTTGTCAGAAGGTGCTTCCACTGCTCTCCTGCCAGGACACAACTTGTCTGGTACTGTCAGAGGAACTACAAAGACTTCCTCCTGTTTCGTTTGCACTTTCTGACCATGAAGAACAGCACTCTGAATGTGTCTGTCTTCTCTTTCTTGCTTTCTCTGCTGAATGGATTTGTGTAGAAAAGTCTTTTGTGACTCTGTTAACATGCTTTTCTTGGCAGTATAATTCTTAAAGCTGACTTATTTAAGATACATACAATCAGTCCTTCACTTCTGCCTGTGTGGTAGGCAACCCCGAGTGGAGGAGCTAATTCTGTTCTCAGCCTTTAGAGTTTTGATCCCACTGACTTCAGAGGACTTTATTCTGATAAATGCTGTGGATACAGTAACAGACTCAGGCTTTGTGGTAACAGACAGTAATGCGGTTGGTTTCTGTAGCTTAAAGCTCAGTTCCACTCTAGGATACTGTTCCTGTTGATGTTGCATACACCGTGAACATCTGGGCAGAGGGAGGGGTTGACCCTGAACTGCAGGAATTAGTTGAGCTACCACAGCTGCTTTTCTCTTTTATGGGAAGTTTTATCACACCCCAGGGTATGCAGCAGTTATTTCTGAGCTGTGTGCTTTGTAACCTCAGTGAGACGTGAGAATTTATAAACTTGGCAAGAGTTCCCAGTGTTTCTGCCAACCCCGTTCGTTATTTGGGGGCAGGATCTGCTGTATTTTTCAGGAGTACTTGCAGAGTGGTCTGCTTGGGGCTCAATTAGTTGGTCTTAAATTCCGTAGTCCTGCTCTAACTGCTGGTGATAACTCAATTTTTAATGTAGTAATTTGTTACTATATTAGGTCTTCATAAATTACTACATTTTCTAAGTCAATAGCACAGCTCGAGCACCAAGCATGAATCTTCCTGATTCTACTGTATTTTGGATGCTCTGAAAGTAAACCGAGGAATTGTAGAGGTTTCTGCTTTGGCCACATTCAAGAGACCTTCAGAGTGATGAAGCAACTGCCCAGAGACCAGGATAACACTTGTAACCAGAATTCCAGTCCCTGCTTTAGGCCACAGGGATTCTGGATGAGAACACCTCAACAGAAAGTTGTGAGTGCTTTTAGCAGTGTGGAGAACGTCATCAGCCTACCCAGGTTACAGGCTGACGTTGGTCACGTGGCGAGGTAACTCCAGGTGCTTGAAGTCCAGGCAGCACTGAAGTTAATATAAAAATAGTTCTGTTCTGGCAGTAAAAACTGGCCTATTTAACGTAGCTGTGAAGTTGGAACAGCCTCTAGTCTGTCAGATGTATCGTGGGGTGATGGTCCCAGGCGTCTGATGTCAACCTGGGAGCTGCTTCCCCATCAAAGGCTCCTGGAGGCACTTGCGAACTGCTGGGGCTGCTCTGCTGGCAGCTTGCGTTTGCCTCTGGGTCAGTGTGGATTGTTTGCTCGTGTGCTTTCTGAGCTGTGTTTTCCTCCTGACACTGTTCTTAACTTATTTTGTGCTCTGAAGAACCAGTGCATTTTAATTCTGGTGGTGTGTAAGGCCTTGCATAAATTCACTGATGAGATTTCTTCATATGTCTTCTCCTTGATTCTAACAGCATGATTGTTCTTGCTGTGAGTTATGTCCTCAGAATACTAAACACGCTTTCCTTTTAAAGTACCCCAAGATCTATTTATCTTTGAATTTGAAGAAACAAGACGGAGGTTTTAATTTATAATGGTACATTCTAACGTGCAAACCTTTCGCTGTACTAATTCCTCTTAAAACATGTCAGTCCTCAGTGTGCGCTATGTTGAATTTACTTGAGCTGATGAATACACATCATACTTGGTTTTGTTCTATGCATGTCTGGCACTTCAGTTTTTTGTTTTGTTCTGCCACTTCTGGTCCTTTTATTTAAATTCCTGTTTCAGTCTGGTTGTGCTGAGAAGCAATAACGTGATGGTGTCTTGACACCTTGTGAGAGCTTTCAGATGTAGGAGAGGGTGCCAACCAACGTCCCCTGTGGTCCGAGATAATGCTGTTGGCTGCGGTGTTTTACTGTAACACCTTTTTGTGCTCTATTCTGTTCTTGTAAGGGTTTAGAAATACCCATCAAATATTAATGGCAGAATCCTGATGTTACTTTAAATAGATGTATTGTTCAGAGTCATGATGCAGTGCTCTGGAAGGCTTTCAGTGCAGCAGAGGGGTGATTTTCTCTGTTCTGTGAGCGATTATGCGTGAGTGCTGGCAGACAGGAGCCAGGGGATAGGGGGATGGTGGCACGGGTGTAGACAAGCGCTGTGGGACGACGGGCACTCCCAGCACCTCCAGCAGGCTCTGAGCCCGCTCTGCCTGTGGCCGTGTCCCTTTGCTGGTTTCTTCTACCTCAGCACTGTTCTCTTTCTGTATCATTTGCGGCCATAGCTAGTGAAGGCTTTAAGCTGCCGTTACTGCCCAGGAGGCAGCGGGTTCCGTGGTCCCCTGTTCTCAAGCAGTGGGGTCTGAGCCATTGCCTGGTGCCCTGGGCTCCTGGGCTGAGCTGGCTTTGGAGCAAGCAGGCAAGAAAATAAATGAAAGTTGCACCAGCCGAGTTCTCCCTGTGGGATGCATTGCTTACGTATATCTATGGATTGGCTGCACCCAGGAAACTGTCTGTGATGATAATTTGATAATTCCAGATGCAGTATTGCAATCACTGTTGAAAGCTGCTGCTCAGCAAGATGTAGCAGATGAGCCCTACAAAAACAAACGCAGCGTTGCTGTTCTGCATTCGCTCTCTGTGTGTGGGGTACTGACTGCTGTGCTCTTCCCTGTACACAAAATGAAACTTGATGAAAAATGATCCCTCATTTTCAGGGTGTGCTTCTTGGTCTGGTTAGGGCATGAATAATTCTCTCCTCTGAGAGATGTAGCAGTGGGCAGGGCCCCAGGCTGGGTGCAAGGTCTGTGGTGGCTGCTGCTCAGTGCGCAGGACCCTTCACTGGGGAAAGTGCTGTTTCTCTGGGCGTTTTATAGCCTCAAGTTGTTATTTTCTGTGAAGCTGGAGAGAACTTATCAAAAAGTTCCTAATAAAGCAGAGGTTATTTCTTTCCCCCCTTTAGAAAATGCCATTTCTCTGATACCAAAATGGTCTAAAAAAGTGTTGACTTTGAATTTGGTTTTAAGAGTTTTGAGGAATTTTGAAGAGTTCTGTGTTTGGTTTGCAGTTTAAAATATCACCATGTAGGCTGTGATGTGCTGGAGGAAAGCACCATCAGGATGAAGTGTTTAAGTTTTTATTTTCTGAAGAAAGCAATTTTAAGATTTTAATTCCCAAGCTGGTTTGTTTCAAAGTTTTCCATGCACCACGCACTGTGGAGTTTGAGCAGCTCCAGCTGGAAGGTCAGTTCCTGTACTTTCCTTAGGTGATCTGGGATCCACTAGGAGACGAAGCAAGATCAGGTAAACTGGGAAGAACAGAGAAGATGGAGTTTGATGACACAGGTGTGGGGTTCGTCAGGCTTTCTGCCACGCTTGCTTTGCTGCTCCTGCTTCTGTACGAGGCAGGTCTGGTGTTTGGGCTGAGCTGTGTATCCCTGTGGCTCAGCACCACCTCCAGTTTCTGAAGTGTGGAACCTGGAAGCTGTGCTAGAGTGCAGCAACTGTGGCTGTGAAAACAGACAGCGCCCTGATAGCTGTTTGTTTGGGAGACGGAGGAGTTAAGAAAATCTATGTTTGCTGGTTCTTCAGGGACTCGGGGTATGGATAAGTGACAAAGCTTTTAGTGTGTTTAGAAGTTACTTTAAAATGCTGGCATTGCAGTTCTCACTTGGCTGCCTTTGTAATGACTTTATTTTTCATTACTGGAATTATGAAAAGGTTCGAACGTGTGTATCTGTCAGGCCTTGAGTTGTATGCAGTTTGCAGGGAACAAGAATATCTCTGGTCTCAGATAAAGCCACAGCCTTATTAGAGTTGTCTAGAAATAGCTTATCTGCTTGTCCTAACTACTGGCTGCAGACGATGTAAAAATGATTGTCCTGCTGTTGAAGGTAGCCATGATCCAATTACCTGTTGTAATTTAACAGCGATACTGGATCTATGTTAATCTGATACTGTATTCTGCAGAGAATATATTCTTACTTTTTTCAGTAGGAAAAGGAAGATCTAGAATGCGTTTGAAAATGTCACCCTTTATGTCTTTAGTTGCTGTCGTAATTAATGTGGGAGAATGGCAAACAGAGAGGAAAGGATGCTGCTCACGGTAACCTGTGTGAGATGATGAACACTTGCCTCTGATACAAATAGGTGGAAAAGGATTGTTTAGGATAAAATTGAGGTGAAAAAAGCCACAGAGTGCTTGAAGAATTAAAAGACTACGTCTTCTTGTTGTGTTCTTGTCCCTTCTTTGCAGGCTTGCCCAGCTCCTTCTCCAGACTTGCACGGACTCTGCTCAGACTTGGATGTTTGTAGTGATTATTACCCAAGTGCAGGATGGCCAGGGTGTTGTGTGCCCTCTGTAAGATCTCATCACGTTTGGCCTTTGCTTGGACGATGGTGTTTCTTAAATTATCTTCTGCTGCTTAACTTTTCAAACAGTAGCCTAAAGCCATGAACACTTCTGTGGATTCACCTGAAATGCATCTCTGCTGTACCAAACACTGACCGTGGCGTGGGGAAAAAACGGTAAGTGCTTCACAGGCTTCTGTGCTCACTTTGTCTGCAGAATGAGTTACTGCTTGGGTGGCTTTTGTGGTTGGGTTTCCCTTATTTTCTTTTTTGTGGACTGTTCATGATTTTCACAGTGTTTATACCGGTAAAAAATCACTATTCCTATGAGTCTTCCCACTTTCTTCATTAATGCTAAAGCATCCCAAGGTAGTTAGATAGGGAAAAAAAGAGTTTGGTCTAGTATTCCCTGGGCACAGGAAAACCTATCTAGAGATGTTTATTTTCCTTTGCATTTGGGGAAAACCAGGACTTCTCATAAAGCTGGGTAGACGTTAGATAATCCAGTATTTTTCTTCCAGTGGATTAGCACTGGGAAGAAAAGATGTTGCAGCAAAGAATGATGCTCCAGTTCGTGCAGTTTAGCTGATATTCAGCTCCATGAAAAGGAGGAATTGGTCCCACCCAACTGCTTAATTACAGAGTGTCTTGGAAGTCATCCTCATTCTTCTTACAAACCTCATTGTTCTGAGTATTGCAGGATTTCTTTTTGCAGCATCTTCCCTGTTTTATCCAATAGCAAACAACTGACAGTGCAGAGGTGGTGTTGAATTTTAATTGCTTTCTTGGTCTGTGATGATTTGCTGGTGTTGCCAGTCTCAGTGGGTTGGATTGTAAAGTGAGGGCCACTGTCACCCAGAGGAGAGTCTGGAGGGAACCTCCATGGTTTTATCTCTTGCCTGTTGGCTTAGAATTTTGTTACCTCTTGTGAACGGGTTTAAAATCAGTCTGCTCCTATTCAGGTCACATTTGTCTTTTCTGTAAAAAAAGACCACTGGGATATATTGAAAAATGTGTATGGTTTAACTGGGATTAACCCGAATAACCTATTTTTTCTAATCAAGCTTTACCACTGAGGTTTTACCTGACTGTTTTATCATGTAAATTCTGCTGAATACTTCTGTACAGCCTTGTGTTTAATTAATTAGCACAATTTGACTGTGCTGTCTGTAACCTAGAGTACCCATCCCGCGCTGCAGGTGCAAGGACTGTGATGGGCAGAGACCTCAGACTTAGAGACCTTAGAACTCCATGGAATTCATGTGTGGATGCTAAAAGGAACAGTGACCATCATGAGTGCGCAAGGGCAGCACCGACCCTCTGTCCTGGTGGGCCGAAGCATGGAAAGGTGAGAGCTGGTGTGATGACCAATATGGAAATGAGGTTTTCATTGTCCTGCCTCCCTGCTTGCCACGCTCAGAGGTACAGAATTTCCCATTGTGATCAGGGCACCTGTGCCCCATCAGAGTGTGTCAGCAATTGAAACTGGGGACAATGGTTGGTGCCCAAGCGTGTCCTTGCTGCTGTGACAGGTAAGCTTTGGTTACCCAGGCACTTGGGAACACTTCTCAGCATTGCTGACAGGTCCCTGCCATCCTGCTGCCCATTTGGAAGTGTTTCCAGGTTGATATATATTTTTAAATGGAATTGCTAGATCAGAAGAGTTCGAGAACTGCTGTTTTAAACAACAAAAGCAAAAAAATTAATGGCGAAGGAAATATGGCACTTTGAAAATGTGACAATAAACTGCCTGCAGGCTCTGGGTATGAAGTTGTCGAGAGCAGGCTATGTAAGCAGCTTTGCTACTGGAGGAGTAGTAAAGCCTAATAATTTTTAATAGGCCAATAAATCTTTTCTATGATATGCAGCTACTGTAAACACTTCTTCCATATTTTTCCAAGCATTTATTTAGTTTTGTTAGCAGCACAGTTGCCAGAGCTAACCCTTTCCCTCCGAGGGAGTTGCCACCTTACTGGGGGTGGCTGGAGGGAGCCGAGTGTGGACAGGGCAGGGGCAGGAGAGTGAGCCACATCCAACTCCGGCTTAGACAAATTCCTATCTTACCCTGTATAACAGGGCTTGAGTTTCAGCAAACTCTGGAACTGAGAGGATGAAGTCTGCAACAGATCTGCGGCAGAGGTGCTGTGCTGGGGGACTGTGAGTGCCTCCTGGCTTTGGGAGGATTCAGGGTCCAGGACAGAGTTGTTGATTTCCTCATAATGAGAAAAAGTAAAGCCTAGCTCGCTGCGGCAATTCCCCATTCGGGCTTAGGCTGGTGGGTGTAATAATCTTGATTCACTAAAGACATGAGCTGCATAAAATATGACAGCTCTCGGCCCTCACAAGATGCGTTGTCTCCCAGGATGCACCCTTGGAATATTTCAGTCCTGATCAGCTGCAGGAGGAGCTGGTGCATGTGTCGGAGCTGAGCTACTTTGGTGCTGTTTATACACTGGGGGCTTCGCAGCTGGGTAGAAAGTGAAGAACAGGGCAGGGGAAAGAATGAATTTCTGCTTTGGGTTTCTCTTTTTTAAAAAAACCTACTTCTGTAAAAATGGTGAACCCAGGCATACAGACCCGAGCAGGAGTCCTACTCCCTGGAGTTACTTTTGTTACATGTTAAATATGAGACTGTGAAAAGACAATTCACTCAAGCTGACGCGCTGCTTTGTACACAGCGTGCATAGGGGAGTCCCTTTAACCACCACTCAGCTCCAGCTGCCTCTTGAGTGAGGCATGAAAGCCAAAAAGAAAACCTGCCCATGAGTACAATGTGGTTTGAGACCGACTTGGAAGAAACAGCGTCCAGCAGCGACAGACCCTGCTGGAATGGAAGGGGTGCTGCGTTCTTTCTGAACGTGCTGTAGCTTCCCCTGCCTGACGTTCTGCAGCAAGAGCTGGGAGCTGGTGCTGTGTGGGGTCCGTGCAGGCACCCATGGTGCCAGGTGGTGTGTGCTTCCCTGCCAGCACAGTGCTGGTGTCGGGGAACACAACGAATGCAGGGCAGGCACGGGGTCTGAAACATTAAGAGTGTCCTTCAGACAATAAATGATCTTGGGTGAAGCCTGGGTAAGCATATACAAAAATCCAGCAAGATTATACTTGTATGTACTTCAGTTACTTTGTAAAGCAATTAGGGCACTGTAATGCTCTCCACATCCTGACGTGTTTGAAAAAACATTGACCCCAGGAAGGGAATGCTTGAGTGAGGAGCCGTGGGAGCACGGTGGGGGAGGCCGTGGGCTTCAGGGACAGGACAAGGCATCTGTCACCTCCACAGCAAAACAGCAGTGAGTTATGCAAGCGTTTGGCATTGGCTGAGCTCCTCTTCCAAATAGAAGCAAACTCAGAATTTCTTTTTCCCCAGCGGCCCAAAAGGCACAGCGCAAGCTAAACCTGTTTCAAGCACTTTGGCTAAGATCACGATTGCCAGGCTTCTTTATTATAATCACATCTGCTGCAGTGTAATTCCTAAAGTAACAGCAATAATAACTCAAATGGTGACAGACTCTTAATTAAAATCACTACAGAAGACTTGAGCTCTTAGCCGTTTCACTCTTCCTGCTGTCAGAGCATACTGGAGTGCAACAGTTGGCTGAGATAAAGGTGACACAGCCCAGTGACAGCAGTGGGGGTTGAACATTCCCCAGATCTCTCCAGGTACATGCACAGAGCTAACAGGGAAAGCAGTAAGCATTTCTGCCAAGTTTTTGTGTAGATTTTACTGGTTTTGAGGACATTTTTAAGTTACAGGAACAGCTAAATAACCAATAAAAATTCACAGTGAGCTGCTGTCTAACCCTGGAAGATTGCCTTCTCGACCAGTGCTGGGAATAAAGAAGGAATATTGAGCAGAAGGAGAAACAGGCAAGTGTGGAAAACCTCAAGAGGGACTGCAGTTGGCTCTTAGCCAACATCATAATAGAGTTATCAACACAACTGAACTCCAGGCGCTCTTCTGGAGGGAGCAGAAGCTCTCACGCTTAATTGGAAGCAGCGTCTCAGTTGGAGGGTGGGATAGGATGGAAACCTACCTCTCTGGTGGTTACTCACCATTTCCTCCTGAAGAGCATTTTGTTCCTTTCTAGGGCACAGTAAGAAAAAGGATGAAATGGTCCATTAGCTTGGCTCACATGGCAGTTCCCATTTGCTCCGCATAAATCAGGAGCAGAAGCAGTCATGAACAATTTCAGTGCACTGAGGTAGCCAGTTCCTTGGTGCTTAATTTTGCTCTGGAATTTGTTTCAGACACAAGCAGACTGATAAAAAGATGATGGGAACTGAGTTAATCCAAGGAAGCTGTGGGGCTGCATCTATCGCAGTAGGTGCAGGAGTGAATGATTCAAATCCCTTCCTATATCAGGGCAGATTTTCTTCCTTATTGTCAGCCTGCTAGGGTATCCGTCTGGGTCTGCTAAGTGGGATTCCTTATGGGAAAGCCACTTCTGTTAATTTCTGGGTCTGAGACTTGAACCAGTGCAGCACAGCGTGTTGCATGTGAACATACACCTTTAGTAGTAGAAATCACTTTTTAAACTGATTAAAAACTGAACTAAAGGGTTGTTTTCTCAAGCGTATAAAAACATAGATTTTGTTATAATCCTGGCGGGCACATTAACCTAGATGAAAGATGTCCCGTGTAGCCTTGCCTTCGGTTCATGACAACAAGCATGTTTCCTTTGATATGAGAATATTTGCTACTCTGTCAACCAAGGTCAAAATCAAAGTTCAACCAGCTGGGAGTGAAGGAGCTTTTCATCCCCATATTTTCCCTTCTTTAGGAAGGGATTCAATAGATGCTTTTAATAGGAAACTGGAAGAGCAGAATCTGCTCTGGTGCTGGAGATCCATTGGTGACCTCAGTAATTACCATGTCCGGGGGCTTCTCCACACAGGAGAATTTTTGTCCATCACTGTGGTATCAGTCTTGTGGTGTTCATTAATAGTAGCTAAGATGATGGGAAGATGAAAATAAACAATGTTCTCTTCAAAGATATTGAGGGAATCTCTCCAGCTCTCCTCTAGGATATTCTTGGTGGGTCTGTACATGTGGCCGCAAACCACCAGCTCTTGCGTGTTGTCCAGGCAGACTTGGCACGGAGCCAGATCATTGTGCAGGTGATCAGGCTGATGGCAGAGAAGGGGCGACTGTTCTTTGGGCAGGTGAAATGTCCAAAGAGAGGAGACAAAGGGCAGAGGAATAATTAACATTTTTCTTTGCTTAGCTATATATATATGTAAAAATCAATGTAGCTGAATCGTTGGGCAGAGCCTAGGGCCATAAGGCTGGGGCGTGACCTGGGTCAGTATTAAGTGCTGTTAATGGAAATTGGGCTGCAGGAGCGAGGGACCAGAAGATGCACGACACGAGGTGAGACTGAGGAGAGAGCCAGCAGCGAGGGCCGGGGCTGGCGGACAGGACTTGCTGTCATTGGCTTAGAAATACAACTAGTGCAGCTTTAGCATCAGCTGCTTCTCTCTGGATCCCCGTGGAGGCCGAAACAGCCTGGCAGTAGCAGCGGTGACTCAAACTGCGAGTTCATCTGGACACCAACCAGCTGCGTTTTGTCCTCGGTGAGGAATACGTAGGCTGTTTCTGAAATACTGAGACTGCCACCTCCAGAGAAAGCGTGTTGGGTTTCACATATTGTTATAACATTGAGGGCTTGTTTGCATTTGCTGGAAGTGTATTTCATCAGTCTGGTTGCTTTTCCTAATGGAAACAAATACTTTGAAGTGGCTAATTTACGAGAATAAATATAATTCACCAGGTTCCTAAACTCCCCAAGGTAAATAACAGACATGGTAAAGGCCAGCCCTGTTATATTAATAATTGATGTTTGGCTTTCTCCTAGCTCAACTGTAATCTGTTCTTTCTGCTTTGTAAAAGTGCAATTAGAGCTGAATTATAGTAATCAATAGAGCAGCAGCATTTAGAAGCAGGGAACATAAATAGAGGGAAGGTTTTTTGAGGTATGTTGCAAAAAATACTTTAATTAGATGGAATTTTAAATGATCGCACAGGAGATTAGATTATGATTGATATAGATGTTTTCAGAGGTTCTCTTTTTAACCAAAGCCAAATCTTCACAATGCGACTGAAATGATTTCCTTTCCTTTTCTTTCTGTCACGTCTCGCAGTAACTAGGAGAATGCAGTTTTCCTGGGCTTATCCAGGCGTCTGCCCTGTTTGTGGGCAGGGGAAGGAGCATGCTAATGTCAGTTGGGAATAGCCCATGCAGTGTGCGGGAAGCCCTTTCTGGGCCTCCTGTGTGCTGTGGGCCTGGCCAGAGCAGCTGGCGTTAGGTTTATACCGTATTTTGGCCGTCAGTTTGGTTGCATCAGGCACAAAGCCTGTGGTGCAGGGTTCTCTTCCCAGGACATCGTGTTTACTCAAGGCTGAGGACTGGAATGGAGCTGCGGCCTGACTGGGGTGCCGGGTTTACAGTTTGATAAACCTTGCAGCAGCGAATTCCACTTAGGCTGAGATGGCGGTGGGCTCAGCTGAGCTGTCACAGGTAACCTCCACAGCACGGCCGCTAGCAGGTCACTGAGTTTCTCTTGCTCCTGGCCCAATGCCTTTGGCCGCGTTTCCAGAGCGGAGGCAGCAGCACCCTCAATTTCTCACTTTGTTTATCCTGCATTGAAACAATACGTGTTAATGGGAAGAGGAAGGAGCTGCTGGATATTAATCCTACTCTGCAAAACGAGCATTAGACGCAATAGTTGTGCATCAGTTTGAAGACTTTTCCAGAAGTGACATCAATTTAGGGTTAGGAACTCATTAAAGTGCTGTGTTCCACCTACACACCTCCCCGTCTGTGCTGTTTGGGAGGAGGGGAAGCGAGGAAATCGACAAACAAGTCATTCCTACAATGAATCTCTTCTGATTGAACTGGAGCGCAGCACCGTGTGCTACAGAAGAATGAATAAACTGATGATAATAACAGAAGCTGATTACATTGTGATGGGCAATAGCAGCAAATAGGCCTTATCTTATGCTGTGAAATAGAAACTCATGGCCAAACAAATAAGTCCAGGTTCCCAGAGAGAGCAGTTTCAGCAATCTATGGGCAATGACCCTCAAAATTGTGTATTCCAAAAAAATAATTATTTTCAGAAGTGCAGCCTTGGCCCTCGATGCAGTTGAGAATGAGGTGTTTGTGTTGCTCAATTGCACATGCAACCCATCATCAAATGCTTATCCCATGGAGAGACGCTCGTGTTCGCAGCGGGATGCTGCTCAGAACCTGGTCACATGTGAGCACGTACGCTCTCTGCTCTTGCTTTCACCACGCACTCTTGCTGCTGCTTCTTCTTCATTCAGATAAATAATGACTTGTGTAATCAAGGTATTTTTAACTATTGAAAACAGACAGGGCTGTAACTCATTAGGACTTCTCTGAACAAGCTGCGCTCCCGCAGGTTGACCCCACGTGGAGAGCTCTGTGCTTCAGTGCATGGAGGGTGGGGAACAAGCTGGGTTTGCTTTCTCACACAGCTCTTACATTTTGAACAGGAATGCATGCTCTTCAACCACTGGGGAAAAAAAGGAATATTTTGGCAAATATTTGTTTTATTTTTGTACAAGTGTAGGTAGATGTGTTGAAAGCCGTGGCGAATGCAGTTGTGTGCTCCCGGTGCACAGTATTTCAACCCAAGCTTGTGCAGGTACCTCACTCCCAGCAATGTTCAGATTATTCTGAGCTGTTAGTTTACTCGCTGTTTGAATTTGTGTGCTGTAGTACTCTTGGGTTAAGAGGCCTATGTCTGTGCTTAAAATGAAAAATGTTTGGGTTGTTTCTCATAGGAGATTGCTGTCTGTTGTGATGCTGGCTGTATTTGTCATGGAAGAGCTTAAACCCGAACCTTTTTGCATGTCCCATTAAGAAGTGAGAAATGCCTCTGCTCTGTGCTTCTCCTGCTTTGTAACGAAGTCCACTGAGCTTTGACGAACACAACTTACCCAGAGTGCTTTCTTCTGTTCCTTTAGGACAGCTACTCCTCAAGGTCGCGGTGCTCAAGTGCAAGAGAACCCACTGGAGTGGAGCGCGTATCTGATGCAGGAGAGCGCTGAGACCCGTCGGTGGGGGTCACGCCTGGTCACAGAGCTGAGTGTCCTTCAGACATGGTCAGTATTGCACAGAAGAGCCAGGTACGATAGGGAGGTGTGAGCAGCGCAGCAACCGCGGAGGGCAGGAGGCTGTGGGAGAACGAAGGTGGCCTAGGGCTTGGGAGGAGGAGGAGACCCTGCCTCCCTCCAGGTGCTCCTGGCAGGGGGCATTGTCCTGTGTCCCCACGGGGGCTTGAACTGCTCAGACTGCCAAAGGCAGCAGCAGTGAACTCATCTGGGATCGAGGTTTTACAAGGAAGGGGAAGTCTCCTAGACCCTGGTTATACCCAGAGTCAATCCAGCAGGTGGTCAGCATCCATTGTATTCCAGGCAGGAAGAATTCCATCCATATTACCAACTATCACCCTTGCTCCCTATAGAGTTTTCACTAAAAACACTTCAGCTTCAAACCTGTGAAACAATTTTCTAGTTAAGTACGTGTTACCCATATCTATCCAACAGTTCCAGCATGCTGTTCCTTCCCCTCTTTGTGGCACATGCTGAAAAACTGCCCTAAATAAAAAGAGTTTTTCACTGGTAACAGAAGAAATGACAGAATTTATTCCAGCTGATTATAATTTTCTTGAAAAGATACAAAGAAAATTACATAAGTCTCAAGTTTTACCACTTTATCAGAAGAGAACATCAAAGAGCACTAATTCCAGTGTTATGCGTGCATAAATCAGAGTGAAATATTAGTGTTGCAAAGGATTTTTTTGTCCTTTAAAAGTAACAGGAAATTTACCAAGAAATAAAGGAAAATAGGCATCCAACCGTTTTGTTACAGCAGTAATGATAATAGTCACTGGCAGCTGTCAATGATGCCTTTTGGCTTTAAAATCTCAACTCAAATCTTTCTCCCTGATAAGAGTGTTGGTAAATAGTTGTTGCTGGACTACTGATTGGTTTGTACTAGTAAAGCAGCTCTCCAAAACCTCCCTCTCACCGAAGCCGCTGTGTTAATTACTTTGAGTGGCGCGTGCTCCTCAGCCTGCGCACAGGGGCAGAGGGAGATGGGTTGGGGTGCCCAGCGACAGGGGCCGAGTGCAGGATCAGCCATGGAACAGCCACGACAGAGAGAGTTGGGGCTGCAAAACTGGGGCTGGGGGAATGTTCGACCGGCCTGCGGGCACTTCGAGCTGACCCTTTTCTGGAGCTCCAGCTCAACCCCCATTGGAGCTGGTTTCCAGCATGCAGGGCTGCACAGGGCGCAGCGCCAAGGGGTGCCAGAGGGGGAACAAGAGGAGAGCCTCCTGTGGAATGGGAGGTGAAGCCAGGTGCTTCTTAACATTTGCTCCCTTCAGCTTTTCCCCTTTAGTTTGTTCAGAACAGACTTCTCCAAGCAAACACCTCTGGTCATTTATTCAAATGCAGACACAGGAAATAAAATAATTATTAAAGAGAAAACTACGTCTGATACGCACAAGGAGTTACTAGTTTATTGAATACATCTTGTACATGCCAATAAATGCACAAATGTAAATCTGGAAACACATAGAAATGTGTGGGGTTCTAAAATGTAAAGGTGTGTCATGAAATTCTAAGCAAGCAGTATGTATTTATCTCAAAGCAATTAAATATCTTGGTTTGTTTATTCCAAAATTAACTTGGCACATTAATTTAACATGAAAAGAGTGATTTAATGAAGTCTTCAGAGAATTAGTATCTGCCCTTTGAATAAGTTATCTAAAATGCCACTTTATTATGCAAAGCTGTGTAAAATAAATTGCATTCAAACAGCAGTTCACAAAGTAGCTTATCGTAACCCGATGTTCATAAAGGAATGACAGAAAAGACCCGGGCATCACTGCTTTGCTTTCTAGATGGGAGAAATTAAGCAGAAATAGTCTTTCATTTGAAAATAGCTAATTTGACATGGAGATAATTATCTTGGTACTTTGAAATGTGATTAACTTTAATTATAGCCAGAAAAAAACCCACAGGGAACAATGCAAACAAAATGTAAATGTGGGAGTGTGTGTGTGGACTGCTGCGTGTGCGATCCATGTGACCGGGCAGGACCAGGGGGCTCTGGGGGAGCAGCAAGCCTCTCATGAAAATATGGAGACGTCTCCTCACAGCAGAGATCCCTGTTTGCACACACATCCACTCCATGCTGAGGGACACAGTTTAGTGATTGATGGGAATGGTTGGACTCGATGATCCAGTGGGTCTCTTCCAACCTGGTGATTCTATGATTCTGTGACATCCACAAGTGATTCCTGTGCTCTGTAAAAAAACCCAAGGAAACAGGAATATATTCCTATAGATAGTGCATTATGCAAAGCTTTGTACCTTTTCCCAAAGGATCTGGCCATTCTAACCATCCATTATCAAGTATTGGAGGATAAATGGATTATTGGACATTTGTGTTACTGTCCATCCACCTTCCTATCAGGCTGCTTTTGAGCAGGCAGTGCTGTGCTTGCTGTTATGTTTTAGCCTCCCATCTCAAAATTGGTTGCTGATGTTGGTTTCCTTGAATAATTGGGTTCTTTACATTATTGTATTAGTTTGAGCTTTGTAAATGGAGTTGGTTAAGGGGCTTTTTGGTTTGTTGTGTGTACGTCCTTAATGTACCTATTGACTGGTGGTTTCACCTTCTGATTTTCTGTAACGGTGCTCTTTCCATCTTTTTTTCATATCTTCTCTCTGAGAGAAAATCCCGTTGAGGATTTGCAGGCAGCAGTGGTGACTGGAGCTCTGAGCGCTGCCAGGGTGCTGAGCACCTGCAGAAACGCCTCAAGCCCCGTTGGGCTCAGCCTCGGAATTCCAATTCTGCCCCTGAACAGGGAAGAGGAGGCTGTTTCTCGACCACTTTGTTATTCTCTTCAGGAGATCCAGTATTTGCAGAAATGCTCAATTAGAGATAAATCCTTTATAATTCCTTCCAATTCTATTGTAATGGTGTTAATCATGATGAATTCTTTCAGTACTTGGGAAAATCAATTGTCAATTAGCTTTTATGGGGAATTACCCATTGTGGTTAGTCATCAGTTGGGCAATGTGGCTTTATTTGACAACTATGTTATTAAAACATGCAGTAATTTGCTTTTATTATAATCTATCTAAAAGCCAAAGCAAGTTTCAAAAATAATGCAAGCTTTGGAATTACAATTAGAGCGTGTTTTATTAGGGATTGTTTTATAATGCAGCATTGCTGTCTGGAATTTTAATTATTTTGTGTGAAGAAAACGTGGTATATTATTTACAGATAGCACACCTGTTTTTTATCACAAATGTTTGAAGAACGGTAACAGTATTAACAAGATGTAAATAAGTAGATAATCTTTCTAAGGTACATAGGTTTAAATAAAGAATGACATTTTAAAAAGTACTGTGTTTTCCAAACCCTGGACAGGTTCTTGGTTTTGTGTTCACAGATGAATCCTTGTTCCCACTGAATCTGGAGGGCCTGGTCCAAAGTTTATTCAATCATTTTCTTAAGCAACTTCAATACTGACCTCAGGTCGCTAATTCTGCAGTGAGACAGTGCACTGTTGTGCCACACAAGCAACAGATGTTATTGAGCAACCGAGTGCATCATTTTCCAGCTACTTTGATGGAAGGCTGCCCGTCAGCTGGAGTGGTGACAGCCTCTGTGCAAACAGGAGAGCTCTGAAGCCATCGAAGTAAGTGACACTGGGTACAAGCTGGTGTCGTTACTGCAGGGAGATGTGGGGAAAGTTCAGAGAAGTTGTGCCAGAGGAAGTTTAGTTTGGGTATTAAGAACATTCTCTTTACTGGATGAATGGTGAAGCCCTGGCAGAGGCTGCCCAGGGCAGTGGTGGTGTCCCTGTCCCTGGAAGGGTTAAAAAACCAAGTAGACGTGGCCATGGTTTAGCAGGCACAGTGGGGTTAGGCTGATGGCTGGACTGGATGAGCTTAGAGGTCTTTTCCAGCCTGAATGGGTCTATGATACCACGTTTTGGGTTCTACTGCCTGTGGTACTTTGGCTGGCGAGGGTCAGGAGGCAGCCAGAGAGCACAGTGAAAAAGGAGAACTGATGCACACCTGTTGTCCTGTGCTGACGTATCCTTCCTAGCTGTCGGCTACATCGGAGATTATCAGTGTCTTGCCCACTGGTATTTATTGACCAGAGCTTTTGTTACATAGCAGCCAAGCACCAATAATCTTAAATATATGCAAGATTTAAAAGTCTATATTCAATTTTTAAACCTCTTTGCTTATGAGGAATGTTCTTATTGGCCTTTTGCTGTCTCATTTGGGAGATGAAATGCGAGCTCTCTATTGGCTCTGGAATTGTCTTGGCTCTCGGAGCTGTTGCTGCTGCAGTTCAAGCCTCTGGGTTCAGTGTCTCCTAGAGGTTCTGTGTTCTGCTGCTCAGTGGGGTGTTTCAGGGTAGTGGGTCTGTATAAATGGGTCTGTATTAACTGCAGCTCCAGTGACGTACTTAGGCTGAAATCTTCTCTACAGCAATAACCATACCAGTAACATTACTGGTAATTGGCACCCACCGCATAAAGGGTGCTTAATTGAAAGAGCCCTGAATAAATCTGTCCAAGTCTGTTGCTTCAACACAGACACAAAATGAAGGGCGGGCTATTGCCACTGGGAAAGACAAGAACCAGAGCTGCAGAGCCCTTGGTGTCCTCAGAGGGCAGGACGTGCTGTCTGGGGTCACAGCCAGGCAGGAGCAAATACTTGTGGACAGAACTCAAGAAAGACAGGAGTTGTACCTCCTCCTCCGCAGTCTTGGTGTTCAGCAGCTGTCTGCTGTGGGCTTCTCCTGAGCCAGAGCCTCAGCCTGGACCGTGGTGTCTGAAAGCCACGGATGGGCCTGCCTCTAGGAATGTTCTATCCCACCTGCTAAACTACTGTATTCTTCTGCCTGCCTCTAACATATGTCCATGGGATTTCTGTCAGTAACTCTTCTTGCTGTACCATTCTCCTCTGATTTTTGCTGCATGAAACATGAGTTTTAAAGAATTTAAGCTGATGTCCATCACTGATCAAACATATTTGCCCCCTGGGAGGTTGGTGCGAGTCTGTGAGGAGCCAGCAGAACGTATGAAGTGCTGCACCCCATACGCTGGGCAGGCTGGTGGGGGACGTTGCCTCAGCCAGCGGTCAGCGTACCGGAGCTGTGCTGCAAGTGACTGCGTTCTGTTGCCTTTCCTTACTGGGTGTCAGTCTGCTGGGGTCGAAATGGTCCTGGGGACAAGGATGAGCTTCTTTATGGTAATGAAAGTCATGTCTGAATAGAAGATCTGCCCTACCAGAATTACCTTTCACAGCTAAATGAAAATGTGACTTCAAACCAACACGGCTGTAAAATCCTGTGTGCAAATGTAAGCGTTTGTCAGAACAAGTTGGATGTATCACAGGTCAGTGCAGAAACAGAAGTAAATTATGCTGCATAGAGAGGAGTTTCTGTGCTTACACTGAAGGATGTTAGTGAGGAGGCAGAGATTGCAGATGGGTGAGTGACAAGCTCATCTTGGCCTAAATAAAACATGAACCAAGAATAATGAAAACTCCGAGGCTTATGTTCTCAGAGTGAGTTGGAAGAGTTTTATCAAAAACTACAATTAGTTATCGAAAACATCCCTAAGCCATGACTTGTTGTGTAGTTTGGAGACTTCAAAGCCGCGTGTCGCTCAGGGATACGCGCTGCCACGCTACTGGGATGCTGCTTAGAAGATAATGGTAATGGCAGTCTTTAATATCCTTAGATGAAAGTGCCTTTATAAACATGAGTTAAATGAGTTGCTAAAGATAATTCTAGTCAAGGACTTCAATATTACTTTATTGTTGTGATTGACTTAAAAACAGAAACATCAACAGATAAATGTAGTTGTTGCCGTGAGCCACACAGGAAACAAGAACGGCTTTGCAGCAGAGACTAAAGGACATGAGATGGAGACCAAACATGTGCAATGGTTGGACTTTTTTCCCCCCTTGTGAAGAACAAACTGATACCGATAAAACGAAATGGAGAACAAAATGGAGGAAATGGTTTTCTATTGTCCAAACAAATACAAATCAGCCAAAAATCACTCTCTTAAAGCTCACTTGGGTGATGACAGTGAAAAAGCATCACAAAAGGAGCTGCTGAAAACACGAACAGATTCTATCTCACCTGGGCAAAACCCACTGCTGATGGACCAGTGATGAGTGAAAGGCAGCCGAGAACCACAGAACGAGGCTGTTCCTGCTGCTTTGGAGCTCTGTGGAAGGTCAGTGGAGGGGAAAATGGCCTAAATATCACAAACATGATGGGAAGAAATGCAGTCACAGTGGGAAGAAGTTTTTGTTGCAGATTGCTAAGTCTTCCCCACCAAAGGTGCAGAGGCTGCAGCTCTGGCTGTGCCGCTACAGGGGAGCCTGGGCAATCAGGAACTTCAGTTCATCACTGTTGATGGTGCATTTGTTTTGCCACGTGAGGCTGTAGCCTCACAGCTGTGTCAGTTTGGTCAGGAAACCAGACAGCTGCTGTTTGCATCTGTAGTTTTGGTACCAAACCAAAAGTGGTTTTAGAGAGCTGAGGCTGTCAACCCTTTCCCTTATTCCTCAAGTTCTTTTCATGCTGTTGTTCAGGGAGCAGCAAACCCTGTTTGATGTACTGCAGGGAATTAACTGGCATTGGTTCATACTGGCAGGACCAAGACCATTTAGAAGACCTGCTTCTGGCTGCATTTGTCGCCTTCAGGAGTCAGTGTTGAGGTAAAAGGCTGCAGGGTTTTGGCCCTTATTGAGGTGAACCCATAGGCAATGTGGAATTAGAATTTTCACTCCCATCACTGTGTCGTACTGTACCTCTGACAGCAACTCAGCCTTGTGCCATGTTCAGTGTTAGAGACTGGTCCAGACTGAGTGGTTCTTACGATTTATTTTCCACCCTCTGATGAACTTAATTCCCTTTTTATTTCCTTTTCAAGTGATTTGTTTTGGAGATGTGTCACGATTTTTCCAGTACCCTGAACACATCCTCTTGAGCTGATGTTTACTTACGCGTAAGAACAAGCCTTACCTGCAGGTAAGAAAATAATTTTGTAATTCTAACATGACACCATGTTTATTTTTGTCCAAATAAGCATACAATGATGTTGCTGGCCCCATTTACACTGTTAGGCAAACAAGTATAATTTGCCCCCAAACATAAGAGTTCCCTTTCCAGGTAGCTCTATTTACCCCTCCCTTCACTTCCTTTGGAAACAAACACAAAAATGCATGGAGAAGGATTACATCTTGCAGGAGTCTGTATGGAAACCTCTGATGAACCTTTCATAGCAGAATCCTTTTCAAGATCCTTTTTTCTTCCCATGATGCATCAGGAACAAAAGAAATAGAAATAATGAAAATATGCAGTATTAAGGAAATGATGGCTTTGCGGTTTAGGGCCTCTCTTGACTCAGGAGCCCTTTGGGGAGGCTCTCTGAGTGTTTTCCTCGCCTGCTGGAGGATCCCTCTGACCAGACCCACTGAAAATGAGCACACGAATAAATACACACTATGATAAGTCAGGGACAAGTGCTCACTCAAAGTTTTTATTAACATTGAACAAAGGGAAGTATTCAAGCATACTTCTGGTTGAGAATCTAGACATTGTCAGGATCATCTGGTTTTACAGTATTCCAGGCTCTGCTAACCCTTTGAGTGACATGCACAGGACTGTGAGCGAGCCCCTCGTTAATTCAGCCAACAATCACCATGTCATCTCCAACAAACTGGTAAGTTGGAACCTCAAGGTTGTAGGGAGCGGGACCTTTCCTGATCCTGCCTGAGGCATCGTAATGGGACCCGTGGCAGGGGCAGTAATAGCCACCAAAATCCCCGGAGTTAGCAATGGGCACACAGCCGAGGTGAGTGCAGACTCCTATCAGTATGACCCACTCTGGCTTCTTGACTCGGTCCAAGTCGTGCTGCGGATCCCTCAGTTGAGACAGATCGACTTCAGCTTCCTGGGTAATCTCTGCCTGCGTTCTGTGGCGCACAAAAAGGGGCTTCCCTCGCCACTTGAAAGCCATGTTCTTGCCTTCTGGAATGTCGGATAACTTGATCTCAATCTTCGACAACGCTAGCACATCGGCAGAGGCACTCAGGCTGGAAATAAACTGGGTGACAACATTCTTAGCAACATATGCAGTTGTTACACAGGTTGCTGCAGTCAGCAGGTAGGAAAACCCTTTTCTATCTTCACTGCTGCTTTGAGAAGACCTGGTGGCATCGAGCACGTCTTGGCGGCGATAGGCAGAGAAGTCGGGTACCACCACATCATTATGGACAAAGCGCACACTGGCAGGGGCTGCAAGAGAAAGAACAAGGAGTGACAACACTTCCAGGTAAAAATACCACGTTTTCAGAATAATGGGTACAAGTTATCCCAAAGCCTGGGTAGGATTCTGGTAACTACACTTTTTTGAATGGGACACACTTTCAAGCTGCAGGAAGATGGTTTCCAGAGGTATTTTTGGCAGGTGAAGAGGTGACTCGCAAAACCATATTGCTTCTTCTGTGAAAATTACACAAACTCACTAAGGGCCCAGAAAAATCTCGAGCACTTCTGGGTTCAACATGAAGTGCATATCAGAAGATTTAAAAGAAAAAAACCTCGCAGGATACCAGTAGCTTGGGATTTTCAAACCTGGTCTCCATTTCAGTGTTTCCCTGCAAGAAACAGCTACGAGGGCGTCCGATTTAGTGACGTTTGCGCACCTGTAGCTTAACCTTTGGTGCTTTCCTGTGACTTCACGTCGCTAAAAGCCCCAGTAACTGCGCTGATGCGCGTATTTAAGGCTCAAATGGCAGCGGCGGAGGCGTTCAGGGCCGGGGGGAACGGCGCTGGGAGGCCCCGACCCGCGGGAGGCGGCGCTGGGGGAGCTGGAGACCCTCGCGCGGCCCCGCGGCCTCGCACGCGCGGCCCCTCAGCCGCCCCCCGCCCCCCGGCACGCGCGACCCCTCAGCCGCCCTCAGCCCC
>WAAB01004127.1:151349-201283 GCA_013389865.1 Piaya cayana | reverse complement strand
GGGGGGGGAAAAATGGGGGGAGTTGAGGAGGGAGAGATAAGGGGGGGTGCTGGGGTCAGCGGGGTCGCAAAATGTCGGGGGACGGGGCCCCGGGGTCAGTGGGGTCACAAAATGGCGGCGGGGGCCAGGGCTAGCGGGGTTCAGTTTAAGAAGTCGCATGGTGCGATCAAAAGGAATGTGTGTGAGGAGTGTGGATGAAAAAAGCAGTAAAACCGAGGTGATTCCCTGCCATTTGGTCAGGCAGGAACTCCTCTCCTGCTCCTCAAACCAGGTGAAATGCTGCTCCTTCACTGCTTTGGTCTGAGGTAAATCCAGCTCGTTTCCAGTCAAGGAAGAAATTAAGTGCCATGAACAAAGAATAAATCTGGTGGCGGCTCTTCTCTTCCAGGCAGGAGTTCATGGCTGCAGCAGCCCTCTCCTAAATCTCTTACTGCCCCGCTTGATCAGGCCGAGACATGGTCTCCATTTCAGTGGGGCGTACGTTATCTGGCTCTGGCAGACACGTGCTGGAGGTTCAGGGAGTAAAATCAAATAAATACAAAGGAAGCATCTTCAAAAACCCAATAGAAAACCCAAGGCAGATGGGGCTTTCCACCAGGCAGGAAGAAGGGGATATTCTGATTCTGTTATAGAGGAGAAAGACAATAAAGCCCATTGACGTGAATTAAAGAAAAATGAAAAGACTGAGCCTAAAATGCTGTTAGATTTACATGTTTGTCTAGGTGGACAAAAGGAGCCGTAACTATGTGAGATTGGTAAGATCTGATCACACTAATCAGAAATGGCATCAAAAGGTGTAGGAGCAAGAGTGGCAAAGTAAAGAAAGTTTCCGGAGTTTCTTGGTGTATGGTACGGATCTTGATCATCATTAGACTCCCATAATCTTTTCCCTGATGCAGGGTTGTGGGACCTTGGCTTTAACCAGAATAAATTCAGTGTGAAGCATGTAATGGTAAAGCCTGTTGGTGGTTCTCTTACTGGTACTGCTTGAACCAGTAAGAGGTAATGCAGTGGAAGTGCCCTCCTGTCATCACTGTCGCTCCCCTAGCGAGAGGTGTGCAGATGCTTTGCTGTAGCCTTTTCGGAATGCCTCAGCTGCACTGTAGGACTTGATTCTGATATCACTTGTAAGTGGTTTGCAGTGTGTGTATCTCCCTTGGTTTTGCATTGCTGTGGCACTGTATGGAGCATCCTGTTATTTTTGAATATTGTGCTGAGGAGAAGGAGCTGGCCCTGGGCTCAGATGCTGGTTTTGCTCTGTGTGCCTCAGGGGACAGGGAACAACACAGGGGTGGCCTGTACACCAAACAAGCTAATTATGCACTGTGGTCTCCATCAGCTTAAGTACTTATGGCTGCTACAAACACTCATTAAGAGCTTGTGAAAACCTTCCTAGAATGCAAAAGGTTCTTTTTGTTATTATCTTTTTGGTTTTCAAATGTGTTGTCTTTATTCTCTGCTCTCCTATGTAGAAATGATAAATTAAGAACCTATTCCTGCCTTTTTATGCATAGTTATGAGAAAAATTGTGCTACTGAGGCTATTCCTAATGGTTCCCAGTGGAGTTCCTCTGAGTTTTCACATTGGTTATGTTTCACATTTTCATATTTCTAGTGACCCTTGGTGCAAGAAGCAGACATACACTAATGAACTCTGCTGAGGCAAACTTACAAAGCATTCTCTACTGGGGGGAAAAAATCAGAATATAACGTGGAAAGAATTGGAAAACTAAAAATTAGGATGAAATTCAGTAGTACAAAGCAGAAGGTCATTTGAGATTCCTGTCAAATGTTTCTACCATGCATTGCAGCTCTATTCTAGGAAGTGACCTGATCAAGGTATGTGGTGGGTGATCCAAGTGCAGCTGTGAAACATCAGTCGGTGGGACACCAGGGTGCATGTTTGTTAGCAGTTAGAGGAAATATGAATGTTGTTCTACAAAGCCGCTGCATCCTGTGCAAGCAGAGGGTACCTCTTGTGTCACCATGTTCTCAATTTGCTTAACTCGAGTCTCAGAACAGTTCAGAGTGTGGGCTTCTTGGATGATCTCAGGGGCCAGGTGATCATCTCAGTCTTACAAGTGTCTGTGGGATACTCTTTCAGTTGAATAAACAACTGATCTGATTGGAATAGTGCAATTGAGAGTGAACGTTCTGGTTTCCATTACTGAAACACATAACCGTATGCATTTAGCAAAGGATGTTGCTGTGAGCGAACGTGTAGATGATGACTGAAAGCTCATCCAGAAATGCAGAATTGCAGCAGTGTTTGCTTAATGATGCTGGCATGGAGTTATCTGTGAGGGGAGGTGAAAAAGGGTAAAGTTTGCAGTCTTCATGTAAACGCATGCATATAATTTTATCCTGTGTTATTGGAACCAGCCTTATTGACAGTGGTAACTGCGCATGTCTTACTGCGACGGCAATGATGAGCATTAAATACTGATTGCACGAGCTAGAACAAGGAGGCCTGGGACTGGCTTTCCATTCCATGTGCATTCTCCTGTCTTCGTATGCTGCTCCACTCTCTTTAATTTGTCCTTGTTTCAAAATAGCTATAGTTACTGGCTTTGTGCTAAACAGTGACAAATTGTGTCGTGGTGTTGTGATGAAGACAAATACTTTCAGAGTTGAGAAGACATCTGACATTTTCACTTGTGTACTGAAGTCTGAAGAGAAAAAAGACAATGCATGATGAAAGGGTCTCGTTTCCAGAGTATCCTTCACTGGGGTACTTCAAGCCAGAAGTTGCTGGCTTTCTTGAAATAAAACTGAGGGACTTGGAAGCTGCTTTGCTGTGTAAAATGGATCATATGACATAAGAGAAGTGTTAGCAATTGATCATGAGACCATTTTTCATGAGTTTTGTGTAGGATGAGGAGGGGTGTTGCTGCTGTTGCAAAGTAAGAGGTGCCAGAGGAGCAGGTGAAAGGCTGGCAGGCAGCATGCAGACCAGAATAAAAGCAGTGTAGGGTTACAGCTTTCAATTCCACTAATCCCAAACTGCAGGCCTCTTGCTGTAAGCTTGTCTGGGGCACCTTCATGCCCCCATATAAAACCTTAAAAAACAACAGTACCTGCTTTGGTATTGGAAACAGCATGAACAGAACAGCATGCAGTTTGTTTAGCAGAAACAGCAACAATTTGTTCCTTCTCTAGATTTAAAATAAATAATACTCTGGAGAAAAAAAAACTGTCTTATAGTCTGTCTGGGCTCACTTCAGCCCATGTCTTGCCAGACACAGCAGGTGTCTGCAAGGATGTTTCGTACAGGCAAAACTGGGGATTGTAAAATGGAGCTTTGTATTTTCAGAATTTTCCTCTGGGGACACTGTAGGTAGAAAAGCTTTTAGAAGTGCGAACAGGGCACTAGCTGGTTCTGTAAGAGCAACACAAGCCTCAGAGAGTTCTGTTTCTGGGGTTGTCTTTGCCTTCATACGGAATGCATCGCTGTACAGGAATACCTCCTGGAGTGCGGTGCTGCTCCTCGGGGCCATCAGTGCTGTCTTTGTCATTGCACTTGGGATGGCGCTGACCTCAGCCCATTGGTGCAGACTGACTTCTGTCCGTAGGTCGGGTGTGCAAGACAGAAACTCAAATAAAAGAGAGTAGCTTGGAGGTCTTAGACCTTCATTCCCCTGAGCTTTAATTCCCTAGGAGAGAGTCTGCTGGGAAATTATGATATGGTATACATTCAGTCACTCAGGACCAGTTGAGTCTTAAGAAGCTTCTTGAGTTTTTGTACTTATGGTTAACTCTGATTAATAATTGATCTCGCTATCTACCACGACTTCCCTTTCCAGGAGAAAAAAGTGATGTGTATTATTACTTTTTGAAAAAGCTTAAATTAATGAACACAGCAGAAGCAAGCATACTGGTAAGCAGCATCCCAACCTAAAGAAGCAATTAAAGATAAATCACTCGTTTCCAAGAAAGATAAAAATAATATTCAGTCAGAGTTATTTCCGCAGTGTGAGAGTAAGCATATATTCCTTAAAGCAAAATGAATGTTATGAGGATGCATTTTTGTGGAAGGAAAAAAGAACCTTAAAAGACTTGGTGCACTAAAAGAAGAAGAGCAAAGGCTGAAATAGCATAATCTTCTTTAAAAAAATGTAAGCAGGAAGGAAATGAGTAGGGGAGTAGACCTTTAAATATTTAAACATTATTGTAAGGGAATTGCTCTGAAACAACAGGTCGGTAGTGTCCATGCTGGCAGGGGATTGGAGATAGAAGTACATCAGCAGTGGTATCTATTCTCTTGCCCTCTGGGTCAGTGACCAGCTTTGGTCCCCATGTATGCCTGAGCTGAAACTCGTATTCCCTTCCTGTCTTAGTGCTGTGGGACCACGCTTCATGATCTTGGGGTCTGACCCAGCTCTTGCTGAAGTAGCGGTGAACCGGGCCAGCCATAGTTACTGTCAAAAAAAGTATCTGTTTCGGTTACCAGTGACCATCCTGCCAGTTTGTGACATGATCTGGCACTGCAGTGCAGCCTATAAACACCTGACTGGTTTGTCATGGTGATGGAAGGATCAAGGGGGGATTATGCTTAGAAGAGCCACAGTGGGATTGGAAATGGAGCAGTGGGGGAGCTGGTGAGGGAGAAGGGCACAGATGGCACACCAGAAGCACTGGAGGATGGAGTTCAAGGCAGTAGTCAGAAATAAAACGCTGGCCCTGTTGAGCTCACCAAGTTGCATGGTGACCTCCTTGGAGGCAGAATTCACCTGAGATTTCCTCAAATAAGGGCAATTCTTTGAATAGTTGACACGTATCCACCCTCTTGTCCTCTCCCTCATTCTTGTTCCTCCTCCTTGCATTTCAGGATTAGACATGGTTGGATAATTTATCAGCTCTTTTTGAAGCATAAGTAAACTTGGCAGAGTATGGGGTTGAAAGTAACCCATTCTATAGCAGTTTCAGATCCAAGCTAATCACTGATTTGGGGCAAGGGTGATTTTTGTTTGAAGCTGCTGCTGGGCAGGCTGGCTCTTCACATGACTGGTAGGACTTGACCTAAGGAAAAGAGCAGCACTGCTGTGATGGCGGAGTTGTCGAGGGAATCCAGTGACTGCAGCTCCTGTGTTGGAACTTGGTGGTTTTGTTTGCCTGATGGCAAGATCCCGTGTGAAAGGGTCACAGAACCAGAGGTCAGAATTCACCTGGTTTAACAGGACCCATCTCTTGCAAAGGAAACCCGACAGGTACCAGAGAACAACAGATGACTTCAGGCAGTTATTTTCATTTTCCAGTTCCGCATAGTTATACTTGACCTGCCAGAGAATTAGAGTGGAGTTTAGTCAAAGACAGCTCTCAGGGACAGGTTCTCAACATTCAGGTTGAAGATTTTATTTTAAGTGGTTCACATTTTTAAATTGCTTCACGAGGGTAGATCAATCAGCAAAATACAGCAATAATGAGTTCCTTTTAATAGCAAAGAGTTCACTAATTACTATGCTGATTATATAAACCAAGTTTTTGGCCAACAACAAAGCTCCCGCAGGTAGTGTCCTTCCACCTGCTGCGGGGTAGGCATTTCTGATTGAAAACTAAGAGGAAACAATTTTTGGTCTCTTTAAGAGTAGGGGGAAAAAAAAAGTGCTCTCTTGCTTAGTAAGGGAATTGGGCAGGCAGGAAGGAGTAAAGGAAGGCAAGTCTGATGGTTTCCTTATTTTTGTTCTGTACCCCCTATATTTCTGTATTTAGGAAAGGAAAAATTAATTTTGGGAGATGCATAAAGCCTTTCCTTTCAGGTGATTTGCAGGAAGAGAGGGAACAGTGGAGTATCTTTGGGACTGCTGCCTGCCCTAGATGTAGTGAGTGCATCTGTTCACAGGGCTAATGCAACCTAACCACTTCCTAAACCTGTTAATTGCTGTTGGATTTATGGCTATCACTGATTACGTTGTTGATGCTATGGAAACAGCAGTTGTCAAAAAGCTCATTTTCACAATTTGTTTATCTGACTAAGGAATTTCTGGTGCAGTTTGACCTGTGTTCTGAGCTGAGATGCTTTTTTGGGTTGTGGGTGAAATGGGAGTCATGACACACAGTTTGGAATGGAAGCAAGGGTGCTGGAGGTGATGTCAAACACCAACAATGAGAACTGATGCAAATCCCAGTTAAATCTAGAATAATGGCAGATGACAATATTACTGTATATGCTATGTCTTGTTCTACGTATGTGGGTGATCAGCCTTGCTTCTCGTGGAGAATGGTGTCTCAGAAGTTCAGTCTTACTCGTATTTCAAGCAGAGACTGCGATATGTACAAGCTTCTTGCTCCTAACAATGCCACATTGATGGCAGAAATGTATGTGTGACACAACGTGGATCTTTTTTTTCCACAGCTGATTTTGATTTGTTCTTTGGGTAAAGAAAGAAATTTGATTTTCAGTCATAGAAACCCAGTACTTTTCTGTAAGCAGTACAGTTCTTTAAAATACAAATGAGAGTCCTCTGCCTTTCCTTTCCCTGGGTGAAAATAGATTGTTACCAGTTTTCTTGGAATACTGTCAGACAAAAAAAATCCCTTAATTTTTAATAAGTAAAGCAAAAAACCTGAAAATGCAGATACTTAATTTCAGTGGGTAAAACTGTTTATTTGAATGTCAGGCATGGAATAGTAATGTTTTTGCACAGAGAAAACTGTGTAGGAATTGTGTTATCTTACATTTTATTTAATTTATTCTGCCTGTGGGTACTAATTTAATTCATTTTCATTGATGTAAGGAATGCATTTGAGCTGAAATATTGTGCTTAAAGGCATCAGCTAGTGATATAATAGGACTGTACCTGTAGTTCAGAATGAATAGATAAAAGGCAAAGAAACTGTTATTCCTAAGGAGAATTAAAGAGGAGGGGAGGAAAGCCCTTTTTAATAATGGTTCATTCTCTTCTTTTTTAGTACAAAGTGATAAAAGGAAATAAATCCATGTTCCAAGCCTTAGACATAGTGTAAGGTCATTTATAGGGACGTTATCTGCATAGGAGAATTTTGTCAGAAGTTGTTAGTGTTGAAAGTATGGAAAGTGGATTAAAATATCACAAGGAAAAACCAGGTTGTCGAGATAACAGAATGGACCTGTATACCTGCTTTCCAATTTTCATCTCAACATGAAGACACAGCATGATGCCAAGTTTCAGAGAAAAGAAGCAGAATATATCGGTCAGCAGCTTGGTAGGAGAGGGATCATATTTTTATAAAGCATGCGCTGTGTTTGAGAACACAGAAATACATTCCTGAATTAGCGGTGGTGTTCTCTGTTGCAAGAACTGTTCCTGGGCCATGTCCAGCTTTTACTGCAGCTGCAGGCCTGGCAAACCTTTTCTCCAAATACGTGTCACTATAGGGATTTCCCGTCCCTGGGGATTTCACGTGAGTTTGAGGAAGGCCATGGATAAGTCGTTTGTTGGAATGTAGGAGCAGCCTAGGAGAGGGAGGTGGCTGTATAAATGGTCAAGGAACAGTCGTGATGGACAGTGCTGCTGGATGAGCCGTGTGTGAAGGAGATAATGGGTTCGGCTGTATGTATCCATATGTATCTTCTTTCTCCCACCGAGGGCAAGGTTTTGCTGTGTGACTTGTATGTCATTTCACTGTCCAGTCCAGAGGAAATGATGTTCGTTTTCTCACCCAAAAGCGAGAGTGGCTTGGGCACCCAGTCTGGTTTGCCAAGAGATGTGAGCTTCCATTGCCACTTTTGGAAGCTGTTGGCTGAGAAGCATGAAGTTTTGAGGCATACTTAAATAAAAGTGTGTTATTAGGGCTTGCTTTTCACCTACCCAGTGCAGTTCCATTCACTTTGGTTTCCTTGCCTTCCATCCCTCCTCATAATGTAAAATTTGAGAGAAAAGAATATTAATTGATGTATCTGACAGCTGAAACACATTTGAATTATTGTTTTTTTTATCTTTTGTCCCTAGTAGTGCTTAATACCAAATTCTCCAGAGCCATGTGATTAATACTGTTTGCATTTTCTTTCCCGAGAGAGAAGTATTTTCCTCTGCAGCATTTTCCTTCTTTTTATTTGCATAATGTTCTGCTTTGTATGTAACCATAACGGAAAAACCTGTTAAAGGCATCATCTCTCCATTCGTGCGTGGCCCCTGCTGCATATATTCAGCTTCATTAGGATTGTTTTTTCCTTTTAAATTTGCAGCCTTTTGAAATGGCTTTTTTTGGATGAAATGCAGAGTGGCAAAATAATAATGGCACCTTCTCTGCTTCTCTAGGTTTCCTGTTTCGTCCTTTTCTTTTTGGAGGGGTTTGTTGTTATTGTGCTTTTCTGTGTGTGTTTGTTTTGTTTTGCTGTTTGTTTCTAACTAATTTCTTTTCCTCACTGCTCTCTAATACTTGATTTAGGAGCTTTATGGTGGAGGGATTTGGTTGCACAGAAATGTGTTTTGCTAACATCTCCTGTGTGGATTATGGTAAGTGGTCTGTATAAGCAAGTCCAAAATTTCAAACTGTTTGTTTAAAAGGGTCTACTTCACACTTCTTTTTCTCTGTAGTGAGTCTGTGGGAGGCTCCTCAGCAATCCTGAGCTGTTTACCTCCTGCCTTGGGAGGAGGGCTGGTTTCAACTTGAGAGAGGAGAGGACACTCTTTGGCTCTGTGATTCTCTCCCGTTTCCCTGGTCAAAGAAAGCCAGGTTATCTTTTTTGTTTGCTTTTTTTTTTTTTTGGTGTGTGTGGTGTGTTTTGGTGCATTGTAGTTTTGTGTATGGAGAAAATGTGGATTTTATGACTTGAGAGTTTTGGTTGTATTTTCAGTGGCTGTGGGGGTGTAGAACCTTCAGGCTTGAAGGGTGTTTATTGATCTCAAGTAAATAATGAACTGCGATCATTTCTGTCTACCCTAAGAACATTGTTCTCCTTTCATGAATTCAGGAGTTACTTTAAGGAAAAAACCCTATTTTTTTTAGCAGAATATCAGGAAGGAATGAAGCACCACAGTTCCATCAGCTTGCAAAGATGAGATTTCCTCTTGTGCTTGCCGGTATTGATGGGCCCTTTGTAGCCTGTGTTGATTTTAATGATAGTGCTGGGCACCAAGCCACTGTGCACATGGAGCCTCAAGCAGTTCCTTAGGAAAGAGTTCAGGGAACCAGACGAGCTGGTGTAGGTTTGCGTTTCCCCTTTCAGAACACGTTCTCTGTGGTTCCCGCAAGGAGCATCCTCAGTTGAATGGGGAAACTTTCTGTAGTTTATGAACAAATCCCAGGGCTTTGTTATGCTCTATAATAGTTTGCTGTTTATTTCTTTCTGGTGTCACAAATGTTTGCAGAAGCCCACTCTGATGGATAATAACTGATTTAAATAGTCAACATCAAATATAAAAGGTTTATGAATACTAAGCGAAACATCTTGATAAAGGGTGAGCAGACTGTGCCGGGGTGAGACAGACTGCATGTTTCAGTGTCTCTTTTACTGGAATCACATCTTTACTTTCAATTTCCTCTTTAATGTAACATACATTCTGTAAATATTGTTGTTACTGACAAGCACATCAATTCATGTTATTCATAAAGAGACTTTCAGTATTTCAACAATGAATAGAGAGCAGGAGGAACAACTGCTTGCATTTTTATTTCTTAACTTGCATCTCTCTGCCAAAAAATGGAAATAGAGTCAATTTATGCTTATCGAACACATACTGCTGGTGGGAGAAGGGCTGATTCTTAGCAGAAAACTATGTGCGGGTGAAGGGAGGTAAATTAGTTAAAGTATATTTATTTTTAAATGTATTATAAATTGCCAAATGAAAGTGATTAGGGGATGGACACATTCTGCAAGAATTATAAAATTAGTGGTTGTGAAGGGATCATTTTAGCAGACACTGTACAGAGTAGTTTTGCTCAGAGCAATTGGAGTCAGAGGTGTGGATGTGGATGTGAATGGGGATGTTGTGGTGGGCAAGAATCTAGTTTTAGTCATAGAATCATAGAACCACCAGGTTGGAAAAGACCTCTTGGATTATCAAGTCCAAGCATTCCTATCTGCCACTAAACCATGTCCCTGAGTGCCTTGTCTGCCTGTTTTTAAACACCACCAGGGATAGTGACTCAACCACCTCCAGGGATCATAGTCCAGTCACCATCAGCAGTTCTAGGTGCAATTGGTGGCAGTGTGCCGTAACACTCTGTACATTGAGTCTTGGTCCTTCCCCTGCACTTACCCGCGTGCTTTACCTCCCTGGGCTGCCTGCACCACATGCCTGCTTCACATCAGGGTGGTGTGCAAGTGCTGGCTAAACCGGGCTCTGTTTCCCTGTATGCATCAATGTGAGGAAACAGTGATTTCAGTAAAACTCGGAGCTATGGTGGAGTGGGACTGGCACTGTTAGAGCGCTGCGCATCCACACCAGCGTCTGCTTACTGGAAACAAACATGAAAACACTGAAAAGTCAGTGTTACATCTTTGGACAGGAGATGTTGCAGATTGGAGGGGACAAACAATATTAACTGTGTTTTTCTTTCTGTTTTCTATCCCACTGTTGTGAAAATAGCTTTTTTTTCAGCATTGTGGATACATCTGGATGTAAGGACCTATTCAAAATAAGTACACAACAATTCTGCTCAGTGATAGTGAAGCCACAGGGCACTCTGAGAGCTGCAGTCAGGACATGCAGTTCGTCATTTTTATTGGGAGGAGGTTGCATCATTGACAAGAAAAGTTGTTCTGTTTTTGTGTGAGCATATGAGGTTGCTGGTCATGGGCTGTGTTAAGTCCTTCTACATATGCATCTTCTTTAATTCATTAAGAGACTTTCATGTTCCAACATATCCATTACAAAGACAAACTGACACTGTAAAATTAAAAAGCCTGCAATTACTCACTTGGTTTATATTTTAATCAAAGCTTTTGTAATGTGACTCTAGGGAGCCATAAATGGCAAAACAAAGGGTTTGGGATTTATGTGGGACCTCTGTATACAGAATGTCTAAGTGGAATGAGCTAGGGAGGAATGAAACTGCTGGATTTCTTCCCTGCATCCAGGAAAGATCATTTCGAGTGTAGTTTGAGCAGAGCCTTAAAACAAGTCTGGCCAGCATATGATCAGAGAGCTCTAAACTAGCATGACATCTTTCTTCTGGCTTTTGGACATTGAGAGCATTTAACATAACCATGTTAGGCCCATGTATTATTTTTATGAATCATTGTTCCTTGAAAGCCCTTATGGAAGTGAATCAGTATAGAAACATTCCTGCATGCATCAGGGTGGCTAGAAAGGCAGTAATTTTGTCAGACTTCTCTTACAAAACAAAGGGAGTGCGTATGGATGCGTGTTGTGTATGGGCAGGAGTGGACACACATGCACTGCTCTTGATATGTGGTTTGGGGTTTCAAGAGGAATTCTCTCATTTCATGAAAGCAGGTTTGAGCCATATCCTGCATCTGTTGGGCTGCGGAGCTCCACATCAACAAGTGAGCAAGAGGGTGAAGCTTGTTCAGACACTCCCGCTAGGAGAAAGTGTTTCCACCTCACTCTCGGTGGGATGGCACCTCGTGTGCTTGCTCAAGGCGAGCAGTCTGGATGCCCTTCCCTCTCGAGTAGCAAGTACAGCACGTGTCGCAAAGCACTTTGCTCAGAATTCTGACAGGAGGTTTTGTACTTTTCTGTTTTGCCTAGAAACTGTGCAGAGGATGGGAATTTTGAAGGAAGCTGAAGGAACAAAACTGATCACAACCTCTTCTCATTCAGGCAAACCAGAGTTATGTTTTCTCATGTTTTGAGTGCTTTCTGTTTGTCAACACAATGCTCTCCTCAGTTTGTGACTGCAGGAGGAGCAAGCGACTACAGTGGAGAAAAGTAGCTCAGCACATAATCCAGGCTCTTAAAGATGCTACAGTGGGTGACGTGGATACTTGGAGTGCCCAGTCGCCCAAAAGTGCTTGCTGTCTGAGGCAGATCCCGACCTCTGGCGAGAAGCAGGATGGCCCTTCTAGCTGCCATGGCCCTCCTGGGCAGGCAGTGATGGTGCTGCAGTCAGCAGGATTTTACCCCTTGCTGTCCTCATTCAGTGCCTGGTTTGCACTAGATGGCACTGTAATAACATCGTTATGTGCCCAGTCTGTACAGACAGTCCAGAACCATTCTGAACACATCGCCAAGCTCTGCTGCATCTGCTCAGAAGGGCTCCTCCAACCATCGCTGGGCCGTGCAGTGCTTGCTTACAGCTCTCTGATTTTGTCACTTCTCTTGTAGTTCCTAGCTTGTGATGTTGATAGAGCTTCACTGTTCAAATAGATTAATTTTTTTTTCTCTGCTGAAACCTCCTACCCCCATTTGTAAATTCTTATTGTCAGCACATCCAGTGTGTTCCAATATCCTCTCACTTACTCGCCTCACATACATTTTGCAGTACTTCATTTTAAGCCTTAAATACCTAACTGTAACTTGGGTTAAAAAGTCTTTGTGCCTGTGTCTCGTAATAAAACTTCTCAATTTCGTTTGCTTGCTCAGCCACCCCTTGTAATTTCTAAATGAGTTTTACATCTCACTGGCATTAGCAGCTGGGTTTGATCTGATTAAGTCTTGCAATTTCTGTGATGATTCTCATCCAAGTAGATCCCCTAGTGCTTTATAAACTTTATTAACTCATGGAACACACTACCTATCCTTTGGCCTTGATCCCATTAATAAACCTTTAGAGTGAAAGACAGTAAATGATTTTGCTGAATTCGGAAGGTGGTGATGGGAAGCACATGAAATCATGCTGCAGGCTTCAGGGTTCTTCCACCAGGACATGACCAGTGAAACATCTCAGTGCTGCGCAGATTTCAGTGGTGTCAGAATGATTGTGTGAACCAATCCAAGATCTGCGGCTTCTCCTTCAAAACTCTGAATGGGATCTTGTGCTGTCACCTGAAAAGGCACATCAACTGTCCCACGTATCAGCTGTGAGCAGTGATTGTGTGTGTAGTGGAGCTTTGGCTCTTTACTGCAAGGAGCATCAGCCTCAAATCCATCCCTGAGTGTTTTACTGGGAATGTAAACACTCTTGCGACAGTGATGCTGGAGCTCAGTGTTGTTTTGAGAGGCTGATTCTCCATGCAGTGGTTGTCACTACTGTGATGTGTATTAATTTCAGAATCTCAAAATCTGGTGTAATCTTCACAGCATTGCGAGCATTTCTGCTTTGGCCCCAGACCTGCCACACTACGATGAGATCTGTTGGGATCTGCGAAGGGTCTGTCTAGAGCTTCATAGCAGGATGTGGGGTTTACTTTCTTTCAGTGTGTCTCCAGCATTTCTAGCTGCTCCCCAGCAATGTGTGTTAATGCAACCTCCTCTGCAGTTCAGAGGTCTGGCAGTAAACCACCTTCTCTTCTGTAAGGTTTACTGACTGGCACAGTGATGAGCTATGGCTGTTGTTTTCACTGCAACGGAAATCCAATTTGTAGTTAAGTGACAAAAAAATCTGTTTTCATTGAAGTGATAAAATTATTCCATTTCTCTAGGTGTTGCATGCTGTGCCCCTGGAAGATGGATTTAAAGAGTGTAGGATGGGAGACAATCGGGACAGTCATACTGGAGGGGCAGTGTTCTTGCCCAAGAGCAGCAGGAGCCATCTGCTTCACCAGACCGTGCAGGAAGGCTCATCACAGCCAAGCAGGTAATTTGTTCACTTGGGTTTGATTTTAACTCTGACACTGGGAAGGTTTATACATAACACAAACCACTGGAGGGGTAGGGTTCCACATTGTAGGGGTTTAGTATTTTTCAGTTAGCATGGCTGATGAGAATTTTGCTATCGTGTTTATGGGTCGTGTTTTCACTGTATCAGTATTGGCTAAACACTGGAGAAGGGAACATGAATGTGAACTTCAGGCAAGGCTGGGCAGGAACCTGAGGGGTTGTTGGGTCCCAGTATTCTTTTAGGTGTCACAAGTCACAGATGATGATGTGGCTCTAGTTTGAAAGGGGAATTCTAAATGTTGTTTGTGTGGCACAACAAATGTGATTGGAAATGGTACTAGGAACGTTTTTAATTTATCGCGTGTCAGATTCATTTGCAGACAATATTTTAAAGTGGTATAAAATTATTTTGTCAAATTGTTATGGAGATGTAAAGTGTGGTATGTTTGTAAAAATCCCAGCAACATCAGCAGCTGTTTATATTCCACAGGAACGCAGAGCGCATTTGATTTGCGACTGTTAGCACTGTTGTTCAGTCCTGCCCTGTTTGGTTTTTTTGTGTGTTGAAGCTGACTTTGACAATCTGTAGATTTTAGTTTGCAATCTAAATCAAAGCTGTGAGCAGATATCAGCGAGGAACATGGCATTAAGCCGTGCAATAATTCATTTTATATGGAATTATTCTATTCAATTAATAACTACATATTAAAAACAATTAAGTGTAATTTCATATCAATTTTTGTGCATGTGACACACTTCACAATTGTTGCTGTCACTTTTAGCCCTTAGGTCTGGGTTTTTTTTCATGCAAACTGAATCACAAAGTCAAGAAGGTGTATGATAAAAAATGCAGCTTTTAAATAACTTGAAAGGCTCTTAAATTTATCAATTTACTACCTGAATTTGCTTGGAAAAACATCTAGTTTTCTGACACTTCAAAATATATTGATCGTAAATGTCCTTTCCTACCAAGAGGAATAAACTTTATGGTATTTGACTGTAATGTACTCCAGTGTTTAACACTATCCCTGAATTACTGCTTAATTGTATTTTAACATAATTGTTTGCAACAGTTAGGAAGATTTCACCTATAATAATTAAAGCTGTCTTGCAGAAGCCCTGCTGATAGAAGTATGAATACGTGATTTTATGGGCCTGAAGTGTAGAGAACACAGCATAACTGGGGAAACAAACAATTTAAGTCTGAATGGTGGACACTGAAGGACCTCAGCTAATTAATAGACCTGTTAATGAAGCTCTTGAGGAAGCCCACTAAGAACTGATGGGCTACCTTATAGCTTTACTCCTAGCACAGTGATTGTATATTAAGCTGCACTGTAAATCAATTAAATGTTCTTGCCAGCACCACGTTATTAACTTCATATGGCCTGATAATTTTCTTGTAACTTTACATCCATGCTGTTTCTGGTTCCACACAAAGGTTAGGTTGCATTTTAAAAGTAATTGTATTTTTTTAAAAAAAGCAATGCTGTTGAAAGTCTGAAACAGGTCAGTCTGCTTCTGTGTCTGAACAGCACAGGAGGAACAAGGGAGTGGGCTGGGCCTTGAGAACAGGAATGGCCCAATGCAAAGGCCAACAGACCTTCCCCTAAACTGGAATTCCAGTCTACTAGAACAGTTTCTCAGGATACATTAGACAAATAGCAGCTGTCTTGGAGCTAAATATTCAGGCAGCTCCAAACTTGAGGCATCCAAACAAAACTACACGTGGAACTGCTCTTGTCCTTCAGGACACATCCTAGGGAACTAGAGGAGCAAAAAATATTTTAAATGTGGGTGATTGAGAGAAGATGCAATGTCATTGTGTTAGCTAAAACTCGCACAGTGCAAGAACCCACCCCAGCAGAGCTGTGAGATCATCCCTGATAAATCAAGGCCCAGTACGTTTGGCACTCACTGTTTTAAACAGGACTCTGCAGCTCAAGGCAATATTGCCACCTCAGAAACACCAGAAGTACCTAATGGCATGAGTCACACATTCATGCATCTGCCTGGTGTCCGTCTCTTTGGGATTCAGTGAACATAGAGCAGTTTACGAGCCAAAATCTGCTTTGCCCGACTTTCCTTGTTTAAGTCTTGGGATCTGGCTATGAAAATGAAACTGGAACCACCAGTTCCACCTTATTTCATGGGCTGGGGATTAAGCACCTGCTCTGTCTTCAGAGCCAGGCTAGTATGCTGCTGCCTATTACTACTATTATTATTATTATATTAATTTCATTATTACTTCTTTTTCTATCTGATTTTTGCAACTGTCATCCTGCTTCTCAACTTCAAAGTTTTTTGTTTGTGTTTTACAGCTTGAATTTAATTTTAATGTAGCAGATTAATAGATGCATTCAATGAGGTGAATTGGTTTTTCCTTTTTTTGTTCTCCATACAGTTCAATGGCAATGAATACTACCAACAGCCAGAAATCTATCAAGAAATTTCAAATTTCTTTAATATTCATAGATTTCATTTGCATGAAGGAAAACTAAATGAATATTTCCTCTGTTGTCAAACGACACAATACCAATTGCCATCTTTAACGAAAAAATAAATTAAAAGTATTGCATGCACAGTGAAAAGGGTGCCGAGTAATGTAAAAGGTGTGAATGGTATGTTACTGAGTCGTAGGTATAGTTTATTAAATATTACATAATCTCTCAAGCATTTTGAATGAATGGAAGTAGAAGATTGGTTTCTGTGTGTTCAGATCATTAGAGAAGCACCATGCAGCTCAGAGCTGCGCACGTGGTTCAGGGAGCAGGTACGCTCAAAGTTTTTGGTTAGCAGGAGGGTTTATTCAGCTGCACTCACAGGCAGAGGCAGAGCCCTCTGAGCCTGGGCTTTGCTGAGGGACAAGCAGGGCTGCTGTTTTCTGTGACTCTGTTGTACTGTAGAAGCAGCACCTGCAATGGAAGGGAACCCGGGAATTCTGTGGCGCATCAAATTCTTGGGCTTGATACCACTTTGTCAGCGTGGATCGTCACCAAGTGGCTGCTTTTGCTGTTTGTTCTCTGTGTTTTTCTGGAGGGTTTCTGTGCTGTGTTACTGTAGAAGGACTTGTGTTCACATTTATCTGCTGCTGGCACTTTTGTTCCATTTTTTTGTTCCATTCCATTTTGTTCCATTCCACTGTTCCATTTCCTAGGTAACTGATAAATATTGAATATACAGAGGTTCTGTAATGGACTGTTTTCTCACCACAGTGTTGAAAGCTTATTCCTATATTTTGTGGTTTTTTTCCTAACCTGTTTTTAAACCCAGTAATTAATCTTCTGGCTACCTGCTTTCCCATACACCACACCTACTAGTGCTCTCTCACCCGGGTATTGTCTCATTCGGCATTTGTCATAAGAGAAAATTGAAAGCACAATGGTATTGACAAGCAGCCAGCTTGTATGGATAGTACAGTAATGAAAATGGAGTAACAATGGACAAAGTACAGATGAATAAGCAGAAAGTATCTGTAGCCTTTGCATAGTGTATGTCGGTCTTGGGCTCAGATCCTCGTTGCACGTCTTCGCTAATTCCTTAACTGAAGCTAACTGAGGCCAACCACCTTTGTCAGGAAACCACCACAATTGGGTCTGGGTGCCTCTGCTGCAATACTGCAAACAGAATGGGGCTTTGTTCTGTGAAGAAAATCCATTGGGAGACTTAGATGCTGGGCAGCTGTATGAGGAACACTGAGGCAAAGAAATGGGTTTATTCTCTGCCCTCTGTTCATTGTCTGTTACTGCCCTCCTTCTTTGCTGATATTCTATTGGTTTGTGACTTGAGAGCTTTCACAGAAATATTAACTCAGCTAGGTAATTCTTTGCCTTATTTTAGATACATCAAATATTTGTACTACAGTTATTTAACAGCTCCTGAAATAAAACTGAATGGGATTAGAGTCATCAGGTTTTTGGCTGCCATTGCCTTTGAAGCTTCTGCTCAAAAATCAGCTTCTGCAGGAAAAAAGGCTCAGTCTCCATTCTTTCTCTGTCAGCCTGTGAGCAAGCTTGTAACACGCCATTAATGGTGTTTGGGAGTGTGTGACGTGAATGTGTGACATTGTGCCTAGACTTTGTAGGACCAATGCAGTCCTCTAGCTGAGACCAGGAACATGGTTTCCTCAACCAGCAATTCATATCAGGCCAACAAATCCCTAGCAAAGGCTTAAAAAAATAATGTAATACACATCCTATAGCAAAGTAAGCTTGAATTGGGCTCACATTACATCTGCGTGATCCAGACAGTCCATTAAACTTTAATCTTCTTTGGAGACTAACTCAGGCTAATACTTAACTGACAGATACTAAGACTTTCATTTTTATATCCAATTCAGTTGTGTAACTTCATATTAGCCGAAAGACTGATCTGGCATTCTTTTTATCAGCAGTACCTATACAGCATGGCAATGTAGAAATAGCTTGAAGCTGTTAAAACACTTTCCTTCCTAAGTTTTCTAGATCTCCATCTGACATTGCGTCTTGAATTTTGTGCACCCTGTGAAGGATGACAGATGAATACTAAGCTGTCATTTGGAAGACTGCAGCAACTGGTGAGCTGAATGCTTAGATTTTAATTTTTTATAATGCCATTAATAGTTTCATGCAAAGAAGGAGTAACTGTAAGAATTAGAAAACCTTCATGACCTCATTACGAGTGTTACTTAACTCCTGTCTTTCAGGCTGGCTGGAGTCCCTGTACCGGACATTTGCATAAAAAGGTGTTTTAAAAGCTGTGCATGAGGCCATGTAGCTGAACAAATGGCTTAGATTTATGTCAGAACATAAAATCTGAATTGACACTTGAAAATGCAAAACTTAAGGCTTCATAGGTGAGCAATCACGTTTTATAATATAAAAACGTGGCCCAGACGTTTCAGTAGCAGTGTGCAGTTTAATCGCTGTTGTATCTTGTGTGTCTTGCACTAGTAACCTTCCCAAATTCTGCTGTGAGGGGGCCAGATGCCTCTGTTTGGTTTCAGTGAAGCAGGATGTATACATCTGAATTTATATCGTGGGCCTTTCCATCGGTGTACATGGTGTCATTTTACAGGGTGTCCATTCTGACTTGGCTACTTGTTCTGGATGTAGTGACAGGAGCGCTCCGTGCATCCAGCCGTTCTCAGCTGGGATGAAGGAGTCACGTGAACTTGCAGCAAGGGGACCCTGGAAAATCTGTTGTCAGGGGAGAAGAGTGTGAAAATTTTTGTTGTAGCCTTTGTCCTGAGTACACAAATAGACACATCGAAATACTCTTATACTGAAGATGTATTGCATACACTTGTTATTAATCAATCCTTTGCAGCTGAGGGTTCTGAAAATGATTCTAACCTTTGCTAGATGCAAACATACCCCGTAGTAAAATAGCAGCAGCCAGGTATGAGAACTGGGACTTTACTTGTTCCCTCAGGGGGCTACTTTGAATCTCAGCTGGTTATTCTGCTTTGTCAACAAGATCTTTGTCAAGGTAGCTTGGAGAGCAGCTCAGGGCTGGGGAATAGTTGTTCTTTTGAGGACTAACTGCTCCCTTCTGACCTAGTTAGGTATACAAAAGCCAGTTCAACTAGCAGTCTGAAGCTTTTCTCTGTTAATTCCTACTTTCAGCAGTTTTGTTTACGCTATGCCTGGAGGGAAGTTTCTGGTGTCTCAGTACTCTGGTGGTGCAGTTTTTAATTTGCTGTTCATTGAGAGTCGAACAGATAAATGGCAAAAGGCTTGGGAGTTTAAGAGTCACTTGCTCAATAGAAAGAGCTGGTGGCAGCACTAAGTATGCCATTAATTTGAATATGATAAGCCCTTATGTGCTCAATGCTGTGATTTAAAAGGTGGGACTTGGTAACTCTACAGAGAAATATGATCAAAAAATATTGCTGGGGCTGCGACCTCCTCCTCTGGAGCTGTGCTGGGAGGGCTTGTGCAGCTTAGCTCAGCGAAGTCCTGCTCTGGAGCAAGAAGAAACCTCTCCAGGGAGAAATGCTTTCAGCCTCGCTGTCTGCTGTCAGGTGTGATGTTCCTGCCCGTTACCATGTCACTGACAAGGCAGCAGAGGCCCTGTCTTCATGCAGTTACCAGGGACAGGACTTGCATTTTTTTTTTAGCAGCCCTTGAACTTGTTGGAAAGTTACAACCACCTCCTTGTCCTTTTCTGGCACCGCTCCCTGTAACACCTGAGTGCTGGGTCTTCCTTTCTTCCTTCTTTCTTCACATTATCAGTGGCTGTGAGGGCAGCCTGACCTCTCACCGAGCACCATAGGAGGGGCTTCTCTCCACTGGTAAGGTGTCCAGCAGAAGCCTAAAAGGAGCCATTACTTTACACCTTCTATGACTATTTACAGAGTATTATTAATCAAGCCCACACCCAGGACTGACTGAAGAGTGAAAGTGAAGATAAGCACCTTTCACACAGTCCATGATTTGAAGGGAGTAGAAACACCCCTCTGGCCAGCAGGCATTGTGTAGAGCTTGTTCCTGTGCAGGAGCTGGATGCAGATTTTACCTCTAATTAACTCGCTTATCATTGTGCGTGTCAAGCTGGATGTCTGCATTTCTCTTTTGCCAGCACTGCTCAGTGCCTTAGAGCCTTTTAGCAGCTTTTAGTTACACTGTGTTTTCCCTCTGGTTCTAGACCTGACCTTTGTTTGGGCCCAGCCAGTGGTTTCTCTTTTCAGGGATGCTGGCTGTTTTGATGACCAGCCTCAGCATTAAGCTTCATTTCAGGCTGGAACATTTTTGAAACACGGGGACTTCTTTGTCAGCATTAGAACCTGACAGATCTCTTCGCATTTCTGCAGGCAAGAGCTAAAATAAGTGTAGTAGTTACCAATAGGATGGTGAATAACCAACTCTTCAAAAAAAGTCCCTGCTTGGAATTACTTGTTGAAACCAAAGATGAGATATTATGCTGTTTTATTTCATAGCAGTAAAGAATCAATAGCTGGGAGTTTGTTTGGTATTTTAGTAGGGAAAGTAAATAAAACTTAATAAGGAATTTCTATTAAATCCAATTTAAATTTACTGTAAGGGAAACCCAGCTAATATGGCTTTTGGGTGAGAAAGGAGAAGATATTAATTGTTCTTTGTGAAGATCAGCTTTCCTTAGTTAGAAGTGATGACTGCAGACGATCCATTTTATTCTTGTCATTTGGCAGCAAAAAGCAAACACTGAATTACTGAGACATTTCCTCAGCTCTGGTAAGGAATCTGAATATCATCGTTGCAGCTGCTGGTGCAGTCTCTTGTGATAAGCTCAGTGTAGCAGAAATGGAAAAAAATCAGTATCCACATGAATGAGGTTGAGTCCTGGTTGTGCGATCCATTTTAATGAACACTGCACTTTCCATTTGCTCCCCTCTGAGGCCAAGCAGCACCCCCAAGCCCCTGCAGGGTGATAAGAGTGCCCCCCAGCAGAGAACAGAGCCCACCAGCAGCCCCTAATGGTGTTGTCAGTGCATCCATTGGATTTGCATGCAGGACATCACATGTCAGATGAAGTGAGGAGGGGGGAGCAAAGGGGATAGGAGGGGACTTAATGGAGGGAGATCGTTGCTCTCAAAAATTAATGACCCGTAACACCGGAATATGAAGTTTTGTGGTTCTTTTTCCTCTCACAACAAGTGCAGTGCAGGCATTGATAACCCAGCTTGCTGCATATTTATGCAGATTAATGACCATAACCTTCCCACTGCAAATGAGCCATTTTTCCTTCTGGTGCAGAGTAGTTAACCCTGTACTGTAGCTGAGATTGCAGTTTCCACTTTTGAGGAGGAAAGTTCAGAAATGCTACGCTATGGTGTTCTACAAAATTAATTTCTTCAAATGGGTATTTGGAATGACTAGATTTATTTATATTTTTTCCCCTCTCCTATCAGAAATAAGTATGGGAATTACCTGAATGTATAAAATAGCTGAAAGATAGAACTTGCCAATATATTTTTTAATAATATTAAATATTGATTATTTTACTGTGTGGTTGCCAAAATGAGCATTGTCATACTGGCACACACTTGTAGCAGCTACTAAATTACATTGATGATAAACCTCTTTCTTCCTATAGGGTTTGAGAATTCAGCATTTGTCAGTATCAGATCAATCCAGATTGCAGACACACTGTGGCTCCCAACTAAAAGAGAAAAGACCAGTAGATTTTTCTACAGCTAGAGCAAGATTTCAAAATTTCATACAGCCCATGCAGCATTTTAAACTGGGAATGAGAACATTTGAGGGCTTTTAAATATTGTTTACATTTGTAAATGTAATAATTTATGATGTTTATAAGATGAAAAAAGAATAGCCCCCATTAGAATACAGTAACAGAGACTAATAATAATTAATTTTATAAGAAGGAACACTGGCAGAGTACCTCAAAGTTACTGCCTCCTGCTGCTCTGGTGAAGAGCATTCACCAGAGACACCAAGTGGCCTACATGGTGCCTCTCTGGCTATGGGATTGGCATGTGTGCACCAGGGCTGATGGAGACATGCCGACCACCATTACTTCAGGTTTAGTTTCTGTTTAAAGCAGGTTTGTGGAAGCGCCTGGCTCGCGCTGTACCCCACTTAGAAAGGGATCTTGCTTGTACAAAGAAACCCTGGCTTTCTTTTCTTGATATTCGGGAGAAAACATACAGCAACAGCTTGGAATGTACTTGTATGCTCCAGGGTGCTCTGTTGTCCTCAGTTCTCTATCACTGGGGCACTCTGTCACCATAGCTGTTGGTGCAGTGTGTGTTCGCTGGTTCGGTGAGAGCAGCTTAATGGCACTTTCTGAAGTGATGCAAAACCCAGGGGTGGCCCCAAGGGTCCTTAAGTGATGGAACCAGGCTATGATGTAGACTCTTGTTAGGCTCACAGGTAAGGTGTCTGTCACACCTGCCAGACAAAGCTGAAATGTTTTGCCAGAGGTGATAACATCACAGTGGGATTATTTTTTCCATTGTCATCTGAAATTCGGGAGAAGTGAGAATTGTTACCAGAAAAGGCTCTGTTTTGCTTTCCGAGTGATGTAGAGTCCAGACTTAATGCATTGACCTGGAATGGAGATGGTGAGTCCACCTGCGTTCTAGACTCATTCTCCAAAATCAAAGGCCACTAGTTTGTACCTGTAGGGTTAAGACATACAGTTTATCACATGTCAGTCTCTCGGGGTGTTTCTTGTTTATAGAAAGTAACTGAAGACCTGGTAGTTCTTTTTCCCTCTGGTGCCCAGCCACGTGGAGCTGTGAGTCTGCTGCAGTGTTTGAGTTACCACAGCTGCATAATTTAGCTCAGATCCCATGTTCAGTCCTTGCTGCCAGCAATCTCCTCCAAAAAGTAATGCTTTTCTCTATCTATATTTGGTGTGCTTAAAACTGTGGCCTACCTAGAGCGCCAGCCTGGCGTACTGGTGGTAGCACAGCTGTACCCAGTCACTTCTGTGCTGTTCTGTCATCCTGGCTGGAGCCTAATGACATGGTTAGAGAAGCTGCTCTATCTTGGCTTGGCCTGTCCGGCTCCCTCTGGTGAAACTGCTGCAGCATCCAGGGCAGACTTGATGGCAGGGATGTGTGCTGTGTGCCCAGGGCTGTGCGGGGCCTTCAGGCGATGCCTGTCCTGTGTCTGCTGAGCTTGCTCAACGGGGTTTGTCTCTGTCATTGCAGCACGTCCCAGCACACAAGAGGTTAAGGTTAACGCTGAAGACATCTCTCTGACACGAAGCACTGAATAATCCTTCCTCGTCCCAGGTCAGAAGGCGTGTAATTCTGTGGGCCTGTTCTCACTTGCAGCAAATTGTGCCAAGTGTAACATGGAGGAAATCCAGGGAGAGATTGATAGTGGAAAGAATTGGTTCCAAGGTCTTTGCAGATCAGGCGTTTTGCTGACCTTGATTATGGCTCCGATTTCAGCAGATAACTGTCCTGGCAGAACGATCAACCTCATAGCTTGCTGGGGCTCCAGAATATTTCAGGGCTATGAAGTATTTGCTTGGTCATGATTAGAAGGGTGGAAAGCAATTCTGTCTCAATAATATCCTTTCTTTTTTAGTCATGATTCAAGAATGATGTTTTCCCCTGTCAAACGCGAATTTATCTTGGAAGTATTTTGTTGATTGCACTTAATATCTGAGGAAAATATTAGAGGAAATAATTTAGTACTCTATGTATAGCTCTGTGTTAACCTTTATATAAGCTGTTCTAAACTGTGTGGCACAGACAAAGATTTTTACGTGTCTGAGCAGTTAACAGTTGAACATAAGTACGTGCTGCATTCCAAATATTATACTTCTTCCTATTGTTTGGCAAACCTGGAAAGCAAGCAGAGTAAACTGAAACTCCAAGGAGTTACTTATCAGCCACCTTTTGATGGCAGCCTGGCTTTAAATGGTGTCTGAAGATTTCCATGTGGGTGAAGGCTGGCGGAGCAGGGCAGCTGCAAGATGGCACCTGGGCTAAATGCCAGTGAGGGTTTCTCATCGTTTGGGTGGAGGAAATTTGCTCAAGGGATGTAGCTGGTGAGGGGTCTGGCTGCGCTCAAGGCGGGTGGCCGCATGTGCACTTCTTACTCCACGTGGTGTTGCTTTTCAGGCCTTGTGCTGGAGGTGCAGAGGTTGCCATGGTGTTGCAGCGTGCGAGGTTGGGAACAGAGCAGGCTGAGAGCCCTGGGAGGACTCGGCTGGGGCACTGGGAAAGCCTTTGCATTTGGCAGCATGTCTTCCACAAATCCTGCTCCACACAGCCTGCGTGACCCAAATTTCTGTGACCTCCAATTACTTTTCAGGCACACCATAAAAACTTTGGTTTTCATATTTTTCTTTTAATTATTTTTTAGAATGCCCATGGATTATGGCTCTGGCTACTTTAAAAGGAGCTACTCAATGCAAGAGTGGTTGTGACGTGATTGATCAGGCTGTACTTTTGGCTTACATCTGTACTGCTGTTGGAGAGAATGGGCACCCTGGAAGAAATTGTCCTGATAGGGCAACCAAGCCTGTAGCATTTAGAGTAGCTTTGTTAGCTTTTGGGTGGAATTGCAAGGCCACTTTTTGCAGGCAATTGATAGGTGTGTCTGGGAGAGAAGTGGTCAGAAGGATCCTTGGGATTTTCTTATGAATTTTCAAAGTAATTTTTGACGTTGCTTTCGTAGAATGATGCAGAAGGTTCTGGACAGTAGCAGTGAAGATAGCACCTGGTGGGTAACAGCAGGGAAGTCCTTGTTTCCATGAAGCTTTTCAAGCAGTTTGTCTAACTAATCAAATTGAACAGCCTCCCATGATTCCACTTGGATTTACTACCTTGCTTTTCCTCTGGGAGCCATTTCAAATGCAGTAGCTTCCTTCTCTTGCAGCGTACACTGCGGTGTGCCAGTATCTGCTGACTGTGTCAGAGGGAAACCCTGACTCTGCTGACTGCAGCGTGTTCTACACTGAGTTGTTGGATTTGAGTGTTCTTTTCAGTTTGATGCTGGGTTTGATGCTGGATCAGGCTGGATGTCCCTTGCAGATTGCAAGTACGCAGCTAAGATTTGGCATGCTGGTATGTGTGGTCAAATGCTCTTTTCCTGGTCTTGCATAATAGGCTCCAGTCTGTTTCCACATGTCTCCAATCCTCCACAGTATGTGTGATCCTTCAAAGCACAACTTTGAAATGGCTTTATCTTTTGTAATCCTCTTAAAAGTTTTCGCTGGCAGTCACAGCAGTGGTTTTTACTTTCTTGCTTTGTCTGCAGGAGCAAGAGTCTTGCCCCAGAGAGCTCTGTGCAGCTGTCCTGTTTGTGTGCTGGGTCAGAGCCTGCTTGGTCCCGAGCTGTGGCAGCTGCAGCACTGAGCGGCATTGGCTCTCATCAACTCTGCAGGCTTTTGGCAACAGGGGGATATAACCCTTAGAGTTTGCTAATCCCTGCAGGGCCATCTCTTCCTGCTTGCAGCCTGCCTGGAGAAGATGTGGCCAGCGTCTGTCCCTCATGCTCAAAATCCCATCTGTACCTCAGGAAATGCTAAGTTTGCTAGTGATGGCATTCTCAGGGATGTTCACCTTCTCACCTGGCTAGTTAAACAAATAGATGTTACTTTTACTTACAGTGCAGGTGCTCTCAGCAGAAAAGTGACAGTTTTTCTGAAATCTGTCATGCTGTAACTGTTTTCTCTGATGCACACACACATCTTACACCAATAAACAGGGCTTTTCAGTTTGAGATCTCTGGAACAACAATCACATCCAGTTGCTAATTAGATAAGTGACAGATGTTTGTTCTCCTCTCCTTGTCTATCAAATGCACATCTTATTGCTTTTCTCTTTGCATAAATCCACTCTAGAATTCACATAGAGCCGAAGGTGTAGCATAGACACTCAGGTGTTTTCCTCTGCTGATGTGCCTGATGCTGGCTCTCCCTGATGTGCCAGGGTCATTCTCTGCAGACAAAATGACACTTTGATTAGGACCTGCAGGCAGGTCTGCAAGCATTTTCCACACACATTCCTGTTGATGATAGAGGCTCCGGGTGGCCTTGCAAAGGTACCTCCCTGTTTGGAATGGAACGGTTCCCACTTCATGCGTTGCCACACAGGATGGAGAGATCCTCTTAGAGCTGCCTGGGGTGGGCCCTGGGGAGAATGCAAGTCACTAGGCAGAGACAGAGACTGGCTCAACCTGTCATTCCATCCTCCAGCTGGATTTGTGAAGGGAAGAAAAAACCTCCTGCTGGGGATGAACCAGACCCCTTGAAGCCTGGCTTCCCCCTGCACTGCACCACAGGTGATCAGACTTTGAAAAGGTGAGGGACGTGCTGCAGAGAGAGAAAAGGCCCACGGAGGCAGCCTTGATGCTCTGTTGTGCATATCCTGTTTGTATTTGGCTGCTCTCCTATCTAGTAGGGTAATTTGCCTGTGCAGTCACAGTGTTTCTGCATAAATGGGAGAAACGTGAAACGGACGTCTACATGCATGGGTGGTGAAAGCATTTGGAGACTGACTCTTACCAAGGCATCTTTAGCCCCCACAGTTAACTCCCGGTTGAGATAAATAGGGTAACTCACTTATTAGATATGTTAAAGCCATAGCTCAGCCAGGAGCAACATCGCTTATTTTAGAATGTTTATCTTAGCAGCTATCAAGATTGAAATTCAACTCCTTTAGATTTAAAGTAAAAGTTCTGTCATGGAGAGTTGGCCTTAGCTGGGAAGGTAAAAGAATGCATTGCATTAGTATATAGACTAATGACTCTCCTTTGGCTCTCTTCCACAGCCACAGTTCCACTGAGAAGCCAAACAAACAGTGGGATGAAATTGCTTCCTTTTAATAGCTTCTGCATAATTTTCAACATTTTTTTTTAGCTATTACTCATTACGTTTTGGAAAAGCTGGTGCTCTCTTGCCTTCTTACCACATCATTAGAGAGAAACATATCCCAGAAATCAGTTTATGCCGATGCCATCATGTGTGCTGTCCCAGCCATGCAGTTTTGTACCACAGGAGGCTTTATGTTCTTGCTTAAATCCAAACTCAAGAAGTCAGTTATGATGCCAGCCCCATCAGCATTCAGACATTTAACAATACCAAAGGCTATTGAGTTGTTTCTTGGAGGATCTCTTGTACCTAGTTTCCTTCAGTGATGGTTAAATGAAACAGCAGCTCTCTCCTGTGACAGGCGTGGACATCAGGTGCACACTAATCCATCACTTTTGTAACTGGGAGCCTGACAGGGACTCTTGATTTGCTGTGCTGTTTGTCCTGGCATGTTGCAGTCGATGGGAGCTGGACAGTTGTGTGCAGTTCATTCCTTTGATGGCAGCAAAACCAAACAAAGCAGTAAATGTAATCTTGCAGAAGAACTTTTCACCAGGGCATACCTAAGGCTCTTGGGAACCATAACGTTCCTTGTTTGGGCCACCACGCTAGGACAGAGTGCTGGATTCAAGGAAGGACTTTTCTTCCACAGGCAAAGGCTGTGGCAGCTTCTGTAGCACAGCAGTGTGGAAGGATGTGTTACCCAGGTACAGCTATGGGCAAAGTCAGGAGGAAAGCTGGGCCTGCTGCTGGATTTATTCATTCTTGCTGTGGTTACTTCCACCTGTCATCACTACAAACCTCTTTCTTTCTGTGAGATGTGGTGTGTTAACAGAGTTAGCTAAATTTAGCAGCTGGCTTTGAGAATTTAGCTCTTCCTCTGCTTCTTAACGCCGTGGGTGATCACATTGCCAAGTGACAGGCGGTGAAGGGGAGAGAAAGCAGGACTGTTTCTCACTGAGCTAAAATGTAAGGAGTTGCATTTCTTTTTACTCTGTCAATGCTGAGCTCCTTTAGCACAAGGCTGCCTGGTTCTGTGGAGAAGCACCTACCTACCCCTCAGCAGCATTTCCATTGCCCACTTCATAACCAGCATAGTTACGTTCACGCTTGCTGTGGTCATTGGGTCAAAACCTCCCTGTACAGGAGTTGTCGGGCTCTTCTTTCAGCTGTACCGACTGGTTTTTTTCCTGTGGTAGCCGTCTGAATGGAAGTGATTTTCTGTGAGTTTGTGCTGAGGGACTTTTTCACATGAAGGGAAAAAAAAATTGGTTTTACTTTGAGTCTGACTTGGATGCAGGTGAAATGTTTTTCAGGATAAGGGACTACTGGATAGAGTAATTATAACTTGATTGACCTGTTTTGGCAATCAGATTGATTAATTGATTACTTTGTGAGACCTAGAAAATTTTCTGTCCTCACAAGTTGGGGATTTTGCTTTTGTGCACACATTTGATCTGGAAAACTCGCTCTTTTATAGGTCTGTATCTGCTGTGATAAATCAGATTTAATGATAAGCTGAGGGGTGCCCAGATTATTCCTTTTACTACAACCAAATTGTACTGCATCAGGTTTGCTGACTCTTCTGTGCCATGAGCAAAAGCAGCTCGGCATGTCCTGTGTTTAGTTACAGATACATGCACTTCACTCAGGTTCAGTATCTACTGTACTCTCTTTAATTGTGGTTTATTGAGCCTGTGATCTGCCACTCAAACGTGGCTGTACCTTTTCACTCCATTTCCAAACCTGTAATCCTACAGAACAGTAGTATTTCGCATTTCTGTAATTCCTAGTTTTCCTGGAGCCCACTACATGAGGAACTTCCTGACACAGCTAATTCTGGAATCAAATACAGCAACTGGCTCACAATCCAGTAATATTCCCCAGTGCTGTGAGGTGGGGAGCCGAGCGATGTCCAGTGAGGGAGCAGTGGGGAGAGCATTCGGCAGTCAAACGTAATTAACCAGGACAGAATCTGGCATGATGCAGTAACATCAGCTGCCAGGTGCCGTAGAGGGAGAACTGCTTTGGCCAGGTTCTCATCCCCCAGTTGTCGCTGCAGCGCGTGGCTGGCGCAGGCCTGCTGCACATTTCAGTTAGACCAGGCTAATGAGTAGAAGAGCCCGAGGGAGCACCTGCTATCAGCATTGCACTCCACTTGATGACAGAAGAGGTTTGAGTGTCCTCATCCTTGTGTCTTACACGTGCAAACAGGAAATCTTGAAACCTTTCATATTAGAGCACTGTGTGTGAGATGCAAGCATTTCTTCAGAGGTCGTCTATGAAATGCCGACTTCACCGCGTCTTGCTGAGCTGCCATGGCCAGCAGGGAGGCAGACCGTGGGGCGAATGGACTGCAGCCTAGGGCGGTATTTATTTCTTACACGATGCTAACTTTGTGTTGCAATACATGACACCTAGAAGCTCGCTGGGAACCTGAAGACAGCAGTTACGCAGATATGAGATAAGGTTATATTTTATTTGTGAGCTCAAGTGCAATTACAGTAACAGCAAGAGCTTTTAGAGAATTTTCTTTTACAAAGAGCTGGCAGTGGCTTGGGCTAAAGACAGGCACAGACCCTACGCATTGCCAAGGCCTAATAAGAGCCTGCACCATAGTGATGATGAGCAGAGTAAATCACTCCAGTTCTGCGATTTGAGCCAATTCCGCGTATGTCACTTGAGCTGATTGTGCAGGTTTTGACATTGGGTTTTTTTGATAGCCACCCCCTGTAAATTCTAACGCAAAAGAGCACTTTCCTCTTAGGCCTAGTCACAAGATCAAATGTTCCAGTGTTGAGAACTGAAGCTAAAATGTAGAAATGGTAAGATTCAGGTAAAAAGTATCCATGCTGTGTGTGAGTCTGTGTGTATCTGTAGAGATGCATCAATGCAAGCAAGCACACATCTGATGAGTGGATTTTGAGTCTTCCTAAACAGTAGTCAATGTACCCTTGTCCTTTATGAGACCAATACTATGGGTGTTGCACCGAGATTTCTCTAGACTGATGCAGGCAGTTTCTAGAAAGTGCTTTCTTTAAGGCTGTACCCAAAAGGTCGCTACCCTGGCATAGAAGAGAAAAATAATACAGGGCTTTTGCAGCCAGAGACAAGTAGTTTTCTACCCTAGTACACAGCTCTGCTATGAGAAGTGCACTGCAGCAAGGAAACCCCTTTATAGTTTTTCTTCTAAAGTACAGTTGCAGTGCCCTTAAGAGCCCCCAGCTGTTTCCATATTCCCTTTTTAAGTTGTCCTGCAGTAGAACTGCAATAAAAAGCCTGTTTATGGGGAATCAGTACTGTGAAGTGTTTGTCAGCAAACGTTAGAGGGCAAAAGCATGTGTTTTGCCAGCTTTGAAAGCCTTCTCTGGTAATACTGTGGAGGTCCCTACTTCTTCCATTACACGAGTTCTTTACCTCAGTGCAGGTACCTTTTACCACTCTGTTTGGTATCAGCCTTCCTGCAAGTGTGTGCAGAGAGGAAGCCAGTGGGCTGGGCTGGCCTTGCTGCTGCCGTGTGAGGCCTGGTGGTGTCACACGTGTGCCACATGCCACTGCGGGGTGACCGACGCCACCACACCCTCTTCACGCAGAGCCTGCACATTTTGCTGTTGTATTGTAAGAATAGCTGGATGTTACATTTTAAGGGACAGGTGAATGAAATGGACCAACAGCGTACCAGGATGGACTGAGGTGTGGTGAAATCAGCATTAGGAGCTCCTTTCCAGGCATATACATTTTCGTTAACATTTGTTTTTCACTTGATTTACCCATATGGCTCTAGAAGTTTGGAAAGTTGTAAAGAGGTTCTTTAAAACAATGTCTATTGAAATATACAAAGCAGTGGTGCATACAAGTTTAGAGATAGCAAAGGAGCATCATGTGAGATGTCACTCACTGTCATCTATAGCCAGTACATGGAATAGCTGTACTTAAAAGTTCACTCCTCTTCTAGTGACTGCAGATGCCAGTGCTGATCGTCATGCTGCGTGAATTGGGACATCTCTGAAGCTCTTTTTGATAAAGGAATGCAGGGTGTGTACACAGTCTCTCCTGGTAACTGAGGGCAGGGGTTTTGCATACTCTGCTAATAACATATTTGCTGTAGGAGGGACAACGTGATGAAACACTGACCACAGCAGAATTGTTGAATGAGTTTAGCATCAAGGCTTAATTTTTCTTGGCTACTGCAAAAGACAGGGATTGACTAGAATGCGATTGCACGTGCTGCCATAAGCATTGTATCCCATCCCATTAGTGTGTAATTCACAGGGCTAAATAATAACCAAACATTTGCAATCACAGTTCAAGAGCTGTTTCAAAGGTATTATGCATGAATACAAAAGCAAACCTCAGTTCTGCCCATGCCCCTGACAATGAACCGTGAATCCAGGCTCCTGAGCAAGGAGCGGAAAATCTCCTCACAGCTCTGCCATTAACCAAGAGTGTTTTGTCTTTAGCCATATGGCTGGTAATTAGAGTAATGGATGAAGTACAGTAAAAATGTTCCTATTAAAATGGACAAGTTCGTAGCTCTTGTGCAGGTAAAATTAGTCCTGCAGCTCAGTGCTTGTATAAACAATGTCTTAATTATGTTTGCAGCTAATACTCTCAGCAGTCCTGCTTTGATAGCCATGTGTGTTTTGTAGGTTATTCCATTTAGGGAGAAAAATTGGTGATGGAGTTTGTCATCTCTAATAGCATCTGTGAATTATAGCACACATGGGAGGAGTGGTGAACACAATGTTGAAATGCCAGAGGAGACAGACAGGAAAGGAAAACAACAGAAAAGAAGTTCGGCAAATTCAGCCTCAGAGGGAAGTTAAGAAAATGGGATACATTTGATAAAAAAAAAAAAAAAAAAGAAGGCTAAAGGAGATAAATAGAGTTTAATAACTACCTGCTGAGGAGAGCAGGGGTGGGGTGAGCTTTCAGGTGGCATCACTTACAGCTAAAGAGGCTTCATATCTCATGGCAGCTGTTCCTAACTTTCTAACGAGTTAAGATCAGCTGTGTGCAGCAAGCTCCTCTGGTGGAGCCAGAGGACAGTTGCTCTGAAGGTGGAAGTAAGGGTGTAACCTTAGCAGAACCGTTGGTGTTGCTTTGATTTTGCCAAGGATCTTGGTGGTTTTCTCTGCTTGTCAGTATCTTTGGAGCTTTGCTGTGCTGCTACAGTTGCTGCATCGCTGGCTTCGCTGATGGAGTCAAGAATGCACTTGAAAACGCAGAGGCTCGCAGTGACCTGTGGGTGGGAGGCTCTTTCGCAAGCACTGTGGAGGAAAGAAATTGGAGCTCAAAATGATCTAGAAGTGGAGAAACGGACTCGAGGATCAAAAAGGTAAGTGTAGGGAAGGAAACCCCTGGACAATAGAGAGTATTCACCTGAGGGCTCGTCAGCAGAACAGATCTGGTGGTTGTACCGTAATGTAAACTGGACTTATGGAATATGTGGCTAAAATGCACTGCAGTTCCCAAAAAGAGGAAAAAAACAAAGCTAATTTTAGTTTGGCATGTCTGAACTGGAGTTTTGTATTTAATGTGAGGGAAGACAGTGCTTTGTCTTTCCTGGGATTTTTGAGCCTTTAGGTGGAAGGGGTGCAGTCCTGAGCTAAGGCAGATGTAGAAGAGAGAGAAGTATGAAAGGAAAAAAGGAGAAATGAAAAGTTCAGCAAGTTCAGCCTCTGAGCGCAGCTTGAGGAAATTAGATAATTTCTTTCCTGGAGAAGGTAAAGGAGAGCACAGTACAACTTCCAGCCCCTCATTTCTTTCATTCGGACCTTTATTTAGTCTATGTGTATCCTAATTTTACTGGGCTAAAATTGTTTAGGAGACATTAGTTCAAATCGGAGAGGAAGCAGATTATTTATTTTAGAGCTCGTAAACATGATTTAGGATAATGGCTACCCAGAGCTTATTTCTGTGCTTGGCAACGCTGAGTTATTTTACCCTTCTAGCCAAAGCCTTCAAGATGGAGCAGGAGAGCAGAGTGTGATTTATGTTGTCCTGAGGTAAAATCAGATGTTTCTGTCAATTCTTTCTCCCAGGATTTTAGGAGATCTGTAAATTAAGTGTGTAGATGGTGTTGCTTGCCTGCTTTTGATGAGAAAGTCAGAGTTGATGGGCATTGATTTGCAGCTGGGATCCAAGCCCGTTAATTGCAGCTGTGGTGACTAATCCATTCTTTGCTCTGCTTCACAGGGCCTGACTTAATGCTTGTTGCTGCAATCAAAAAATTGGTCATGCAAATGCCCCTCTCGTGATCAGAGTAATTGATGTTGCCAGTTTGTAGGTTGGGGGTCCCAGAAGCCGCATTGCTGGGGTGAGCTGGCCGCTCCCGGGGCAGGGAGCCATGGGCCAGCTTGGGAATGCAGCTCTGTTGATGCTGCTGCCGTCCCTCACAGTGGGCGGAACAGGTGCTTCTGTGTGCGTCTCTGACATGACAGTGTGGGGCTGCGGAGTTGGTTTAGCCTGTTTCCCTTTGGGCTTCCAGTTTCTAAGCACTCTAGATGGAGCATATGGAGAAGCTGCAGAGGAAACACAAGGAGGGGTTTGTTTTGGGTTTTTTGTGCCTGTGCACCTGGACTCTGGACACTTTGTCTGGTTTTGAGTTTTTATTTTCTCTATCTATTACTTCTTGTGATGAAGGGAAAGGAGGTATTTACCCAGAAAAGCTTTGAAGGAGAGGCTTCTAATCTAGTGCTTGTGAAGTACAGTGAAACATTCCTAATGGAAGCTTCGTGAATAAATATACTTTTATTAGTTGATATTTGGGGAATTACCTGAAAGTCCCAGTAATAAATCACTTTATCGCTTATTGATAGCGCTTGCACTGAAGTAAATCACAAATATATGTGCTGCCAGGTTTGTACTGGCTTAATTGGGATTAGCAAATAGCCTTTTCCTTTCTCTGCTCCTCCTGTACATGGATAAATGTACAACTTTCATGGTGCGTTACCTGGCAAGTGCATGAGATTCTTTGCTTCACTCAAAGCTTGTTTTGTTTTGGGATGTTGGAAGCTGTAGGGTTTTGTGACTTTCAGATGCTTTTAAGTCTATGTCAGTGTGAATATGTGTGCCTTGATTTCTATTTCTTTTTGGAAAGCACTGTCTGGTGGTGACGTGTGCTTACAGGTGGTTTTGGTAGAAGTGGTGTCTTCTGATTATACCCAGCATGTGACTCTACTCTGAGAACACGTCTTCCAAAGAGAAATGTTTGCACTGGGGGCTTTATTAGGAAATACCTCCGTGTGCACCCGTGAAGAAGGCTGGTATGTGTGCTGCCTTTGTGCCGAGATGTGCTATTCAGAGAGCCCTGGCTCTTGGACTGTGGCGCTGGGGAATTGTATTTCTGGAAATTTTCTGTAAGTTTTCCTCTTTTTATGACAAAGCAAGCATGAGAGGGAGGCGTGTGGGCGAGTGTGGGCTGGGTGCCACATGGGTAGGTACAAGATGAGGTGTGAGCAGACACCCAGGTCTGTGCTTGAGGCACTGCACTGACAGCCTCTGGGAGGCATCGGGGTAGCCGTGTTTGTTCTGGGTCCTCTTGTCACTCAGCTTGTTGACTTGCAAATATCCCAGTGTTTTAGTGTAAGTCCCAGTTGAGCTGCCAATTGGGGTTTAAAGCATTATTAGCTTTGGGTGAAGGGGTTTTGTAGGGTGAAGTTCCAACACCAATCAGTCTTTTTGTATGTACACGGTGTATATTAATTATCATTTAATTCACATTGAAATTAAGCAATTCTTCAGACCCTTGCAATCTGGATATGAAATAAACTTAAAAAGGCAATTCTGTAAATTGTGTCTGACTTGTCTCTTCGTTCTCTATTTAGTATTTAGATTGTGAGTGCAATAAAAGCTGTTTAGTGCTTTCCAGGAACTTCGGCATTTGGCCCTCTTCCAGCGCATTTTTCTCCAGCCAGTGTTCTGGAATAGGTGGTGATTATGTGTCTGTGTAAGTGATTAAACATTACAAGGGAAGCTTAACGGGGTTTTTCCTTATTGTCCAGGACAACATGTTCCTCACCAGCGTTCTTTAATAACTTGTCTGTTTCTCCTTCTTTTCCATTTCCTTTCTGTTCAGGATGTTTTCTGACTCTGCTGACCACGTTAATTTTCAGTAGTGCTGGAGGGATTTTGCTTGCCTGCGCCTTTTGGCATAGTCCTAAATTAGCTCCGTTCACGTTTGTTCGGTATATAGCACTGCATTTAATAGGACAACCTCTGTTCTTCTGCAGAGTAATTAGTATTCAGGATGGTCTTTTCTCCGACTGCTGATTTCAAGTCAGAACATTTGCTGGCATGATATTGGTTTTCTCTTCTTTGCTACTAATACACAGAACATTTTGTCAGCAAAGACAGAAGTTTGACTCTGCTGTTCTGTATGACAGATCACCTGGTAGAGAGGGAGAAGTGTTGGATTCCCTTTTCTTCACTAATACTTGAACAAAACAAGTGATTCTGTTCTCATATTGATGCTGGGCTGCTTCCACATTATATATAGCCAAGGTGGGCAGATGTAACTTTTAAAAATAGCTCAGTGGGGCTTCCTTTGTTTGAGGTTTGCTTTTTCTCCTTCCCTTTTGAATGTTATCGCGTTTAAGATTCCCCACCAGTAGCTGAGTCAGGCTTTTGGGTCATCATGCTGTGGTGCCTGCTGACTGCCGTTCCCAATAAAGGACTTCTTATATATCCTAAAAAATGATATTTTGTAACCATTCCTTTACTACCTAAATTATTGCGTTCAAATCAATAGGATATAATGAGCAATGGGTTTCAGTGTCCAGGAGGAACAAATGGGGTTGTAGCAGCTGCAGTTATATAGTGCTGGTGATATTCTCTGTGATGGTGCTGGGTATCTTGTGGTTTGCCTGCATTTCATTTCACGAAACATATGGAGACAGACCCTGCAGGTAAACTGGGATGCAGGTTTCTCCCAGCATGTCCTCTGTTCCTATAAGGAAATCTAGAGGGATTGGAACTAGAGGAACTAAATGTCTGATATCTGTGAGTCTTAAACCAAGGGCTCATCTTCACGTACAAGTTAGACTGCTCAGACATCTGTCCATTTTTCCTTGTGTGGAGGTTCAAATGTACAAATGTACAAAGTTAAAGGACAGTGCAGTAACTGCTCTGAAGTGCTCAGTTGTGTTCTGCTACTGATACTTCTGTACGGACCCATTGCCTCCAGCAGGACACCTTGTGAGAACAAAGAGTTCTGTGATGCACCAGTGAGTACTTGTATATTCAACAGTACTTTCAACTCTAGTCTCTCGTTCACAGAGCAAGAGAGAACAAAAGCTAAAAACCAAAATCTAATTAATCCAAGCGTATTGGATGCCTGTTAAAATTCACCTGTCCCAAAATGTCCATTTATCATGATTATGACTGAACGACCAAACTAAGAAAGGTGTTGCTTCTTCGTTGGATGCAAAATGATGATTTATTACCCTGGTTTTTAGTAATGGTTAAATCTAATGGATGTTTCTGCATGACATATCATTCATCTTCAGAATAAAATTAGACATTATTTCACATAGAACACTTCACAGCAATTCATGTAACTCAGAAGTCTAAATAATTGCTGCGCTGGCTGCATAGATCAATTCAAAACACACGTGTGCATAGTAATATGATATAGTCTTCTCTTTGCAAAATCATGCAAATATTTCAATTTGGCCTAATTGGTATGCAAACTGCATTTTCCTTTGTGCTTATAAATTCCATGTCACGGTTCTGAAAAATATGTATCATGATGAATGATTGTACTCTTCTTCCATTCATTGCATGTACGTACAGGAGTAGTGTGAATGTGAACAAGGGTCGCTTACACCATCGCAGAAGAGCTGTAAGGGATGGACTCGAGGGTATATGCTACATTGTTCAATTATACAGCCCTTATATACATGTTCCATCTTTAATTAGTGGATTCTATAATTAGGAATAGTACTTCTCACCTAAAGAAACTCCTGGAGTGAGTTTGTCTGCTCGCTCAGGCTGCTGCATGTGTTTGGTAATGTGGAGTGCAGTGGGATAAAGATGTGCAGGGCATGCATTCTGGGATCTATAATAAAATAGTTTTTAAAAGCCCACCTCTTTTTTTTATTCATTTAAGAAATTACTAACAGTTGTATCTGTTACAGAGGGGTCTCTTCCAGGCAGCACACATACCATTTAATCCAGTCGATTTTGGAACTCTTCAGAGCTTTTTGAAACAAATGTTTTTGAACAAAATTATTTCTTCCAAAACTTTTATTTTTCTTTCCCAGTGCTTCATCTTAAACTAAGCATTGGCTTGCTACTTTGGAGAGAAAAATGCCTTTGTCAGGCTGGGTGTTATCGCCTGTGCTCTCCTGCTCAAAGCACTTAACTGCTCCTGTTCCTTCCCCTTGGCATGATCTTCTGTGTGTTTCAGCTTGAATTGTTTCCTCTGCTGAACCTTTGTCTCTTACACTACAAAACATACTGATAGAGTGACAAAACACACAGCCTTTCCCGTTCACTGTGGGGCAGATGCTGCTTCCTCCAACTTCATTCTTTTCCTGGCAGTAAAGAACATTTGAGATAGGTTAAATGCCAGTGTACTCTGTGTCGCCTGGGAGAGGTTGGAGCTCTGTTTTCATTCCTGGTCTCCAGTGCAGGGAATGGGAAGGGGGAGCAGCCAGTGCTGCTGGAAGCTGTTCTGTGCCTCCTGCAGAATTCGGCAGTGCTCCCTGTTTGCTACCTTCTAGGATTTGGGGAAGGTGGAATCATGTGGAGATCAAAAGATCATTAAATCTGAAGTGGAAAAGCTAATGAGCAGTTGGAGGGTGTTTCCCAGATTTGATAGATGAACATTCAGCTGTCTGAATGACAGGAGGATGGTCCAAAATTTGTAAATGGCGCAATGCGAGAGCTCTTTGTGACTGGGGTCACTGGTGTCTGAGCTTTTCAGCTCCTCTGGACACTCTGATCTGGCTTTCTAGTAAATGTGGTATTGGTGCCTGCTGATACCAGGATTGCTGTGTGGTAGGATGAGCTGTGGTCATTTAAAGCAATTAAAAAAAGCCTTCCAGGTTAAAATGAAATAGCAATTCTGTGTAGTTGTTGCTAATGTTTCCTTTTGAATTGAACAGCACTTCAAATACCATTTTGCCCTCAGCTGTAGTTTTTACCTGTGACATCTTATTGAATTTGCAGGCAGGATGTAGAAGGCTCGGTATGAATAAAGGAAGGAATCCATGCCTTGTGACAGACTGCTGAGCAAGCGTGGTACTGGGAGAGATCAGAGAGCCTGGATGCCATCTCTATGGCAACAATCAAGTGTGTGGGCTTTAAATGTGTTTGAGCCTCAGCTGAGCGGGTGAGGGATTTGCTTTGCTTCCCTGGTAGTCTCCATGGGCACCTCTGTTATCCCACTCCTCTAGAAGTTTCCTGCCATGGATCTCTCTCAACAGGGACTGTGTGGCTTGCATTCCCAGGGAAGAGAGGGGTGGAAATACACTGGATGTACATCTGTGCTCGTGGCAATGAAGAAATTCTTCTGAACCCAGTGGTGTGTCACAGTGTGTGGGGAATTGAGATGATGGGAGAAAAATTAGGCTAAGCTGGATTTTAAAGCTGACAAACCTACCTTGATCTATGTCAGAAACCAGCCTTTACTTCTGTGTGGTATTTATCGGCCCTCTGAATGTGGTCTTTGCATTATGCCACAGAGCTCCCTAGCTCGTAGAGGAATTTATCTAGGAGGATTTGAGAGTTTCAATTCATGCCTAAAGCTATGCTTGTCCGTCCGCTGGCTGTGGGTAGCTCTGTGCTTGGAGTTCGGCACTTAATTAGCTGGGGTTTATAGATTCAGGATTTCTTGTGCTGTTTTCATTGCTCTCATTACTTAAAAGTAATAAAATGTCATAACAGGACTTCAGTAGTAGTGATGCCTTGGTAGATGGTGACGTTAATATTTGAAACAACAATGTTAATTTTTATCTGCTGGACAGACAGATCAAATCTTTGTCTCATAATCATTTCATATGCTGAATTTCAGACATTTGCAGCTTGATTCTCTCTCCTGCCCCCGAGGCTGCCAACATTGTATTATCTGTGTGATTCTAGTTTAATGGCACTATTTCTTGGTCTCTGGTCTGATGCACTTTGTGGATTTCATCCACTGATGTTTTGTACAATGCTATTTATGGACTCATATTGATGCCAGACTGTTTGCACTCAACCAAATCACAGAATCTGTACTATTGCTGAAGATATAAAGGTGTTTTTTTCACTGCTTATCATGTATTATGACGGCACGATGTAGCATGGACAGGCCTAGTGCAGCAGTCCCTGTGAGTTAGCCCAGTGTCAGTGTTAACTTGTGTTCAACCTGTGCTCACGTGCTCTGAGAATGATGCAGGCTGGCAAAACTAGGGATCTCACAGGTCTTTTTGCTTTTGTTACAAGAATGAAACTAGTTCAAACCCACGTATTCTTGGAAAACAGATAACTTAGAAGTATTATGAAAGCTTCAGATTCAGAGTACATTGAATTTCTGATGTAAGTGTCTGGAGGCTGTTATTAAAAAGTGTTTTGACTTCTGTCTCCCTTCCAAGTTACTGAGTGCTGCTCAGGAGTGCTGTTTTCATGACTCTGAGTTGAATAACAGCCCCCGCCTTTAGCAGCGAGTGGTTCATTCTGTGGTTCTCTGTTCCATAATAGCTCTGCCCAGTGCACTGATAACAATTCTTCCAATGTTTTCTTTTTATTACTCACTAGGGATTCCCTCTCTCCACCATCCTTCAGATGAGAACTTCACTCTCTCCCCTTTTCATAAAGGCATTTGGGAAGCCCGGTACTCAGCGTTGCTCAGTCTGGGTTTGGAGGGTGACCCACAAAGACAGAGCGAGCTCTCTCAGGTTGTTTTCAGACCGGGGTTTCCCCGTTGTTTGGTAAGGTTCGGTCATAGGCCCCTGCCAGTTGAGTGCAGCATTAATACAGCGAGACATCTCCCTGCTCTCTCTGCACAGGGACTGGGCTTCTGCTCAGTGCTGCAAGGGCAGATTTAGAGGGGAACCTCTGGCTCTGCAGGGGAGGCTGCCAGGTGTTGTGATGCAGACATCTGGTTGTCTTGGCTTTGAAATACATCATTTACGTTGATCAGCTGAATGGATGAAGCTGTTCCTTCTAGAACTGACTTTCCCAATAATGGGTGGCTGAAATTCCCAAGCAGCTGGTTAAAAGCTCTTACTGAAATCTCAGAGCTGGCTGCAAGTTTACAGCCTCTGAGGGGGCTGGTAAGCAAGCCAAGTTGGGTAATTTCCTAAATATGCTAGTGAGTACTCACTGTGTGACTGTTGTGAGATAATGAGACGTGGGTAAGTATTTTCTTCAAAACATAATGAATTTGCAAGAAAAAAGTGCGTGGCAACTATTCATCAATTTTTGCAAAGACCCAGCTGAGAAGAAATCTATGGTGTGGTGAGGTAGTGAGAAAAAGCAGGCACTAGCATCCTCCCTCTGTCTGTGGGATAGCCTGGCCATGGAGAGGTTTGGTCCCAGCACATAAACTCTTGTGTAACGTCACCTTTTGGAGGGCTCTCAAGCCCTCCTGATCCAGTGTTCTATTCCAGAGGGGTCAACAGAAAGAAGGACTGGCTTCCCTGCTGAGTCTGCTGAATGCCACAGAGGAGGATCTCATTGGAAATATCTTGATTCACCCTATCTTATGCATAATGATTTAGAATAAAAACGTGTAAGTTTTACCATACTGAGTGGCTGCTGGTGGTGATGAATTGTGCTTCCAAGCCACCACTCGACGTGATGCGCATGAGCACCTACTCGGCTGGCAGCAATCGCATTCCCCAGTGGGACTAATCCCGCACTGAAGTTTCTTGCAGAAATGAGGCTGTGGTTCAGCAATTTCCCCTGGAAAACTTGGGTGACATGGAAACTTTGTTCCCTAGTGGCATTTTCTGGAGAAACATTAAGTTGCAGGGTATGTATAATCCTTCAACTATTCAGCTTAGTGGAGATCGATGATAAGTTGATATCTTCAGCTGGAACAAATAAATCAATTAATAGCCAAAAAAGGGCAAAGTCAATACAAAGCATAAACTGGTGTGGGCCTAATTAAAATGTCCTGTGTGCCTCAGAGTTACTGCCTGTCTGAACCGGTGAATAGCAGCTCCCAGCCTGCCATAAGAAGGGGAAAAAGCAGACTCCTGTTGTCTGAAACACCCAAGTTCAGAGTTGTATCCTTATTAATTAGGAAACCTGACTGCTTTGCTAATTAAATGGGTCTGAATTTGATGTTAGGAGTTGAGATCAGTGATTTTGCGTGTGATCCAAAGTCACTTCAATTGACCTGGGTATTTTTTTTTTGGCAGTGCAAGGGTATTCAGCTGTGGGGTTTGTTGGTGGGATTTTTTTTTAATATTGCAAACCAAATAACCCCATCCAGCTACTGAAACTGCTCAGATTGAATCAGAATTGACTATTGCCCTTCTAGGCTCCAGATATACTTTGGTAAATGATTTGTGCCAGCAAGGGAGGCTTTTGAAGACCCTGTGGAAAACAACAAGCAAATAAATGAAGTGGAGAGTGTGCAGGTAAAAAGAAATGCCTCACCTTTGGTGCTGCAGCTCCAGAGCCCGCCTGAGCTGTATCCAGTGATATTTCGGACCGCCTCATTCAGCTGGTAGGGTGTGGGCTGTTCTGGGTTTGGATTCATTTTTCTGGATGTGTGATGCTTCCACAACGCTGGGCAGGCGTGTTCTCTGTTATAAGCGGGAGCTGTGGCACAGGAGGAGCAGAGCGTTTAGCAGGTCCTCTGGCTACCAGCCACTTGATCCCTGTACAACCCAGGATAGTGACACCAAGGCTCCTCGTAGAAGTCCCTTCTCCTTGTTTTGGATGTGCAAATGTACGTGTGAGCCTCATCCGCTTTGTTCAGTTCTTGCTAGTGCTTGTCCAGCTCCAAAGAGCTCTTCTTGCCTTTCTATTGAACATGAATATTTCTTTTATGACCAACATTTTTACTCTCTGATCAATGTGTTAAGCGTTGCTGTGTGGGGTGTCCTGTGCTCACAGCAGTGCTGTCTGCTTGGGCCAGTGAACACAGCGCTTCAGGCTGCACAGTCTGGGGAAGGGTGGGGGCACTAACCTAGACAAGGGCAGCACTGATCTCTGCTGAAAGCTGTGAGCTCCACACATGCAAAGCTGCGGCCTGTGCGTGTCTCATTTTGTCTTTTACACCTCAAACAGGCAGTTGAGTGGGTTTCTGAAAACCATGGAGGGATTCTCTCATGTTCACTGGAATGTGGTTTGGAGGAACCCTTATTGTTTTGGTTAGCATGTTCACACCTCTTTTCTGTTAACTTCTCCAGGGGTTCTGACTGTGCTGAGGGGATTGTGTCCTTGCTGAAGGACAGGGAAAGTTGCAGTGGGTCGAGGCTTCCCTGGTAAGAGCAAGACTGTGTTGTTTACTTACAGAAATGAGGCTATTGACACTGCTAATGGTGTTTAAAGGAGATAGTTAGATGTGCCACTGTTCATGTATAAATGTTCTGTAATTATTTGGGAGTACACTGGAGGGAAGCTGAGCTGATAGCATCATAACCATAAGGCTGGTTCGTTGTGCTGATTGGCGTGTTGTGTGTCTAATTGTTTGTTGATCTGGCATGGCTCAGAGATGCATTTAATGATTCCCACTTGGGTTGCCTTGGTTTGCATTGATCTTCCCAGGCACATGGGAGAGTGAGACGTGAAGGATGTGGTTTAATTAGGCTATAGCTTTATTAATGTAGCTCATCTGGGAGCTCTTCAGCAGTGACTTGTAAAGTACAGGTCATGGTGTCTGGAGTTACTGCCAGCTGGTAGGAATCAGCGTTTGCCTTGTCAGTGTTTTGTGGGGCACTGTCTGCATCCTTGCTATGAACAGATGAAAGTGGGGGGTGTTCTTAGCGTGTCTGAGAGTGCCAGACTGTGCCCTTATCCCCAGTTTCTGGTTCCTTCTGTCCATGGAACCAGGTCTCTGAGTGCCTGGCACTGTGTCCCTGCTGGAAGGGCACCTGCTATCAGTGAACTCACCTGTCCTGTGGGCTTTTACAAAATGTGACCCCTGAGTGGAGGGAAGATCCCTCTTGCTCTACAGTGCCTGCAGTCAGATAGGATTGTAGCGAGTCGTCAGTGGTCACTGGTTCTTACTGCTTTTCTTGTCCATAATTTACGCCTCTCCTGGCTTTGCCCTGCACGGGGTTGACACGACTTCTCCCCTGCCGTGTTTTAGGCCAGTTTATGGTCAGTACTGCAGAAAGGGCCTTGTGTCTGCACCACCTGTTTGTAACGTCTGAACCAGATCTCATACAGGGTTTTCACCAAGTTTCTAAATACTCCTGCATCTGGCTGCTCCTCACTGCTGGAGATTTTGAAAAGGGCAGAACTGGTCCCTGTGCAAACCTCTTGTGTCGTTCTGCTCTGAACTGATGGGATCTGTCTGGTCCCATTCCCAAGCCAGCCCTCCTTCCAATGACCCGGAGAGGTCCCTTCCTGCTGGTGGTATTTTAAGATTCTTAGTGAAAATGGAAGAGGCAAACTCACCTCTAACGTTGTGAGGACAAATCATGTGCAGAGATAAGCCGTTTGTAATGAGTTAAGCTGGAGTCAGCCCCATCTGTGCATCCCCAGTGCCCTAGTGCTGCTGTGCCAGACCTCGCGGCAGAAGGATGGGATGCCAGCTGGTGTATTTGGAAGCAGAGAGGTCTCTCTCTTAGCCGGCCTATGGTACTGCTGGCAAACAATGGCAGTGTCCAAATTCCAGCAGGCTCCCCTCTCACTTTGAACCCATATTCAGAATTATTAATGGACTTTCCAGCTGATCTTCTGTTCAATAAGCTAATCTAGAAGACGGTTATAAGATATACGAATAAAACGTCTCGCAATTAACCTCTGTTGTACCACACAGCAGCCATCAGACTGTGGAAACTCCTTCCAGTTTCTGCAGAGAATATGAGACTTAAAGATGAATTTTCAACCGTAAGCACTGATGTCCTGTCTAGAGAATTACATTGCCGTGGAGGGGGAAAAATGGAAATGTTCTTATCTCAGCTGGGTTTGTGTGGATTTTTTTTTTTTTGAAATGGAAATGTTTTTGTCAGGGAGCCTGAAGCATATAAATTCTCAAGTCTTATTCCTAATAGGAATATTTACATAGTGAGGAATATTTTTGAGTAGTGAGATTTTTTCTTCAAAAATACCTGAAGAAAAGTTTTAGTATATTGACATTTTTGTTTCTATAATATAGCATTTGAAAGAGCACTAAAAATACCCCTTGTGCATCTGCATTGAATTCCTAGCAAGTCTGTGGTTTTACTGATTAGCTTGTAATGTAAAAATAGTCTTGAGACTAACAAACATAAATGAATGAAGATGTACCCCACCCAGGAGCCTGAGCCACCTGAAAGCATGTAACATGTGTGTGGGAAGGGTTCTGTTACAGTGAGGGTCCTACCGGTCATCTTGTTGAAAGGGGCACTTGTGCATCATGAATGGTGAAAATACTTGTGTGCTGAAAAGGGGATTGGACAGGTCTGTCTAGAGACTTGCTCCGAGCTCAACCCTGTTGGAATCCAAGGCTCAGTGCAGGCACTTCAGCACACATGCAGTGGATGAGAGGATCCAGATCCAGACTGTGAGCTGTCTGGAGACCAATGCCAAAAGCCTCCTCGTTACCTTAAATCTAAAGCGGTAACAAAAGTAGAGCACGTTGGTGCAGGAGATGGAGAGAGGCGTACGTCTAGCTGAGGAGAGGAGGGAGTTGTGGAGGGACCCATGAGAGCATGTGTGAAACGAGCTTGGGAAATTGGGACAGACACCGTGTGGTCTCCATCTGTACACACCTCATGGCTGAACAATTAGCTATCATCCGCTGCCTTCAGTGGATTCAGAGGGAAGCGGGGTGGGGTTTTTTGTCTGAAAAGCAGTTGGACAGTTTGCAGTGGATGGACCCTGTGTGTGTAAACATGTCATAGGGAAAGCCGTTTGTCAGAAAGCAGAAGCTGTTGTCTAAACTGTTAGTGTATCTGCTTGTGTGCCTTAGGATAAATCTAATCCAAAAATTAGGCTGGATTAACAAGGACAAAACCAGTCTGGCAGTGATGTTTTGGTTATGTTGTAGCAAAATGTACTCTGATGAGTTAGTCTTTAGTTACTGAAAAGCTAGACTTGATTTTTACCTATAAAGTCATTCTCTTGCTTAGAATTTCAGTTTATTTGATGCCTCAGATGCTGTTAATGAGAGTTAAACTCAATTTGGCTCTGTATTGAAAGGCAAACTTTGATCTTTAAAGATGGAAATGGGTAAAACCTGGGGAAGTAATTCAAGCCAGCCTAGCCCCACTGGAAGCTGCCAAGCCTCTCCAGAGCTGTGTGAACGCAGCAGGGCGACTGTGCTGTCAGACAGGCAGCAAAAGGACACTGCAGAAACACCAATAATAAACAAACTTAGGATGTCCCAGCAATGGTTTATAGTTATAATTTGTCCTTCCATGTTATAGAGCTCAGAAAGCTGTAGTTATATTGAATGGTCTGAGATTTCTCCTTTGGAAGGATTTGTAGGAGGAAATTCTTCAATTATTAAAATCAGCTCAGAGGATTTGGTCCAAGATTTATTTAGTAATTAAATGGGGCAGCTTGGATTCAAATTTCAAATCTCATTTGCAGAGGGCTTTAATAGCATACACAATAAGAAGTTTTACAAAATTTGTAGATGGAGGTGTTATTTTTGCCAACCGCACAGTATTCCCCAGCAGTGTTCCTCTTCGTTCGTTCATTTGTGCTGCAAATAACTTCCAGTGTCACATTCTGTTAAGCCCAGCTCAAGTAGTTCTTGCTCAGTTCTGGTGAAAAGCCACAATCATCACCTTGCAGCGTGTCCTCAGCCCATCTCTTGAGGACATTGGGGGGATGGTGGGAAACAGGACAGCCAGATCTCTCCCTTATCTCTCCCTTGCCTGATCTGTGAACCAGGGTAGTGGAGGAAGGCTGGTGAATAAATACTGCTGGATGGGAAGGGTGGCTGGGAATTTGCTGGGTTTGGAGAGGCGAAGGTGGGATTTCCAGCCGTGCTGTTTTCTGAATGGGGAAACTTGGGTCAGATCAGTCAATCCTTTCTATATAAAAAAAAAAAGCCTATAGATGTGTGAAATCCAGTCAGAAGTAGAGGCATGTGAGCAGGTGTGGGAGAGGCTTTTCTGAGCAGCAGCCAGGCCCAGCTCTGCTGTGTGGAGGCAGCAGGGCAGGGAGCTGTGGGTGGGGCGGGCGTTTAACCAGGACCCAGGGCAGCAGCATCTGAGACAGGACAGGTACCTCCAGGAGTGGGATCTTGCCGCTTGTGCAGGTGTGTGGGGCCATCATGATTGGGCGGTTTTGCTTGTGATGTGTGAATCCTCATGTTAGGAGGGGAGCCGGTGTGTTGGATCTGCTGTAAGTTAAATGGTGTGGGTTATCCAGTGAGGAGGTTGTTCCCGAAGGGCTTGGAGGTGAGTGCTCCGTCTATAAGTTTCCAAGCCTCTGCTGCTACCTGGAAGTCTCCCAAGAGTGATTTGTTCTTTTGTTTTGAATCTCAGCCTGGATAGGGAGAGGAGCAGGGCAGCTGTTTGGTTGTGGCTGCCAGCTCCGGAGGCTGCATCTCCTTGAAAATCTGTGGGAATAATGCACCAGCTGTTAACGAAAAATTAAAACATACAGAGCTCTTGTCTCCAGCCTGGAGATGGGGTTTCTCTCTGCTGTAGAGGTATCTTCCCTTGTATGATAAAGGTGTGGACACCTCGTCAGACTGTTGAATTGGTACCTGGGCTGAGGCCCCTGCAGCTTTAAGAATTACACCTTTTTCTCTTGCATCGGTTCTTTACTGGAATGCAATTGGATGCTGTGTCAATGAGGTTTTAATGAGTGCTAGCAGCTGACAGTCTGTAACTTTGTGACAGATTAAACACTCTTAACTTGAAACACTCTTAACATCTCAAAGTTTGTATGAAAATGAATATAGAGGAGACAAATGACATCATTTCAAATTAGGCACTTTTGTGGTTCCCTCAACCACCGAAGGGCAAGAGAACTTGTTTGAGAGCAAAGGTAATCCGGGGCAGTGATGAGATTGGAACCAGTGGTGCATCAGCTGTGTGCTGCTGTGGCCCTTGGGGCAGGAGATGCTGCTCTGCGTGGTGGCTCTCTCGGTGTCTGGCAGCAGCGGCCCCTGCGGCTGCTCTGTGCTGGGTTTCAGTTTGCTTCAGTGCTTCTGCTTATTGTAACTCAGAATATCCTTGCACAGATTCTTCTGCCATCGCACACTGTGGCAAGAATTTTGTTTCTGAAATTGCTGTGACGCGCTAATGAAGCAGAGGGCAGCACAAGTAGATTGAAACACATGGATAATGCCTTGATGCTGAGGAGAGAAAGTGGATCCAGTGCCTTTTCAGCGTTTCTGCAGACGAGTGCATTTGTAAAGGATTCTGTCATGCAGGCAAGATGACACAGGTCAAAGCTGTTTTAAATAATAAGTACACGCTCTTGTCTAATGCTGCAATAAACACAGTGGGGAGCAGTGCTGTACCATTAGCCCCAGACCTTCTGGAGATGCTGTTTTGTAGCACCCTGCCAGCAGCGTGGCTGGGAATTCTAAACAGAAGTAAAAACCTGTTCTGCTGCACTCTGTGAATTCTAGGCCTTAATCCCGAGTTAGGGTGAAACAATTTCTTGCAGGTACCTAACTGCAGAAGAAACCACAAGGTCAAGTGTCTGTTCATGCTAATTTTAGGCTTTAATTTTGTTGACTTGCTTCCTATTTGCTGGGAGTGTGCAGGCTGGCACTGAGGAACCTACATGTCCTAGCTCGGTTCTAAGCCTGTGTGCTTTGGCTATGCTATTGTCCGACTGCACAGAACGCAGTTCACTTTGTAGGATAATTCAGGGAGGTTATTTATTTTGTGGATTTTTTTTTCTTGTTGCCTTCTACTTGATGCTAGTGCCTCCTACACTGAATGCAGGAAAGGCTGATAAGTTAAAATATGCACAGACACTAACTTAGTTGGGGCAGTGGCAGTGATGAAAGCTGATCTTTACATCAGCAACCGCTGCGCAGCTGTTTCATTGTGTACCAGCTTTGGTTCTTGTCCATCTGTGTCTGTGCTGTAAAATCATGCAAGAATTCATCGCTGTGCTTTCTGGCAGCTTGATTTGTTACTCTTTGACCCGAGCTGTGTGGTTGGGATTGTAGTGCTGGAGCTGCAGCCGCACAGACTGTAGGCTCAATCACCATCGTTTTCTGAAGTGCTTTAGAAAAGTGTTCCTTATCACTCACGCTGCTCAGTTGTTTTAAACTTGTGTAATTCAAAGCTGCTGTTTATTTTTCTCTGGTGAGAGTCCAGAATGCAGGGAGGGGTTGTGGTGGTGGCGATTACCTTATTTAAACATGGAAGCAGACCCAATGCTAACTTATTCTTTTTTGAGTGAGGATGTGCATGTGGTAGAAATGCTCCATATTGTAGATCTTGAGCTTATTAGAAATTGAGGATTTGAGGCAGCATTTGCCCCGTCCTTCCTTTTCTTCCACCAAGAGAAAAATTACTAAACATGAAATTAAGATGCCCAAGAAAAAAGCACCATGGTGAGTGGGAAGTGATTATAATCTTAGATTATCATTATCATCTTAGATCTTTAAATAGAGAAATAAAATATTATCTTAGCAGTGCCAATGTGTGGGGATTTATGGGGGAGGAATCACTTTTGTCCCAGTGATTTTCCCCCCAAATTATTTTGGGCAGGTAAGAAGTACTAAGTGGTTACAGGTGAATTTACAGAGGGATGAAAAAACCCAGGCTTTCTGCAATAGGCAGCTTATGTGTGTTGATTAATGCAAAGGTACTAATATGTATTGAGCTGTTACTTCGTTTACTATCTTTGTCAGACAAATGTGATTTGCCTGTTCAGTAATTCACTAAACTGATGACGCAAGTTGATGGGAAACGTATGAGGTTCCCTCAGAACATTTATCATTAGGAGAGCAAGGAGTGAGCATTCGGTGAGTAAACAGCAGCAGATCCACGGCAGCATCCAGGCAGCTGCCGTTGTGCTGCTGGCCCTCTCCAGATGTGAGCACACCACAGGCCAGCATTTCCCTCATTCAGAATCGTTCATGTGAGTACAGATTAGTCACAATCACTCTCTGCTGTAAAACCTACTGTAATGATTGCCAGAAATGGAACAAATGTTTTGGAAAGCGAAGCTCTGAACTGGAACCAAAGCCAGCCTCAATGTTTTTGACAGATTTTTGATCTTGCTTACATCAATAAGAGCAACTGCAGTAACGCTAGTGGGGTTAACATGAGGCTGGTTAATACTAAGAATTAGTTATGCGGGTGTAACTGATAACTTATTATTTAATTCTTGATTTTCAAGCCAGTCTTAAGCAAAAAATTGCTTTTTGTATCACTGTATGGGGCTTCTCTTCCCACAGCCTTTGATGCTGGTTGGCTTTCTGAGTAAGCTCTTGTTATGCTTTGTGTCTGAGCTTCTAGACTGGGGGTCTGCTTTGTCAGGCCCAAGTCAGCTTATCTTCACCTCTCTGGCAACAGCCGAATGACTGGAAAAATGAGGCTCAAGGCAGAACCCTGGAGCAAATGGCACGATGTCAGCCACACCACCAACTAGCTGGGGTAGTAGTAGTCTTGGAAAACAGTTTGCTTCCCTTCTTTCTGCAGCAACCTACTACTAACTTTCTGTTAACGTGCAGTGCCAGGAGAAGTAGTCTGACTGGAAAGCTGCCTAGAGGAGAAGGACCTGGGGGTGTTGGTTGACAGCTACTGAACATGAGCCAGCAGGGGCCCAGGTGGCCAAGAAGGCCAATGGCATCTTGGCTTGGATCAGAAACGGCGTGGCCAGCAGGTCCAGGGAGGTTCTTCTCCCTCTGTACTCGGCACTGGTCAGACTGCTCCTCTAATTCTGTGTGGATGGGTGGATGAGGTGCTGAGGGACATGGTTTAGTGACTGATGGGAATGGTTGGACTCAATG
>WAAB01004127.1:89529-149408 GCA_013389865.1 Piaya cayana | reverse complement strand
GCTCCTCTAATTCTGTGTGGATGGGTGGATGAGGTGCTGAGGGACATGGTTTAGTGACTGATGGGAATGGTTGGACTCAATGATCCAGTGGGTTCTTTCCAACCTAGTGATTCTGTGGCGTTTGCTCAGTGCCATGAAATTGGTACCTTTTCTTTGGAATAGCAATTGCAAGAGTTGTAGCTGCCTCTGCCTCTTCTTGGAGAGGTTCTGTNTCGGCACTGGTCAGACCGCTCCTCTAATTCTGTGTGGATGGGTGGATGAGGTGCTGAGGGACATGGTTTAGTGACTGATGGGAATGGTTGGACTCAATGATCCAGTGGGTTCTTTCCAACCTAGTGATTCTGTGGCGTTTGCTCAGTGCCATGAAATTGGTACCTTTTCTTTGGAATAGCAATTGCAAGAGTTGTAGCTGCCTCTGCCTCTTCTTGGAGAGGTTCTGTGGAAAGAAACTTCTTGTGGGGTGGCTGGTTTACAGACATAGCTTGACTGACAGCATTCGTGTGCAGCAGTGCTTTCTGGAAAGCAAAGAGTGCACAAGTGTTCCTGGAGATGGCACATGGCAAGGAGACAGACTCTTGGCAGTGATACAGAGAGGGAATTATTGTACCTTGGGTGTGGGGATTTATGGCATCCCCTTGTACGGGCAATCTAAATGTTAATTGCTAACTATAACACTTCCCATTTTTAATATCTTCGGTTAGCATTAGCTGCTGCTTCTTCACTTGCTTTGCAGCTGGAGTTCCTTTGGTTTATGATGAAATATTTGGAACATGAAGCACCACAGTATCCGAGTCTCTCACAGCACAAAAGCAATAAACTTGTCAAACTGTCCACGAAGCCGAGCACAGATGCTCAGGGTACCATTATCCATTGTTTGTCATATCTGACAACAGCCCCTCAGCCTGCTGTACTTGCTGGTTTTAAGACCCAAACTAAATGCCCTTAGTCTGGAGCCTTTAGGGTTTTGTCCTTCCCACTTCATCTCTCACTTGCCCTTAGTTTCTTTGGAATTGCCTCCACAGGGCGCAGCTCGGTGTGCCAGTCCAGTACTGCGCTCAGGCCTCTCGGGGTGGCCCCGGAGCTGCACCTGGAACCCGTCTGTGGGCATTGCAGTCCGGCCACAGAGCCAGACAGAGCGACCAGGAAGGGGGTCCTGGACTTGTGGGTCTGTGCCCTAGATCTGCGAATTTCTAAAGCAAAGCTGTTGGGGAAAATTCACCACTGGTTCAGCATGAGCTTGTAGAGGCCATGTTCAAGGTGGAACTATTGCTGTTACAGCCTGAATTCAGTATTTTGGGTTTTGGCTTCAGTACCAGTCAAATTTACACAAAAATGGGATATGTTGTTTCATTTACTCTCAGCATAATGTTTATACAGTTTGTCTGAGTGGCTGCTGTGGCGATGAGCCTGTGGTGTAAGGGGAAGCTTCAGAAGGAGCATATGGGCTCCTAACCCCTGTAAACAGGGTCCTCGTTTATGTAAATGTCTGTGTTGGTGAAAAGTGAAGATGAGAAACATGAGAGGGAGGACTTGAGACTCTCTCAAAGTGGAATTTTTCCACATGATGAATTTGAATTCAATGGGAAACCAGGCATTGCACAGCTGTTAAACTTCTCCTGGTGTACAGAGCCCTCTTAGTTCCGTTAGCAGTGTTGGAAGTACAGTGACTCAGCCAGTGAATCCTTGTTGTAGATAAAAATGGTTGAAGAAAATGCTTTTTTGGAATCAGTTCAAACAGAAGAACTGTCTCTGAGGAGTCTTCCCTCAAGCCTTGGAACCTGAGCTTTGCCAGAAGTCCAAGCCTCTGGCTGAGAGTTGTGCTTAGGGGACAGCGTCCGCAAGTCAGGCTTCTTCCTCTTAATAAACAAATCTGTATTGGTGCAGACTTCCAAACGATTGCTTCTTGCTCCATGGCCCTGCTTGTGCTTTGTGGAAATGAAGGAGACTGTTCTAAATAGAATACAGGTGTCCCTCCAGAGTGGTGTCGAACTCAGTTATTGAGGGATAATGCGCTTTCCAACATAAACAACAGCAGCACAGGGAACGCACTCTCCATTTTAAACACAGACAGCACGTAAAGCCCCGTGCCTGCAAATAAATTAAGCTGGCTATTGTGGTGGAGATTGTCCAGGGCTAAAGTCCACGAGAACAATAACTGTCATGTCTTTGTTAATAAATTTTGAATGCTTTGTAGGTAACTCTGAAAAAGGGTTCAGAAATGGAAATTACCTCAGGTGTGATCAGGGTGAAGCACAGTAAATCCACTGGAAAGGAAGATGTGGCTTTGGCCTGTGTTCCCTGTATTAATGGGGGTCTCTTACCTGAGGGGGAGGTGCAGGATCAGGCTTGAGGTGAGGAAAAGGAAAGAATAGGTACAGTGCATAAACATCTCAGAATAAACCATGTGGATGACAGCAGTGAAAGAGGATCAATTATTCATGCTGCAGGCTCAGAGAACAGTGTGAGCGTATTCCCAGCACACACAGATGAAAGGATGCCTAATAACAAGCCAAAAATACCTATAAATGTTTGCCAGCAGTCCTTAATCAACACTGCGGCTGCGATTGACCATGCAACAGGGAGTTAATTTCTAAACACGTGACTGGGCAAACGTCTTGTGCGCAATGTGATAAAGATGGTTTTAAGGCCACTGGCACCTCAGAGTGGGGACTACACTGGGATACAGTCCCACTTTTCTCCTTTGTAAGAGATGAAGAATGTGAAATTTTTGAGATACCTGTGTGCTTTTTGTGTGCTTTTGTTCAAAGTACAGCAGTGTCTCTGTCTCTTCAGGGCCTGCATTCCCGCTTTCTTTGAGTTGGTTGGCTCTGAAATAATTTCAGAAATGACATCGTCACATCCCCCTTCCTTTCATCTCTGTAGCTCCTACTGTAGGGGCTTGGAATGGTGGAAAGATGGGCAAAAGGAGCTGAAAACTTCTGATTTGGGTGGTTTACATGTAAATTATGCCTAGCTTTGACTCAGTGAAAATTAAAACAGTGTATAACTTTATAGGTAGCTGTAAAAGAAATCACACGAGTTAAACCCAGCAACCATTGGCCATTAAGAAACCATAAAGTCTGGTGGAGCATAGTTCAGCGTAGCTAAGCAAGATTGCCGCTATCGTGCAAATTGAAAAATGCTTCAACAATTACCTGTAGTGTAATTCAGGGCTGTTTTTTTCCCTCTTTCTGCCTTTGGAGTTGAGAAAGATGTCACATATGAGAGAAAAATGATGAACGTAACATCAACATAGCGGCTTTAGAGATCCACAGCTTGTGCGATTGTGAGCTACTTACTGGGGAAAAAACATGCTGACAAAGGAAACTTGAAGTTCCTTTCCTCCTGGATTTTCTTCTCTTATTTTAGGTTAGTGTGATGTTGCGTGTGATTAAGAATGTTTAGCATTAATTACATAGAGTGCCCATGGTTCATAAACACACACCTAGCAATTCAAACCGCAGAGCTGCTCCGTGCTCTCACCCTGTGCCTGACATTTCCTATTTAAGGCACTTTTCTCCCCATTGAATTTCTCTCCTTCACCATGTTTTAGTGACCTTGGCAGACTGTTAGAACGCTGCTGAAATCAGCTCATCTGCGATCAGCTGAGGAAATGATGGAGAAGAGATTCTAACGTAGATTTTACAAGGTGGAGTTTGTTTTCAGAAGCTGAATTTTATTCTTCAAGTAGTTTCATTCATACAGTGCAGAATAGATGCTGATGAAATGAAGGTAAAAGATGGTTTACTCGGGCAGATAAAACAGTATCTAAAGGTATAAACATTGACAATAGTAGTACAAATAATTACCGATGTTGTAGTATAATTAGAAAGCAACAACTATTACAAATATGAAGGTAATAAGTGGAGTTTATAGGAGAAATATTTTTATTATTATCGTGCAGTGTTGGTGGTATTTTAATGCTGTTTTTCCTGCAATAAGAATGACTAGCTGATGTGCTAGGAGTTAAATCTATGGCCAAGTCTTGCTGAGTTGTATATAAAACAACTATGGGCTCTGTGTGTGTCTCTGGAGCCTGGCTGGCTCGGTGAAGCTCTGTGTCTGATGGTGGGAAGCATGGAAGTCTGAATTTATTATCTACTTTTTAAACTTAAAGAGTTTTCTGTGTGCTGTATATCTTTTTATGGCACAGAGTGCCTTGGAGGAGTGTCTGTGCCTCCAGTGTTCACTTCTTGGTGTTTAATAACAGGAAACAATAAAATTTATTTAGTGGTGGTGAAATGGGAACAGAAATTCCTGAGAGGGCCAAGTCCTGATGCCTTTGCTAGCTGAAGTGCAGGAAATAAGCAGTAACAAAATAGGAGTAAAACTGCTCTTGCTAAAACAAGTTACCAGTTGGTTCAATGTCTGACTGTTCTTAGGCTGTTAAGGCAGCTGCGCACCCCTGACGGCCTAAGGTTTGGGATGGACGAGGATTAGTGAGGTGCAGTTGCTATGGGAAAACCAGCATGGCCATTGTTCTCAAAGAGCACTCATGTTTGGTCCCTGCATGGTTGGAATGTCGTCACGAGGACTCTCGGGCAGGGCAGGGCAGCACCACGCTGGGCAGTCCTGACACACGGACAAGCACAGCACCTTCCTGCTGGGCTGCGTGCAAGCCCTGGTTGAGCAGCCGTGTTTGGTACCCAGTGACTGTGGCGCTACCTTCAGGCATTACACACACATGGTTGAGTTACAAAATATGCATGAAGGTCTCTCCCAAAGAGCGTTTGATCCGTGCTGTTATTTGTAGCTCAATAAACTTCCCGTGTGTCTGTAAGAACTTACCTGTGCTCAGAAGGCAAAGGGAAGGTTTAAAGGGAGTAAATTGGACGGGTCCGTTGCTGATGATCTCTCACAGTCAAATGTAAGCACTGTTAGGTCTCTGTTACTTCTGTCTTGCATGAGCTGAATATGGGCCTCAGCTGAAACAAGAGATGCTCAGATTGATGCTGAGGGTGAATCTCCTGTAACCTCAGGAAATTTCCTGAGCTGCCGCTCGTCTGTGCTTCTGGAAGCAAAGGAATCATTAACATTTGGCCAACACTTTCCCCACTGGCAATTAACGGTGCTGGCAGCTCTCCAGCCGTGCTGTCAGCAGGGTTATTCAGCAGCGCAGAGGATGTCATTCTGATACACTGACACGGGCTGTTGCCAGATGCAGGAGAGGGCTCTTCCCTGAAAGTGAATCCATATGTGTTTGTGAGCAAAGGAAACCCCTTCTCATGTCGGATGGGAGTGTAACACAGGGATAAAGCAAGAAACATGGGTTTCCTCATTCTTTTCAGTGTTTTTCTACTCTCTTGTTTTCCTTTGTCTTGTTAGTTTTCATCATGGCTTGAAAAAGAGACCACAAAGCTTCTTTGAAGCTGCATTATCTTTCATTTTGTGCCAAATTCTGTAGTGACGCCCAGCAGAAGGGCCTGTTGCTGCCAGCAACCTTCCGGCCCTCCCTGAGCCCAGAACATAGAATCATAGAATTGTTGAGGTTGGAAAAACCTCTAAGCTCATTCAGTGCAACCATCAGCCCAACACCACCCTGCCTGCTAAACCATGGCCAGAAGTGCCACAGCTACACGGTTTGTTTTCTCCACAGCTGCTGCTGGAGCTCTGCCTGGCGCTACTTTCAGTGATGCTGCTGGGGAAGGGAGCTGCAGGGCTGGCATGAGCAGCCCACTGCTGCCCTTGTTTCTGGCTCCTCATCTCTCAGTGGGGGCTCAGCATGATCCTCGCTGCCGTGTGCTGGTTTGTGGTCATGGCAGTGTGCAGGTACCCTATGAATCAGCTTTCCAATTCCAGTCCCCAGTAAATGAGCCTCATGCAGTGTTTGTTATGCTGACAGCTGACATTTAGCTGTGATTATTTATGTTTAATAACATTTTGGAGCCTGAATTTGATGGCTTAGGTTTGAAAAGTAATGAGCACTTCAGAATAAGGAGACCTTGGTGTTAGGCTGCAGATGCCATGGGGAGGGAGGGCTGGCCCTGCACGCTGGGCTGCGGGTGGCAGAGAACTGGGAGAGGATTTCTAAGGGAAATCGTCTTGCTGCTAAAACTAAAATAACTTTAGACAGTTCTTCATTGCAGAAAGATTACTGCATTTCTGCTTGTAGTTATTTCATTCAAGTACTCCTCCATGCAAGAATTCCTTTGGGATGATTAAGGATTTTCTGGTTTGGGGAGAGGTTTTTCTCACTAGTTTTAGAATAGTTTTAAAAGAATAGTTCTAAATAAGTACCATACAGCTGTTGTAAGTCAGAGCACATTGTGTCTGTCCCCTACTCACCGCGAGTTTTCTCTGCGCGCTGGTGCTTGTGTGGGAGGCCCAGGCCTTGATCTCATTTCCGCTGAGCAGCATTCGCTCCTTGCAATCAGGACTGCCTTGCTGTAAGAGGATTGCAGCTGGACAGATGTCCCTTAATGTCTCGTAGCAGGATTTACTGGTTTATGAAACTGATACTGGATTACTCTGTTCTTGGTTGGGATGTGGTGCCCACTGCCCACCCTGGGATGAAAGGAACGCGGCACGCGGGAAGGGAGCTGGGCCCTGTACAACTGCAGAGATCCTTCTGCTAGAAACAAACCCATTTAACTATGTCCAGTGGTATCGTTAACTGTTATGCTCGCCCACACTGTGCTTCTGAAATAGTGGATTTGCCGTGGCAAAGCTGTCGTCCTTTTGTGGAGGACACACCCTCAGTGTCCGGCTGGCAGCTTCCTCTGTGCTTCCTTCACACCTTCCACTGTTCCATCTCAGCTTCACCCTGGCTGCTGCTTCACCCTTGTCCTTGTTGTGAGCTTCCAGGACCAGCTGCTGTTTGATTCACCACTTGCTGTTTCAGCAAAATAATGATGTTCTGCTGGAAAATTAAATGTGGGGAATGGAAAATACCCTAAGAAATACCTAGTTTTCCATTACAGCAGCAGACTTTCAGCTGCTTCTGTAAAAGCCTAATTCACCTTCCCTGTTGCGTATACCTGGGGCTTTGTTGTTGGGTGGGGCTTTTGGTCCCCACCTGCCACTCTTAGATGGGAAGAAGCTGGTGTTGAATGTCAGAGTTCAGCAATATCCTTTTGTTCTTGCTTCTTAAAGACTTCTTCTGAACATCTTCACAATTCTTGTGCAAATGTGCGTGTCTGAAGTGCTGCTGCAAATTAGTTTCCTTATCTAGCTCTTCTTTATTTTCTGCTGAACGTGATTGGGAATGAAATCAGATGTGTACGGTGTGCCCCAGACTGGATTGCCCCGACCTCTAAGGTCTTGTTATCGGAGACTTTTGCTCTTGATGTGCAGAAAAATAATGTTAATGGTTGCTTAATCTAATTTGAAATGCATCTTTCTGTGTATCAAAAGTTACTTATACTTACCTTTTTCTAGTTGTATAATTTGTAAAAATCACATTTTTTAAACTGGAACAGCCCAAATGAAACCTCTTTAATTCTTTTTGTGTGGTTAACATACAGTGGGTGAACATTTCAGAAGTGTCTGAATTAAAATAGACACCTAGGAAATACCAGCCCTTCTAGGCACTGTAGCACTCCCAGAAACCTTGCCCAGAGGGCTTACAGTGCTGCTAGATTATTTCAATTAACAAAAGTAAAAAATCATTCTGCTGCTTTTCAAATAGTCTTGACTATTTCTGGAGACTATTAAATGTTCAGTCTGAGGACCCGCCCTTTATAAATTAATGCAGCACAGAAGAGTAATTAAATTTGGTAATCTCATTAAAGATTTTAATGGAATTGATCATTTTGAGGAGTTTTCCTGGTTATTGGGATTTCTTAAAAAAGGAGTTGCTGCTGGATTATTATGGCTCTCTGGCAGCCGCTGTTTGTTCTCAGCTGCCGTGCAGGTGGTCTTCCTGAGGCCTTGGTTTGTTCCTGTCCAGCAATTACCATTCCAGTAGAGAAGTGTGCTGTGAAAACTTGTATTGACACAAAATAGTAATTAATGTCAGACCAAAATATTCCTTTGTTCCTTATACTTCAAGCGCATCTCCAGTATTCAACATCAGAATTTCACTTCAGACTTCTGACTCTGCTATTGTAGATACTGTTTATTTTATTTTCACTGCTGAAAGATTTATTGTAAGAAATGTGTATGAAAAGACTGATAGAATTCATTTCAGAAACACTCATGGAGGTCTTGGGCAGCTGATTCATGGGTGCCAACTTCCAGACTCCTTTGCAAACAGACTGAGGACGCCAGAGCAGAAAGAAAAGAAGGTTCCTGCAGGTTTGGGGCTGTTTCTGTGTTGTGACTGCCTCTCCTCTTGGGTGCCAGTGACAATCCTGACCGTGTCCCTTTCATGTTTGGTGCTGGGGCCAGGGGACCAGAGACTTCTAGTGACTTCAGAAGGGGAAGTGTGGAAAGAAGGACAGCCCAGTCAGAAGAGTGAGGGTTCACTCTGGTGTTCTTCAGCCCCTGGTTGTGCTGGAGGATGCCTGAGGATGTACACAATTCCATCAGTAATTCCTTTAAGTGACACGGTTTTTAAACTTTCTGGCTTTGGACTTTGTATGGAAGCAGCTGCCCTTACCCAAGGAATGCTGCCCGGTGTCACTGCTGCTTGTCTGCCTGTAATAGCATCGCCTTGCTCTTAAAAAAAAAAAAGAGTCGTGTTTCCTTTTGTCTGTGTTGATTTTCTGAGATCAGTCTCATTTCTCTTTAATCATTTAATCTTTGATCACCAATATTTAAGATCTCCAGCAGAAGTTTTCAGAGACCAGCTGTGGGGACTTGGAGACTCCACGAAGCTGGAATTAGGTATCTTGTAGGGCAGTGGTGACTCTGAGCGGCAGGAGTCCTTGCTCAGACTCTCATCTGTCTGTGTGCAGCACTCTCTTTAAGGGCGCTGTTTGCTTCCCATTTAGAGAATCGGAGAGCTGTCTTCTTTTCGTTAATGGCAGCTGCTGGAGGAGTGCGCGGCAGGACTGCTCTGTACTAGACAAAGAACGAGGCCGAATCTCAGCTGCAGGGAACCATTATCTTGTTGCTACAGGGTTGTCACGTATCTCTCTTTCTCTAGAAAATATTCTCTGCTGACCTAAATATCTTCTCTTGAAGTTTAGGGTTAGAATTCCTTAAAGGGAGCAGGGATGCTTCCTGAACACCTCTATATGGGAGGACGTTTCCAGCACCAAGAGCCCTGGTTCCCCCGCCAAGGACCGTGTGCCTGGTTGTGTGCCCCGGCTGATCCTCACGCTGTTATCCATGCTCTCTAAAAAGGCCTCCTGACCTTGTGTGAGACGGTGCTGGGGGACTTACGGAGGTGGCACATTTTTCAGGAGAAATTAGGCATTGTTATACCGAACAGCTTTTTTGGTGTGTGTTGATTAAATAGCAGGTTGGCTTTATGCCAAGATCTCTTTGCATACAGCTTAAAGATGAGGGGGAAACTTGATGTTGCTGCTTTGACTGTACCAGAATGAATGCGTCTGCTAAATCAGAACAAATAAATGTACTTGTGGCTTACTTTCTATGGGGAAAATCAGTTTTCACTTGAAAGTGTTGGAGTGCTTGCACATTGGGAATGTTAATTTATCCTCACTCAAGCTCACAGGCTTTTTATTCTCAAGTGTTTAGCACACGTGACTGATTAAACTCCTTAATGATTAAATGTCAGTCCTGCTCGACCTCTTAATAGTGCATGGCCAGCCGCACACTGCATGGTGTTTGAAACCAACCTGGAGCACGTGAAACTGGCTCACAGGAGGTGGATCTGGATCCCTCCTGGGCACGTGTGTGGGTCCAGAAAGGTTCCTTTGGTATGTCCTCGGTTTGGCTGTGGAGAACTGCCTAAAATCTCCTGCAATCTGAGGGAGGCAGAGGTGTGATGGGGGTTTTGCAACTTTAATAATGGTGTCAGTTCAAGGGCAGCAGCAGCTCACGCCGCTGTGCTGCAGGAACAGGCTCTAGCACTTGCTGTCCTCGCCTGAGGCCTTTGTTGATATTGGTTGTCATGGCCCCTCTTTCTATGTCTTTGGGACCCAGCTTCCCTGCTGGCTTCCCTGCCCCTTGTGCCCTCTTTAAGCACGGCTGGAGGAGAGCTGGTTAGAGATTGATGGTCTGGCTTAGTATCACTAGCCTTTGAAAACACTGAGAGAGAAATCACCACACATCAGCTGAACTTCAAATATCCCTTTGCACCCATAAAACTCACAGACCAACAAGAACTTTGTATGCTTACAGCTAGAAGTTGGGAAGCTGAGGTCATGCTGTTACTGATGGCATCCAGAGCAAAAAGAAAGAAAGAAATCTTGAGCAAAGCTGTTAAGGATTGATTTTGAGGAAATTCAGCTCCTCAACTTTTTCTGGATTCCAGAAATACTTGTTCATTCAGTTGCAGTGCTGTTGGCAGTTTAAAATATGGGCTTGGAGTTGTTGGGGAGGGGGTAATCTATTCATCAGCACTTCATCATCTACAACTGCTTATCTTCTCCTTTCTGCAATTCCTCTTTTGAGTTGGACGTCAGCATTGTCTGGGTTCTTCATATCATCCATTAGCAGGAATGAATGAAGTACACAGCGATATATCAGCTTGGCTAAGCTCAATAACGTGAAGGAGAAGCAGAAAATTATTGCAATAATCTTAAATCTTTAATGATAGTGGAGTTAAATAGATATCATTTTCTTTACTCATTACAGTAGTGATAAAGCCTGGTGCTGGGACACGGCTCCAATGTAACACAGAAAATATCTCTTCTTCTGTTAGTGAAAATCTATATTCATTTTTCCTTTTTTTCTTTTAATTTTTTGGGACAAGTGGTCTCTCACTGCTTAATACTGAATGCCAGAGTTCCAGCAGGCCTGGGAGAAGAGCTCTTCTAAACTTTCCTTCAAAAATTCAGTTAATTTTCTTATGTAATAAGCTTCACTCCAGCTGTGCTGCTTTCCTGTGTGCTTGACTGAAAATAACGTGCATTAAGTTCTTGATGACTGAGATTCTGCTGTTCCAGACGACCATGGGCATTCGTTTCTGTCCTGGTCAAGAATACTTCTAGGTGTTTCCTTAATGAACCTTAGTGTCTTCTTGTGTGAAGAGACCCAAGTTTGGTGGGGACACAGGAACTGTTCTTGCGGCTGTTTGTGTGCAGATTTTCTCAGCTCTCTCAGAACTCCACGATGCGTAAGGCCTGTCAGACCTGCCTGACAAATACTCTGAGGAGTCTGTGGCTGCCTGGCCAGTGCTGCTGCGGGGTTGGAGCTGAGTCCTCCCAGCACCTTTTCCCTGGGGTCTGGATGAGATGACCACAAAGCAAGGACAGAGAATGACCCTCCTGTGTGGCTTCCGCTGAATACCCAGAATTAATTTCTCCAAGATTTTCTTCAGTTCCAAAAAAGCACAAGACTTGCAGTAGCGGATGGTTCCTGAGTGACCTTACAATCTCCAGTCCAAGTCTTTCTGATGGCTGCTGGATTTGTGCTTCTGCAGATAGAATATATCCGACACCATCCTGAGTCTGCAGGGGCTGCCGGCTGTGTTCCTGAGCAGGTCAGACCGAACGCAGAAACGCTGCTGGAAATGCATGTATGCGCTGGAAAGCATCATCAAAATATTAGCAATAAATCACAGGACTCTGTGCGAGGCTACAAATCCTGTGATTCTGTGTGTCAAAAAGGAGCTATTAGGCTTCCGACTTGGGATAAAATAATCACAGGAAAATAGGTGGATCTGTCAAGTTGTTAAAAGATAATGCTGAAATATGCAGCAATCTGCACAGCAATAAGGCTGTCAAAGATGGTAAATATTAGTCTAGAAAATGGGAAAATAGACAATTTTTTACATTAGTGCTTGTGAAAATAACTTGGATATTTGACTTGCATTTTAATATTTGCATCTTTAACCCACGCTGGAAGGTTGGAGACAGCAAATACACAGAGAAAGCTATTATGTTTAAAAAAACCCACTGCCACACAAACAAAGCAAAACAAGATTTCCCAACAAGCCTTAATCCCTGCTGTCTGGCCTTGTGGAACAGCAGTGCAAAGAAATGGTTTTTGTCCTCTGTAACTCCTCAGAGATGTTGAAAACCGTTGTGTTTGGCTAGGCTGTGCTCTACGGTCACTGCTGGGTGCAGGAGAAATGCAGGGCTGTGAGATACGATGTGGGCACAGCAGGTTGTGCTGCCTGGAGTCGAGGTTACCTTAGTTGTCCGTTCTGTAAGATTTGTTTCTGCTGAGTTGAGTGTTGCCGAGCTGAAGGTGCTTGGCTGCTGCTGAGGTGAACTGGAGACTTGATCAGCAGAAATAATTGAGCTTGTTCTTGGAAGGAGACTGGATTCTTAATTGTTGGCTGAGAAACTCTGGCTTTTATATTTCAGAACAAGCCCTCTGTCTGAGGGCTGCTGTTTCTGGGGCTGAGTCATCTTTGTTCTTCTCCCAAGAATCCAGTATCTTTTTTAGTTGCAGGCTGAAAAATGGAAGAGTGATTTTTATATCTGTCTTCTGTTTTAATTGTATGTGACCTGTCAAATAGGCTGTATTAAAACTAAACAAACAGCTTCAGGAGGCAGCTTATGGATAGGGTTCTGGTGGTAACTGCTGAATTAATCTCGAGATGCATCTGCTTTATGGGGAAGTCTGTAGGCAGCAGTAATTCCACTGCCTCCTGTTTCATTGCCTCGGGCAGTAAGCGGGTAAATTCAAGGGTTGGGGGGTTTTGCCCTCTGATCAGTAGGGCAGAACTTTATTTTCTTTGCCCATATCTATTCTGAAATACAAGTGCCGGGTATTGTAAAAGTCTGTTACATTCATTCAGGGATATTTATTAGGTTATTAAACTGAACTGTTCTTCCTAAATGAAATTGTAAAGAATGATCTAAGATTCCTGCAGCATGGGAACGGTCTGGAGAGCACTGTTCCCCTCCAGCCTTCCGGGGTTTCCGTAGTGTTCCTACCAATGACTAAGTGCTCTCTGGATCCACCCTCTAAGTATGAGCAACTACGTATGAATTGCTCGCTATATAAGCACATGAAAATTTGCAGTGTCCCTGTAAATGGCAAGAATATCAGAAGTGACAGTTAATTTATAGGGTGTGGTTGTTAACAGGACAGCAGGTCAGCCCAAGCCTATAACCAGAACAGTTTGTTGTCTGTGACAGCAAAATACTGACTTCAAACCCCATCAGGTGCCAGGGTTTCATCTTGCAGTGCTCTGGAAAACCCAACTCTCAGATATTCTGTGGGACCTCAGGCAGCGCTGCCAGTTAGGCATCAAGCTGAGTGTTCTTCTTTCTCCACACTTGAAAAGGGCTTTTTAAGCCATGTCAGTATTAAACTTTGTTATTTTGCTGAAGCATTTTGAGTCCCTTTCAGTTCTTCCTGCTGTTTACTGAACTGCTAATTTGCTCCCGCATTCAGAGGTCCTTGGCTGAGCTTCCCAGGAGCTGCCGTACCCGCTGTCTCGCTAAAGCGCTGTGAAGCTATTGTTGATGAGATACAAGGCAAGATGTGTGTGCAGTTGATATGTAAGAAATGGAAACAAAGCCCAGAAGCGCACCGGAGGAGATGTGTTAGTTTGCTTTTTGTCAGAGGCCTGTGGTCTCATTCTAATGAACTGTCACAACTAAATTATAAGTTGCTCTCAAATATATTTTCTTAGCAAAAAGGAATGGAGTTCTCTGTGAGGCTGTGAGAGTCGATACCAGATGCCTCCAAACGAGCTCTGTCCTTATAAGTCCAGCAGAGCTTCATTCTCTGCACTGCTGGGGCTATGTGAGTCTGGAGCAGTCACTGCTAACTCGTTAGGAAAATGCATTTGTTCTAATGGCTCTGCAGTCCATCAATGACAAGGACCCGCAGGAAGACGTACCTGTTGCAGTCTTCACTGAGCTTGCAATTTGATCAATATTGTTTTGAATGAGTCTTTTTAATTCACGTGTAACATCTCTTTTTACAGCCAGGGTGAACATACGCCATAAAACAGAACTGCAGGTATTGCTGAAAGGACCAACTGTGTCTTTTACAAGTCTAAGTCAGAGGCTCGGCTTCATTCATCCACACAGTCTGGTTTCCAGATGAGCTTCTCTTGTTCTGTGATACCATGAGGGAGCAGGAAACGTGCTCTCTTTGCTGGGTCCTCGAGCTGTTGTCTCTAGCAGGATTCCTCAGCATGATTCCAAAGGCCATGGGGAGCTTTTGGGCACTGGAATTTTGCTATTGTCTTTGCAGACTTGTAAAAATGCAGGAATGACTCTGGTTTTAACTTTTATTTGTTACAGGTGGTCTGTGGCTGCAGTTTTGAGGTCTGAGTGGCCTGGTCCTAGGGTGGGACCACAGCAGAGGGTTCCCTGCGAAGCCTGTGCAGTCTGTCCCGAGGAGGGATTGATCCACTGTGTAGGGTGAAGCAGTCGTTCAGCTGGTAAAAGTCCACAGGATCTGCCTGGGTTCATTCCCTCTCCGCTTCTGAGTGCTGCAGCCAAATGCAAGTTTCCAAGGAGAAGGTAAGAACCTGAAATGAAAGTGCCAGTACTTGTGTGAGTCAATTTTGGTTACTTGCAACGAGCAATTATCACTTAATGTGGAGAGCACAGTGGAGATCAGAGGAGAGCAGTTTGTTTATTTTCAGTCAGTCTAGCGTGTCATTGAACGCAAAACTTTGTCGGCTGCATGTTCCCCAGCCACAAAGCTGCTGCCGCACAGCGTAGGAACCAAGCAGGAGATATTCTTACAGTGAAGCTTCAGTTGCGAAGGAGCGACACGTGTGACCAGGTAATCTGGTTGTTTGGATCTTATTCTTCCACTATAATTAAATGGTTTGTAAAAAGTTTAACATCAGAACGTGTCACTTCTAGTACGTTACAGAGAAAGCCATTTCTGGAAGGTGCCATATATGCAATATGGAAAGCAATTGTCTGTTTGGTGCCTTAAATATCTGCGAAAGTGGCATGGGAGAAGATAACTATTATGCAAGGTCACAGAAAACATGTCTGGATGCACAGGGCTTTTACAGTGGAGAGAAATTGTGATTGGGATGCTAGACTGGAGAACATGTCTGAGAGTTACACGGTCTAACAGAGAGGAGAGTTACTGCCAGCTGTGAGGAGACCAAAAGGGAGCAATCGCTGTAAAGAGTGGTTACTACAGCTCTAATCGAAAAAAGGTTGTGAGAGTTCTGCCGTGCAGAGAGTGAGCGATACGGTCTGGGTCAAGGAGGATGGGAACTCAGCTGGAATAAGGGACTGCACTCTCCTGATCCAGATTCCTTCACTTACTTGCTGTGTTTTCCCATCTGTGGAACGGTGCAGAATGAACAGCTGACTCTGAAGCGCTGCAGTGTCTTCACCTGGCAAATTAATTGGATTCATAGGCTTAATAGTAGGCATGTGTAAGTGACCTAACCTGGAGGGATTTAAAAGATGGGTAGATGAGGTGCTCAGGGATCTGGTGTAGTAGTGTACAGGGACAGTTGGACTTGATGGTCTTGAAGGTCTTTTCCAACCTAGTGAGTCTATGGTTCTGTGACTTCGTACCACTACAGGGACGTAACGGCTTGGAGATGCTAGTGGGTCTTATCTTCTAAAATGTGGCTGTTCTTTTCCAGAGTTCAAGGCTAGAACATTCAGCATCTTGGTAGTTCAGCTAAGGCAGAACTAACCATTCAGATACTGTAAATGGAATAACAGAAAACAGAGAATAATGGTGAGAGAATTACAGGCCATCGTTAGAATAATTCTGGTGCGCTCCCCTCCATTGCCGAAATGTGTGATAGGAAAGATCTGGTAACGTTCACCTAAAAGGATTCTACCCAAATCCCTGAAGGCCTAATGAATTAATGTCTGCTGCAATCATATTATAACAAGCCATGATTTACTTATGTTGTTTGTGGAGAGGGGAAGCCTCTCTAAACTTCAGCTTTTCCTACCAACATGTAGAAAAGTGCTCTTTTTCCTTGGTGCATGGAATAGCTACAGGTGCCTGTGGTTATCTTCTGTTGCGTTCTTTGTTCCTTCTACATTGCAAAGGCTTCCATCTGGGCAAGTTAAAACTCACAAAAAAGAGGTTTTAAGGTACATGCAAATTCTTGTGCTTAATTTTACGCTAACCAGCAGCTCCGTGCAGGCAGGAGGGCTGGAATGGGTGCAGTGTTCGAGCCAGCCTCACTGCAGTAAGTCTGGACTGAGCACTGCGAGCCTTGCCTTGAACATACCGCATCCTGGATACTCTTTGGTTTTCGGGATAAACCTCTGTCTTTAAAGTTTTACTGTAGTTTCATGGTCTCTAATTCAGTCCGTGAAGTTGAACGGTAATTATGATGTTCCATACACACGTGTTTTCAGGATGTGCAGCCTCCCCGCCCCGTGGTGGCACCTGAAAACTCACAGCCTGGGCACAGGCATTGAAAATCATGGCTAAAGAGAGCACCTCAAACCAGCTACTGAGTGGATCTCCCTTAGATCACACTTTTTAACACCTGTAATTTCACCATCTGTGTTATGGTAGTGAAGTTTTGAAGCCACAGTGTTGTGATGTGGGATGTTGAAATAAAGGATGCTAGGTCGAGAGCTGAGAATTGTCTCTGCTTTCTCAGCTTGGATCCAGCCGAATCTATCAGGGTAAGTGACAGGTGATTTATACTAACAAGAAATTGTCTGAGAGGAAAAGGGAACTGAAGGAGAATTGAATTGAGATGGACGTGAGTGAGGAGAGAGAGACGCTTGAATTTCTCAGCGCTGCCTCAGCGTGTTATTGGGTTGACAAAGCTGAGAGAGCAGAGAACCATCACTGAACAGGGAGGCAACTACCAAACAGTGACTGGAAAAAGCTGCAGAGAAACTGAGTTTAGTGTTCTGGACCAAACAGGTACCTGACACTAGTGTATTTCACTCACTGCCTTAAAATGGCACCTGGGGATTTACTGAAATAACTCTCATTGAACTGTAAGCCGTGGCTTATCAAAGTGTGGCTGAGGCATCCTGGCAGCTGGCAGAGGTGGGGGCAGCGCCCAGGGGCCACCTCAGTGCATCGCTGGTGTGGACTCGTGGAGCTGTGTGGGTCAGCAGTCTCTGGGGCCACACAAGGGATCTGGCCCTTTAGTCCATTTGGATCTCGGTTAAATTACCCTTTCCCTGTCCGTATTGCTTTCCGTGGGCTTGCTTTTTCCTTTGAGTGGTGAAGCTTTCAGTGTCTGCAGGTCGGAGCGCAGCGAATCTTTGAGGCAGAAGACCACCACTGTAATATATCTTGATTGTTAACTTCTGCTGTTGGAAAAGGAGGTTTTGTTCCAAAAACCAGCCTGCTGAGCTAATGGGTCAAGTCTAAATAAAGCACGGGTGTCTTTTCTGGATGGCTTAAGGGAGCCCTGCCCTCAAGGGAGCAGAGCAAAGCAGGGAGCTCGTGTGGGCAAAGCGCCTGCGGGCTGCTCTGCTCCCTGGCTGCTTGGGTGCTGGAGCCGAGCGGCTGGGTTGCAGAGAGGCAGCATGTCCTGGGGAGAGAGGAGAAGTTCGCAGAGGAGACCCAGTCCTGCAGGGAGATGGCCCGAGGGTCCCCTCAGGAGCCAAGTGGGGAAAGAGACGGGAGAGGTGGCTAATGGCTGGGAGAGCTGCCAGGTCACCAGCCTGACTGCATCAGCGGCAGCCAATTTGTCAACCCGAAATGCATTTGGAAGGGGAATTGAACCGAGACCTGCTTAGATTGTATCACTTTCTTTTTATGAAGAGCAATGAATATTCCGTTTGTTGAGAGGTTAAATATAAAAGCTTCTCTCGGGTGCAGCTGCCAGTTGCTCTGTTGCAGTATACCTTTCTTTTTCTGTGCTGATTTTTCATATGAAAAATTCATTATTTCAGACCAACTGTGCCTTTTTTCCTCCTTTATCATTTTAAAAATAATCTTAGAAACTCTAGGATAAAAAACTGGAAAGAAGTGTCAGAGCAGAATAGATCCAGTTTGCACACTTTGGTTACAGTGCTGTGTAATTAGATCTTCTGCAAACTTAATTAAATCTTCTTTTAGTGCTGTTTGGAGCTGTCTGCAGCTTTGCGTTTGGTTATACAATGAATCTGGATCGCTGTTTAATTGCATCGACTGGTGACTGAGCTGACACCAGGTTCCTTACTTGAAGACGCAGCATTTAGAACAGGGAGCAAGCTTTTCTTTTCTTTGCTCTGTGTGTGTTGTTCATCTGGGCTCCTCTGCTCACTGTTCCTGGGTGATCATTGCATTTTAAGCCTGTTCAATTATAACTGTTAAATTTATTTTAGTAAGTCAAACAAGTATATGTTTCTCCAGTCTGACCAATGAGTTCTTTTTATGGTAACAAGGGCAATCACCTTTTCAGTAACGGCTGCTACGTTCTGGTAATTTACGTAGCCCAGTTGGAATATTTCTTGTCACAGTCTGTAAAAATAACTTTTTGGGTGTGTTGCCAGCGCATTCTACTGCCACTTACCCATACAATTTGCCTTATTGATTCCACTGTTCCGTGACTCTGTGAGTATTAAAAATTCTGCCTGTAATTCTATAGATCCTGTTAAACGGTAAAACCATCTGGGAATGTCTCAATCGATTAGTCCTGGGCAAACATTAGATGCAGAATGATAGCAGTAAATTCTCTCTTCGGCTGATGCTGTAACTACTAATGCTTTGGCCCTTTTGAAAACCTCCTGGATGTTTTTGAGTGTTTAAGACGATTATAAGGAGAGCTGATGGGCTTAGGCATAGGAGTTGGTGCAAGTACATATTTAACATTCGTACTGAGGAAGTTTGTATAGGAAACAGCAGGAGCCGATAGGCAGTTTGTACTATTCTGTGTTGGTTACTGTACCCGTGTATGTTTTACATGCTCAAAAGGAAAGAGAAATCCATTTGCTGCCTGTGTGGTTGCTATTTTACATTTACATGTAGTTTATGGTGAAGAAAATGCATTTTTCTGCCCTCCCTCTTGCAGCTGCAGAGCCTCTGAACCCCTCTCTCCCCCTGCCCCTTGCCTCAGGTACTACAAAAACCAGAACTTGGCACTTGTGTGGCCGCTCGGCCCAGCTGTACCAGCTGCTGAGCGTGACGCTTGCTGCAGTTAGAGCAGGCTAAGAGAGACTCGAATTAGAGAGAGTCTGTAACACAGTTAAATAATCACTTTTTCAGCCACTCTCCTTGATTGTGCGTTTTTTGCTTTCCTCCTTGCCACAGGCAAGGTATTGGCTGAAGAAGAGATGCAATTTAGTACTAACAATAGGTAATAATTTTCCATCTTGACTGTAGTGTGAGCATATTGAGAGCGTGCTTGGACTGAGACACGGGCTGTGATTTTTGAGCCAGCGCCTCTTCATCAGAGTGTGGGCTGGGCTGACAAACTGCTCTGGGCAGCAGGTGCTGCTCGCCAGTCGTGCTGCCAGGACATAACATGGTCACATTCTGCTGTCCCTATGGACAGAGACAGTGGTTTTCTTGGAATTATGGTTATCTGTTGTTGGGACAGGGAATTGGTTAAGAAGTGTTCCGTGGAAGAGCGTGTAAGCCATGAAAGGATTTCCTGGAACTGTCTCCTAACAAGGGACACTCCCCAGTGGGTGTGAGACACCTAAATGGCTTTGCAGGGTGACACCTCCCAGTGGCATGAGGTGGGCAGCCACCGTCCAATCCCAGCTGAACCCCAGGGCTCCTGTGCTCTGGGATCACAAACTTTCTTACAAGTTGCTGTGACTCAGTATCTTTGCATCTTAATGAGAATTGGCTCCATTGAAATAAACAGTGATGAAATGCAGACAGTAACTGAGATGTGTGGTCACCACTGCCAGGCTCTGCTGTTGGCATGTTTGAACAGAGACAAAACATCTCAAATGCACGTGGGAATAGGAAACTCATCTGGGAGCAGATGGTCTGCCTTGCTGTTCACATCCCAAATTTTACAAACAAAGGTAAAGAGGATGACAAGTAATTAGTGACATTAATCTTCACGTGCTTTCAATTGGTTCTTGGTGTCCATCCTTGAAAGGAAGCCCAGAGGACCTCTGGAGTAAAGCCGCAGAACTTGTAAGTGTTACCACTACTGCTGCTGCCTCCTCCTTTACTCCCCAAATTGTACAATAAATACATCTGGCTTGCACCAGGAAACTGCTGGTGGGTCGTGGTGGGTGAAATGAGGCTTCACGCGCTGTTCTCTGTGTTCAGGAAATACTAGGGACCATGTGCAGTTGGAGGCTGCGTCCAGAGTCACTGGCTGGCTTTTTTAGGGCTGTTCACCTCGTTTTCCAGAAGCAATCGAGTGGCATAAAGAATTCCAGGGGAGTAAAACAGAACATGGCTAAAGCTTGGCAGTGCTCAGAGGAAAGGCATGTTGTATTAATAGCACAAACCTTGCTGAGATTAGAGGGGAAAGGCAGACCTACTTTTCAGTCAGATGGCTGCCTGGTTTGCATTAACGTCGTGTTAAGGATACCGAGCTGTACATCTGAAATGTTGGAGTTCTACCTCCTTGCCTTTTGGCATTTGTTTCTCCGCTAGAAAGTAACTCAGTCTCTAGCCTGAAGAAGAGACTCCTCAGAGCCAGATAGGCTTGTGTTGCTTTTGGAAAGGGCATCAGATCTCCTTCAGGGTGAGTGTTGATGGTCCCCATCCCTGTTCAGCACTTGTTGACTTCAGTTTTCTCAGTAATCTGGAGAAAAACATCCATTGCAACTGCAAACAGCTGCATACATCAACAAAGCCATTTATTAAAACCAGACATTAGAATATCAATCAAGCTGACAGGTTTTACAGGACTGACCTTTGTACGCGAGAGAAAGATGGGTGAAAGTCACTCTGCGTTCTGAATAATGCTGGTAAACGGCAGCACAGGTTCTCGGGCCACTTTAGTGCTGTGGGCACAAACAACTTGATGTGATTTAGAGGATAACAAGAAAAGCCGCCATTTCTTTCTGGCCAGCCTAAAGCTCTGCAGGCTGACCTCAGAACCACTAATGGTAGCACCTCATAATACTGCGATGTTGCTGCTTCCAGTGAAATCGCATTGTGAGCTTATAGCACTTTATAGTGATTTCTTATTGATTTAGCATTAGGGGTTATCAAAATAGAATTAGAGCAATAACCTGAAGGTTATGTCCTTTCAGCAAGCCAAAGGCGCAATTTGCTTCTTTCTTACTCCCTTCTACTAGCAAAGCCGTGCCCTAGGTTTTTGATTATGTAAATGTTTTCAAAGCAAACATTGCGAAATGATCCAAATTAGGGAATAAATCAGCCTGGAGATTAATGTGAGGTGGTGGTAGGAAGCTGCCCCGCTAGGGCCGGCCGCAGCGAGTTAATTAGACTGTTCCCCAAACTGACACAACGGATGCGGTGCAACCGCCGACTGCAGCTGAGTGTGTGCAATCTGTCCCCAGTAACGCGATTGTTCTGTGCCACAAAGAGCATCGCTCAGTGGTCCAGAATTGTGCTCGTCTGCCTGAATTGGGCTGGCTGGAACTCAGGATTGCAGGAAGGAATGTTCTGGGAGGACAGGCTGTGGAAGGAGAGTTTGTGGGGCTTAGCTCAGTCCTTGTCCCTCTGCTGTGTTTCCTGGCTGATTCTATCTGACTCAAAACAACTTTTTCCTTTGATAATCCTCTGTCCAAAATGAGTGAGACACAGCCCGTCCAGCTGGTTCTTGGCTTTTTGCTGTGCTTTGCCCCAAGTCATTTTGACCTTTGATTTCTACCAGGGAGTCCATTAATAAAGAAAACCGTCCGGTCGTGGTTTTGCTTTGGAAAGTGCTCGGGGCTGACAAATACAGGTGCAGAAGGTGCAGCCTTGGTTCTAACGCCTAAAAACAAATGCGGTGTTCTGCCAGGAGCACTTGCCGCCAGTGTGTTTCCAGTGAACAAATAATGCCTGTTCCTTCCGAGCGCCGACACGCAGCATCAACACAAACAATTACTTTGTCGTAATTTAATTTGAAAAGCTACTTGCAAAGAAACAGGCAAGCAGTTCAGCAAGATTGATGTAAATAGTGCTTTAATGGGGGATAGAGATGGATCCAATCTAAAACCAGGAAGCTTCTCCTGTGCATCGGAACCTTACGTATGTGTTGAGAAAGGTTTGAGTTAAGGAAAATAAGGTTTGTTTATATAAAACATCTTTATTTATAAAGCCTGCAGTTAAGGGGAGGTAGGACCTGGATCCAAAGCTGGTCTTTTTTTTTTCCCCAAAACTAAATTCAAACCCTTGGGTTTTCCAATACTCCATCCAGTTTTGCCCCAAACCTTGCTTGGGGATGTCTGGTGTAGGACCTCTAGCTTAATCGTGTGTGTCTAATAAATCAATTTTAACATTGTTATTTACTGAAATGGTAATCACCCAGTTTTGCTGAGAGATTATGGAACAAAAAAGCCTCTTATTCCACTGAGCCCTCAAAATGACTTTGGATAACTGCCTGCAGTAAATGTACAGAAGTGGAAGCTGCTACGCATCCTGCTGTGTCTTTCCCAGTGTTTTTCCTTCACCAGAGAGTGTCTGGCTCGTATGTAGTTGCCGTGTGTATCTGATCACAACCAGTTCTCTCTGAAGCAGTTCAGTGACCCTCAGAGGGCAGTGAACTTCATGAAGCATCGTGCAGCCAGCCTGGCAACGGGCTTTTTTGAGTCTTCCTCCCACAAACCTCACTGTAAGCCCGATGTGCAGATACCTTGGGTGTGAGCACAAGGGAACAGGGAGTGAGCCTTACTTCCCAAGGCCTGCAGGCACTGAACTCTTCACGTAGCCTGTGCTTCTGTGATTCCTGGCAATTAGGGATACAGGCATTTGTGTTGCTTTTAATACTATTTAATAGAGATTGTGTTGTGCAAACTGCACTCCGGGAGGATTGAAAGCTTATCCTTGGGTGTGTTTGAAGCCTGGGGAAGTGGGCTGTCAGTCATGGAAATTCATGCAAGTCTGATTTCTTAGGAACTCTTTGGCAGTTTGGATCGTTATGTTGTCGGCAGGGTACAGGTTAAGCTGGGGGATGAAAATGCAGGTGACTGTCACTGTTTCAGAGTGACTTCTTCCCCACAGCATCTCCATTTCCCTTTTAAAATGGGATATAAGGGTTTTCCTGTGTGAAGGAGCCGGGGTGCAGTGCAATGCGCTGCAAATTGATGGCCTGCCAACTCTTCTGCTCTGTGTACTCCTTCATGCAGCCTCTGTGGTCATGGTTAAGGGCCTTCCCTTTCCCCTGCCCCCCCAAACACACTGGTTATAAATGATGGAGAAGTGTCAACTCCATCTGAAGGGGACCTGCAGTGATGGTTTGGAGAGCTGCAGGCTGCCGTATTTATCGTGGCGCAGTGTTAATCAGCTGTCCGGTGCAATCAGTTACATGTCACCCTTGTTAACAATTTAATTCTTCCTAGAAAAAGGGAGGGAAAGGATGACAGATATTTATAGTTGCCGTGCTGCAGCTTCTCCTTTGATCCCAAGGCAGAACTGTCACCACCTTCAGCCCGAGCAGTGCCACAGGTGCCTGCAGTTTGTGCTGCCCAGAGCAGGCTGGCGAGGAGCCCCTATGGACTCACTGACCCTACCACAACTCCAAGTTCAGTTGAACTCTAAGAAGTGGTGGTGTTGCAGGCCAGTTCTTAATTAATTTGAACAAAATTATGTCTACTTTTAATACAGGTAATGCAGTTTAGGTGGGCAGGGTAAAGGCTCCAAATGGAGTGAGTGAGAGGGAAACGAATGAATCTAGGTAATAGCAAAAACAGTCGGAAAGGGAGGGCAGAGTGGAAATGCCCAAGGAGGCCAGCAGAAAACATCAGATGCTCATAAAAAGGCAGATTTGAAGGCGTGTGCCAGAAGAGGTCAATGGCTGTAATAGCAGCAGCAGTGTCATCTGAGGCACTGAGGAGAGAAGCGGTAGTTGTTAGGGCAGGATCACACACCAGAATAGCAGCAGCAATATCATCTCTCACTGTGCACCCAAACTGCTCATTTAGGGGCAGCCAGAATGGCCGTTACAAAGCAAACAGACTGTTACAGCCTGTGGTGCAAATACATGTGTGGGGAAGCGTTCCTGTGCAGCCGCGTGGGGAAGCAGGAGTTGCTGTGTGTGCTTTGCAGCGCTGGAGCTGTGCTGCTCGTTAGCAGTGGGCCTTTCTGCAGGGGAATTCCCTTTTTTCTCTGGGAAAGGCAGAAGTCCAACCACTCCAGAAGTTCCAGGTATACTTTTATGTTTCAGTCGCTAGTTGTTAGTTTCATTGGGTCATTCAGGGTTTTTTAAGAGGAAATACTTTGGAGACACTAAACCTGTCTGTCTTGAAGTCTGCATACATTCCATAACACATTTCCTGGACTCCAGGGTGGCTCCCACAGCTGCTGCTGAAGAGCAGTGACGTTTTTATTTTAAAAGAGGTGGTATTGATCTCTTAGGTGTTGCAACTGAACCCTCTCCCTTTGAGCTGCATAGAGCTGCAGCAACTGGTAGCAGCACAGGAATGAGTCACTTGTCTTCTAGGTATACTTGATTCTCTTGAGAAAAACTGTACGGGAGTTCTTTGTTAGGAATTGCTGAGTAGGTTACACCAGCTGGCTTGGCAGTGGCTTTGAGTTCAGAGTGTGCACGTACAAATTCGACTGCCCGTCCACCCCTAGCGGGAGGTGCTGATGTGTTTTAGAATCTCAGTTCATTGTCTTCATTGGAAAAGAAAAAAATGATCAAAGCCCTGCGTTGCCTTTCGGCATAGAAAGGACAGGAGGGCACTCTCCGAGTTGTCTCTGTGAGTTAGAAATTGCTTTAAGGAAAACTTACAGGAGCAGGACCTTGATTCAGCAGATTTCTGTTGCCAGCCGGCAACAGCAAACCTGTCGTGTCAGCGCTGTGTGACGGATCCTGCGGTTCCCATGTGCCGTTAACGCCAAGCGCCCGTCTGTGCCGTGGGCACATGCCAGTGCCTGCGTCCATGGGCCGTGCTCTGGCTGCTGCCGCCCTGGAGCGTGTCTGTGAGGTCGCACCCGGAAGCATAATTTAAAAACAACCATTCCGTTAATAGTGATAACAAGGAGATTTGCCAGCTTGCAAAGACGTCTGATGGTGCCTCTAACCTCATAGCTAAATTTTAGATCTAAATTCAAATTTTTAGTAAACTCAGGATTCAAATGGAGATGTCGACACAGCAACAGCGCTGCCGTGAAGAGAGCGAGTCACACGCTTTATTGTAATGGCTCTTGATTGCCTAGCGAGGGATGCATAATGAACAAACATTTATTTTAAAGGGCTTGATAGCAAAATGAATTTTTCAGTGAGAGAAACAGAGGAGAAAGTATTTAAAAATACATGAGTTTCATATTTGATTCTAAGTCAAGAAGCAGCAGAAAGAACCAAAAAAATGGATAACGATGGCAGCAGGCACCAAGCTCTCAGTCTTGAATTAATGAGGTTATTCATAATGGGGAGGGATTGACATCGTGATTAGTTAATTACTGTGCAGAAATATACAATTAATGTACAACTGGAGTTAGTACACAATGAATTAAACCGCCACACAATGCAAGCAACAAAAATTGAGAAGGAAACCTTGATTGGTGATTGAATTTATTAGAACCACAAGTCTGCTGGTGACAGCAGTGCTGCTGTCAAACCCTGTGTCTCTGCTGTTCCCTGGCCCCAGCGTCTATCGGGGCTCGAGCGCTGGCTGCGAGCCTCTCTGCACCCGGGACGGGCAGGGCTGCAGTGATGGGACAGGGGAGGAATGGTTTGGCACGTGGGGTGCTGGTGTCTGTAGGGTACGGCCTTTGTTTGGCATGAAGGGCAGGAGCAAATGCTGTTGGCTGTCCAGACTCCTCTGAGAGGGTAGGGGTCAGACGAGCTGCTGTCATGTCCGGGAAGGAAGGAGCTCAAGCTACCCACATCACTGCTTGGAACTGCCTCGGGTCTGTTCCGAGCTATGACAGTGAAAAGAGCCTTTATCTCTTGTGTATATATAAGCTGTGCACATCTATCCCGTGTACAGGTACAGACCTGCAGGCGCTGTGCAACAGCTCAGCAGCTCGACAGGAGATGGAGAACCCCGGTCTGCAGCAGCGTGGTGCCTTGTGCTCTGTTGGCAGGGCCTTTCTGCAGGGGTTCGGATAAAAGCTTGCAAGCACACACTTCTTCAGCGTACATTGCAGAAAATTGAGCTGATAATATTGAAAGATCGTGCCAGCCTCAAATTTATGATCTCTTTTTCCATTTTTAATGTAAATAAAAGTGATATTTTAGATAATGTTCTGGGTTTTATCCTAAAGAATTTAAAATCTGAAGTAGAAAAGTAATTTATAATAGTGTACATAAAGATAACCTTAAGGGAACTGCGTGAAAGAGAAGAATTGGAATAGTGAGGGTGCTTTATGCTTGGAAACTCTTAGGGTATGGCCATTGATTTATCTTATGGCATATTTGTTATAGTCTGGGATGAATTGCATTGCTGATACTTTATTTCTGCTGCTTGTAAAAATGAACGGTCGTGTATTTTCTTGGGACACGGTGCTTTACCCTTCCACTCCAGATGAGTTATAAAGATCAATAATTCAATAGCAAAATAATTTTTTAAAACAAGCAAAAAAAAGTACAGTCGAGTGTTATCATGTTGTGCTTGCACGTCATTAGGAAGGAATCCAGAGGATGCGTTGTTGTAGGAGTATAAAATGTCACAGCTTCTGGAGAGAAATGGCTTTGTCATGTGGAAATCGCTTTGAAAGCAGACGTAGACTTCTTTCCTTTGCTTGCTGAAACGATGTTCATAATTGCATGTCTCCTCTGTACCAGGATCTGGTTACAATTCCTACCATGTCAGTCACTTTGGCTTTGCCATATCAGAAGAAAATGGGAGTTTATTCAGTTCTATCTCCTACCTCTCTCTCATTCTCTTTCTCCTTGCCCTCTCTTCTGCTGCTCTTCCACTGAGAAATTAACTCGGCCTCTCAGCTGGCACGAGAGCCTGGCTGGGAACAGCAGGCACCTCACTGGCTGGGAAGGGCATTAGTTGATAATGAAGTGCTGATCCTTGAAGTGTCGTTTTCCTGTTTGAAGACAGTAAAATAAACAGCAGTAGAAAATCACCGCTCTGTTACTTTTAATGGCTGGATTGTTAACTGTTAAGAGTGTTCTAAGCAACGAAGGTGACGCTTTGCTTGTTGAGCTCTGCCTGGCAGTGTTTGCTGTGAAAGATGTGAATGCTCTATGCTCTGTAGTGGTCAGAGGTTCTGGTGTTCTGTGCCGTAGCTGAGGAGGAGAGAGACCTCCCAGTGGTTTTGAGCGCTTCTGAAGAGCGTCACTGGCGGAGGCTGTGGGAGCCGGTCTCACCATCTCCCACGGCACCGTCGGGGACTTTGCTGCGGGCGGCTGAGCGCTTGTGGCAGTGAGCAGGTGCTCACACAGCAGCGTTTGGGACTACAGCTGTTTATGGGACAGAACCTGCTGAGTAACCTGCAGGCTGGATTCAGTGTCCGAGTGGAGGGGGTGACGAGGCAAAACGTTGCGGCTCTGTCTGTTCTCCAGCTTGGAGTGGGCCCGGCTGCCTCTGGGGCAGAGGCAGCTCAAGGTAGAACTGGACCCGATTCAGTGTTCTCAGTCAGGGAAGAATGAACAATCCAGATCTGTCAAGCGGTGATCCTGACTAATTTGGGGCCTGGCTGTCTCTTCGCAAATGACTCGTTTTGAAGGATGCTAGTCTCTAGCCTGAAGTCTTCAGATTTGCGGGCTGTGCTCAGAACCCCTCCTCTGTTCATCAGACATCAACAGCCCCATGGACAGGATAATCCAGCAGCGTGAAAGCCTCTCTCAGATGGCAAATGCCCTTGCAGGAAGGCTCTCTGCTCCTGCACGTTTTGCCACAGAATGTTTTGCTTTGGCTTTGTGGTGCATGTTTCTGTCTCCCAAATGCTCAGACCCAGGGTGAAAATGAACACGAGAAGCAGCAGGCAGTGCACATGGTGGTTTCAGACATGGACTCGCCTAGACCTCTGTTCTCTCCTGGAGCCAGGGAGCACCACGCTTGATGCAGCGGAGAAAATGTGTCTGAGTAAAGCAGTCAGCATTATCTGAGGGCTCCGAGTTGTTCCCTTTATCCCAAACTGTCACCGTGCCATCAGCCTCAAGTGACTGGTGGCTGCTAAAATATCTGAAGCTTTGCAAACTGGCGACATGGCGAAGTTTCCTGGCTTCTCTGCATAACCCGGCGTCTCCACAGAGGATAAAAAGCCTCTGTGAAGGCTCACAAAGGGCCAGTGGCTCAGCTGAGGCCCAGGGACATTGCTGGAGCCCTGCCAGCCTTCTCCGGCCCAGAACCTCTTTTCTTGTATTTTCTAAAGATGCTATTGGGAAAACACTTCTGAAATCCAATGAACAAAGTTCAGTCGATAAATGTGAGAAAAAAATGTCCTGTGCAGCAGTGGAAGGAGTGCAGTCGAATTCAGAGGTGACTGAATGGTGCTGCCTGGTGCATTTTTCTACCTGATAACACTGATCAGGGGAAAAGGGAATGTTTCCCTGAAGTGCATCAGGCTTTATTGGAATGCTGTACAAAATCCTTGGAACCTTCAGTGTCAAAATCAGTGTGTCAAAATAGGAATTTAACGTTTGTTGCAGCTATTATGCACTAAAGATGGAAAAATCCTTCTAGAAACAGAGCAGTTTGATCCTTCTGAAGGAAAATATTTCTAAAATCTCATTTTGCTGTAAATTGTGGCATTTCAACTTGCTACTCCGATCTGGCAAGAAAACGAATGGCAAAAGCCCTCATGGAAAGGTGATTTGACAAAACTTCTAAAGAAGCTATTTTAATGGGAAGCGTTGTCCAGGAGGGCTGCGAGTGAAATAGGAACCCTTGTTAGTAGCAGAGATTGTGTTACACGTGAGATCTTCACAATCACTTTCTAGAAAGTGCTGTCACACAAAATAGCAGCACAGCCTTTCCAGTCAATGTACTGTCTCCTCTGCCAGTGTTTGCCCACTGCAGGTTTCACAGCTCGGGCTGCTTGGGGCACGCGGAGCCCCGTGGGGCTCGGGGCAGCGCGGCACTATCGGCACCTCTGGCTGTTGGTGACAAACCCGTAGGTGAAATGTGGGAGTGCAGTGGGTGATGAGGAGTGAGAGAGGAGAGGGGTCACTGCCTGCCAGCCCTGAGCCGGGACGGGCAGGGGAACGCTCTGCCGATGGGATTGGTGGGGATGTTATCTGGAGCATTCATCACTTTCTGGTGTGTTCAGGCTGTCTCCCCACAGGTTGGTTCTTATTGGCAGCTGGTTGTTGGAGGAGATAACGCGTCCTCTCGCAAAGCTCTTGCTGCCAGCAGTGTGATCCATTCTGGGTTGGGCTGTGGTGCAGGGCACGTGCAGTTAGAGATCTTGTGTTGGACAGGAGAGTTTCTGTTTTGCTTTGAATAATGTAAACTATTTATCTTTTTTCCTGCCTCTGGAGAGAATGTTTTCTGTTAACTTTAAAAAGGCAATAAAAACACTTATCTGAAAAGCACAGCACAGCTCGGAGTTGTGCAGCATTCTTGTGCCCGAGCTCCTTTGGAGTGGTTCCCTGGGGGACTTCCCTAAAAACTGCAGGAATGGGCCTGTCATTAAGAGGGAAGATAAGTGTAAAGTGCATTTTCATGACCTTGGGTTTTGAGAGCCTCCGTTCACCCAATTCAGGGATTTGTTCCCCTCTCCTGTATTGATAAGAAGTCTCTTCTTGTTCAAATGAACCATATCTGTATTCATGGCTCTGTTTTGGAGTTCTCTGCTCGTGTGGGTATTTACATACTGAAGGAGAGCTGATTTTGTTCTAATTCCATCCATTTTATTTCACATATTTTCTAGCTGTAAGGTGTAGAAGACTTCTTTAGATCAGAGGATCATTATGGAGAGGAAGGAGCTGAATATTCTTCTTCTGTTCTCTACCTGTGGTGCCATGGGAAGCTCCAAGTTCATCTCTGGGCACTCCTCTTGCTTCCAAAGAGGGAAGAACCTTGCAGGCGCGTCTCTGCTGCTCCAGCCCTGTGCTGTTGAGCAGACTGCCTGACCTCTGGCTGGCAGAAAAAGATGCAATTTCACTGTGAGATCACTTGTTTTATTCCAGAGAGATGAGATGTCATTGCTGGGAAAACACAGGAGGGCTTGTGTAGGATGGATCTGGGGCAGGTTGTGCGGGGCAGTGGTCCCAGGTGGCCCTCTGGGCACTGGCAGAGGGCAGTGGGGCTCATCGGCTGCGTCAGCAACAGATACCACGGCCACATCTGACAGGCGGGCTGTGCTCTGCAGCCCTGCAGTACGTCATTGCCGATTAAAATGCTGGGGTGGCTTGGGATTGCAGGTGTTTGGGGTAATTGTTAGAGGGATGCTGGAGGAAGCTTTTGTGGACAGTACTCCAGTCTACCTGCCCGCTCTCCAGGCTCAATTCGTGATCAGGTTGTTTGCAGCAGAGCTGCATCGTGCCCTTCCCTGCTAGTGGGGGTTGGCCCGGTCTGTCTCCACTGAACGTGAATTGAGATTGTTTCAAACGTGGTTCTTGTGCCAAAATTCAGACAGGGAAGAGGATGCCTGGCACACAGGAGACTTGCTCCTCCAGCCTGGAAACACCTCTGGTGTGAGGGACAGCCATAAAGTGCCTCTTAGCTGCCTTCAGGTAATGGCTGGGACAGCTGAACTGTCCAAGCAGATTAAATAATCTTTGACTTTAGTTGTCTCGTGCCCAGTTCCTGTGATTTGCTGATTTTCTTCCTTTGCTGCTTGTCACTCCTCCACATATCCACAGTCATACCCACTCCGTTCCACCACCCAGGGAGGTTTTAGCATCACTGCAAAGGCTGAGAAAAAAATCTTTATCAGAAAAGTTGGCTTTCTTTTCCCTTCCTTCTTCCCCTTCTCACTGCCTCGCTTGATCTGCCCTCCTCTGTTGCGATGAACGTGCTGTGTTTAGCAGCTCTGTGTGGTCCCTTTGCGTGGAGGAGCCCCACACGGACGCTCAGAGGTCGTGCTGGGAACGCTTTCCTCAACACTCAGACCTAAGTGCTTTCATTTTCCAGGGCGCCCACTAGAACAGTTTCCCCTTGGAGGAGTCTCTGGTTATTTGTGCTTGAAGCAAAAGTTAGTAAGAAGTCTATTGACCCTTTAAGGCACCGATATTCAGCTGTTTGCTTGCGGTTCTTTACTTGATAAATTACTAATTTAGGGTGAAATCATGCTCTTTAGCGGCTCCCTGTTCATAAATCACTATCTGACATCTTTTCTCCAGGGAAGATTGCTGTTTGCAGTGTGCTCTGCCACCAGAACAGATGACAATATTAGTTTATCAGGAGAAACCTATATTTCAAAAACAAATTGTGGTGTAATAAATTCCCAGCTGTCTGTGTTGCTGCTGGAATGGTTTTATTGCCAGACCGTCTCTGTGATCTTGAGCCTTTGCACAGAGCAGAGAAATCCAAAGTGGAATGCGAGATCAGGAAGACAGGAAGGGGTAAGCAGGATTTCAGTCTGACAGCGTGTGACAGCCTGTGCAGGTACTACAGTAAATTACCTGTGCTGGTGAGAAGTCACACCCTAGTCTCAATTAAGCAGCCTTTAATTAGGAATAAGATGTTACTAAAGCTGGAATCCAGCAATTTCAAGAATCTGTTAAGTGGTTTTGTTCTAAATCGCTACCACAAATTTTGTGGCTGGGTTTGTAGAGGTGTTTGAAGCCCTTGACCCTTGCAGAACTGAATTTTATTTACTCTTGGGCTCTATTGTCTTAAAGGTCTTTTCCAACCTAAATGATACTGTGACGCATGTTGTTTGTCGATGTCTCACTTTTCTATGAATCATGCCAGGCACGCTGAACAAGCGTGAGGTCCCACACGTGGCTGAGAGCTGCTCCCTACAGGAGTGGGACAGAGGAATCACAGGGCTCCTCGTATGCTCTTGAGTGGGAGAGGTGGACATCTCCATCTCCCGTCCTTGTGCTGAACGCAGATGCCCACCCCACCTCGCTGCTGCCGTGACGAGGCCCAGCACCTCACCCTACAGCTTGCGCCGCGCTGCCGAGGGCGACACGTAGGTGTGCAGAGCAGCAGAAAAGCTGCTTTCCCTGCTCCCCCGTGTGCTGTGCTTTTCTCATCTGTGGCTGAGGGAGTTTCTCTCCTGCCCCTGGCTCACACCTGGCCCAAGTGCCAGGGAGGCTGTGGAGGGTGCGCAGAGCCAGGCTGGGGAGGTGCCAGGCGCTGGGTCTGCTCGCTCATTCACACGGCCGGGCTCCAGGTTAGGGGCTCTGGGGTGAGGTGCTCCCCATGTTTCTGTGCTCAGCCTGGGAGCCCCGGCCCCTTGGCAGCCCCGGCCACAGTGCCAGGCTCTTCAGCTGGGCTAAACGCAGTTTAAAAAGGAAAACCACGGGTTCTTTTGTATTCCAGTAGAGTGCTGCTGGCGTAAGAACATTGTTCCCAGAGGTCTGGAAATGTCTTCACATCCTTAATGTGTCTTTCCTTCAGAGAAAACAGGCACGTGCGGTTAATTCTTGTATGTGTGCTACCTGAGCCAAGCTGGAGTTGTCTTTGTGTGTGAGGTAGTTTATTTCTGTGGTTCAGAAGTAAGAGAGCGAGAGAGTTTTTTTCTCTCTGTTTCTTTTTCGCAGGGGCAGAGTAAGGGTTCAAATTTACTATTTGTTTTTCACTCCCTGTTGTGCGCTGTTGCTTCCAGACCCCGCTGCCTGGGACAGTCTGGTCCACACACAGAGGAGCTGCCAGCAATAGAAAAATGAATAATCAGGAGAGATCTATTTTAATGGTTATCAGTGTGCAGCACAAATGGAGAAAAATCAAACAGAATTCTGATTTAGTCCTTAATGAATTTAAGATGATTCACTTATTTCTGGGAGAGAAATGGTCTTTCTGAAGGATACTGTGCAGTAGGAGCAACAGAAAAGGGGTACCTGTTGGAACCAAGACTGGTGTCCCAGTACTGGTTGCCTCATGAAATGAGTTTGCAATGTGGTTGGTGGACACTGATCTGTTTTGCTCTGAGACTGTCTGTGTAACACGTCCCTCAGGAGAATTGAAGTGCTGAGCTGTAGGGTTTGCACGTTTTATTCACCAGCTGGAACCCCCTTCAGCGTCCCAGTAGGCAGGGGTATGGCCACTGCCAAAAGCCGTACAGGCGAAAGCAGAGAAGGAAGGCCAAGTGACAGGCTCTGCGTACAGCATCTTCTTTAACTTCGCTTCCAAACAAAGAGACTAGTTTGAGACTATTGCTCTGCTTTTCTACTCATGACGTCATGCATAAAAATGTCTTGCACCATTTATGTGGAGTCTGTTGTACTTTGACATAAAAAGGTGGAGAGAACTTGTTCCATGAAGATTGTAGAGTTGCCGTCTGGGAGTCATGAAACTCTTTCTTCCCTGAATGTAATTAATATCTTCCTCATTATGAACTCGAGGAAGGTCCGTGTACCTGAAATGGCAGCAGGGTAGTTGGCAGAGGAGATGGAGTGCCGAGAGAATCGTATGCTGGGTGTCCATTGAGAAAATGAACTTGAGGAAGCATCAGAGGGGCACTGACGAGGCTGTGGCTGCGCTCCAGCCCCGGTGCCGACAGACGATGTGGCTTCCACGGACACCCTGCAGTGGTCACACGGTGCAGCGGGCTGTTGAGCAACACCGCTCCCCACTCTGACTGCACACAAGAGACCAGGACCCTCCCTTGACGCGAGAGCCTGCACCCTGCCGAGGGAGCGCCCCAGCCAGGCACCACCACAGCGATGGGAGCTCAGCACAGCCGGCGTCTTTTTTCTCTGTACTCAGGACCTTGGCATTTATCACCAGGAAGTGGTGCCCATCTCTGTCGGATGCAACAAACACTGGCCAAGGCCTTAAGGAGCACAGCGTCACCGGTGGCTGGTGGGAGGAGCATGGCCTGTACGGGCTGGGATGGTCAGGAGGGAGCTTATTCAGGTCTGACTGGCTTCACAAATGAGGACCAGCTCCTTCATTCACCAGTTATCTGCGCTTGTCTGGCAGCGATCCCCTCCGCTAGTGTTACCGTTCGTAGAGGTCAGCAGCGTTAATTGGTTTTCATGCATCCTGTATATGGAGCATGTGAAACGCGGGCTGTCTTGCTGGGAATAGAAGCAGAGGCAAATTAAAGAGTGCTTATGGTGGGGTAATCATAAGATGCTTCTGGGTACTATTAATAAATGAGTTGTTCAGGTCACTCAGATAGCACTCAATTAATGTCCAGAGCAATGTGCTTTATTTTCTATCAATCATTTTTTATTTTTCTTAATTACCTTTCCCCAGCTTTGGCTTTGCCTTGTGGCAGCGGAGCCGCTCTGCCGTAGCTGCAGTAGGTACAGGATGGGAACACAAACAGCGCATTTAGCTCCTGGCACGAGGCTGAGTTTAAAATTGGCTCAGTGAGTGAGTGCCCAACAGCGTTAAATGTGGAGCGCGCTGCATCTCAAGGAGAGACTCTGAGAACCCTGTTCAGCTAGTGCAGGAGGAATGTACCCAGGGCTAAAGAGTGCAAGGTACCAGGAGAGACAGTGCTGGATTCCTGCTGGGGTAACGCTCTGTAGGTATTGGAGGCCACGTGGCTCTTGATAAACATCAAGAATTTTTCATAAAATAGTTTATTTTTAACATAATAGAGGCTTTCCTTCTCTGCACAGTGATATCATCAGAGGTCCTTGCAGCTAAGGCAGCCCTGGGAGACACCATTTACACGTTCAAAGGCCACTTTTCCCTTTCTCTGCCACCAACTCGTCAGGAGCAATTCTAGTGAAGCCCAGCCAGCCAGGCCAGCAAAGAACCACTCCTGGCGAGCACTGCAAGAGCCTGATCCACACGTCTGCTCTGTCTGCACGGAGCGCTGCGGAGATCCTGTGCCAACGTTCTGGTTACCTGCGTGGTGCTTTCTGCAGAATGATCTCCAGCAACATCTCTCCAGACCTTTGTAGGGAGGCTTTTGGGCTGGTGAAACAAGAGGTTCAGCAGAGCACTAAACCGTATTGGACAGACCAACAGCTTTATTAGCTCCCTCTTACTGCTGGAGACAATGGCTGGACAGGGCATGCGTGGAGAGGTTTGGAAAAACACCAAAAATGCAATGCAGAAACTCTGGCTTGTGGCCATGGCTTCTCCAAGCCTGCAGCTGGAATGCATTTTCCTTGGGTGAGCTCCAGAGGAGGGGAATGTTCTTGGGGAGAGAGGGATGTAAAAGCACAAAAATTGCCAACCTGGCAAGAATGCACTGAAGGTTCTGGGTGAGCGAATCATCCTCGGCTGGCACCTATTCAATCCATATGCTGCAACAGCACATGTGCTTCCCCATGCACATTCTGTGTGTTCCTTCCCTTTGCTAATTCTGTGAAATTGTATGTGTTTTCAGTTGATAATAATGTTAATGCTAGGGTGGAGTGTCCTTTAATACAAAGCCTGCGTGTTGGCTGAGCTACACCGTGTGTCCTGTTTCGCGCTGTTTGTGCACGACGGCCTCTCTGGTGCTGCCGGAGCACTCGGGTCAGTCTCACAGTTGGGATTCACCGCTGGCCCTTGGTGTTCAACGTATGATCTGTTGGGTTGTATGGATCTAGCAGAACTGTCCTGTTGTTTGTGTGTAACCATGTTGTAGCAGTCTGAGTTCTTTAAAAAAGTCGAGTGTTCTCAGTCAGAATGGGGTTTTTTGGGGGAAACACCAGCCTGGTTTCAGCCGAAGTGCATCTTGAATTTGAGTTTTCTTTGCTTTTTTTTTCATCTTGCAATGCATCTTTTTTCCCAATGTATCACTCTGAAATACATCTGACTGCTTCCAATCACGATTTCTGGCCAGCCCCGCAGTCTAGTGGGGATTTCACAGGCTATTTCTATGAAAATTTGTCATTTCTAATATATTTTCTGGAGGACCAAAGCTGTGCGGGAGATATGAGAGGAATGCCTTTGGGGTTCTGAAGTGCTGGAAAGAAGAGCCCATAGGAGCAGTGGGATCAAACAAAAGCTTTAAATGCCAGTGGGCTACCCATAAATAGTTGATAGAGTTGGATGTACCTCTCTGTAAAGCATGGAAACGTGCGCTTGGTATTAAAATGAAGCAGCCCATTCAGAAAGAGGATACAGATCATCAAGACAGATACTTGAAAAGCAAGATCCTGTTATTGGGAAAGCCTCTCCAGAGCAGGAGTGGAATATTCTTCACACAGAGCTTGGTAAGATGAGGTTGGTCAGAAGTGACGGGTCTGGGCTCTGGGCTGTGCTAACAAGGTAATGGCAGCAGAATGCCTCGGGTCTTCTCAGTGTCTAATTGATCTGATTTCATGAATATTCTCCAGATTCAGGCCACTCAGATCATGAGGTGCTAATCACAGATGAATGTTTCCTGACCTATTTGCATTTTGCAGTATGTGCTCAAAGGGTTAGCACGGTCATGGGTGCAAATTTAAGCAACTTGTGGATGGAAGAGCTGGGCTAGTTCTGCATTTCATTGTACCCATTTGCTCTGGTAGTTGATTTTTAATTTCTTCTTTGCTGTTTTTTGTTGTAAGAGCAAATGCCACCCCAGGAAAAAGCTGGGTTTGTGTATTTCTGGGCCAGGCTAAGCCATCTTTTATTTCAATTTAGTAGTGTTAGCCTAACCCCAGAGGCTCTTGATGTTTACAGTGATGCCCTCACATGCAGAGCATAAGAGCAGCTTTTGTCAGTCAGAAATAGTATCTTTAGGATATGCTGAAAGGACCTTGAAGTTGTAGCTTTGCTGTTGATCTCTGACTCATGGAAACGTGGTCATGCACCAGGAGGAGGAGGTATCTCGGGAAGAATATTTACCCTGCAGTCCTCACCAAAGCCCTGTGGGCAAGGGAAAGCCATGTAGGAAGTGTGATTTGACCCTGAGAGGTTTGGTGCTGAGTTTCCATTCACGAGGTCGGGAGAGATGAGACACTCAGCTGAGGCATGAAGGCTCTGGGATGCTCAGGCTGCGAGTGCAGCTGTCTGGGAGCCTCCTGAGTGCCTGTCACCACATGCAGTTCCTCAGCCTTCCCCTCTGCAGTCACCACAAACATGCCAGCCTGTATTTGCTGTTGTGAATAATCCTAAAATACCACAGGGATCCTGTCCAGCTGCCCCGTCAAGCTTGTGAGGCTACTGGGGCATCATTCACTCCAGTCGCTCCTAGCTTGCCAAAGCTTTTAGTTCTGCTCACACGAGACCTACCCAGGATGGACTGACCCATCTCTGAGAGCTCTGGAAAGCAATAGGTAGCTCCCCCGGCTCACTTGGTGGGAGCTCCAGTGTCTGTCAGTCACAAAATGGCACGATGCACCAGTGCCAGGGGACGGCACATACGGCGTTGCTGCCACAGATTAGAAGGAGGCCTTGGAAAACTGGGCTCGGTGCAAGTGGGTGCTGACGCTGCTTTAGGACTGCAAGAACTCCTGCTTGAGCCCCAGCAGTGAGAAATGGCACAGGCTCCTGAGCGATGGGCTGAGCTTTGAAAACTAATACCAAAGCCATGCGGGGTCCATTTTTTAAAGCTACTTGAAACATCATGGATCACAGGAACGCAAAGCTAAGCCGAGTTAAAACCCTGTGTTTTTTGTGTAGCAAATTCATTGCAGCTGAACTGGGAGAAGTTCGCAGGAACATTTTTCAGTGAGAGGCTGCTGCTGAAATCTGTCACGTTTCCCGAATGTGCTGTCAGGATGACAAATGTCACCAACAGATCGGCTACAAGAGCGCCGGGGCTGGGGAATTGGGTAGTTTGAGGGGGTTGCCCTTTTGTTTTAAATGGGACAAGGAGCCAGGGTTCTACTGCTGCAGAGGTTTTATCAGCTTTTTCCCAATCCGAATCAGGAGAGGCAGGGACAGCCTGGAGTTGGGTGCTGCTCTGGCTCTGTGGGGCTCAAAGACTCATATTGCAGAGGAACCAGGTTCACAATTTTAATTAATCTGTCTGTGCGTGCCGCCTGACGTGTTGTTAGGCTGCTTTTACCAACAGCGTCTGGGGGTGATGGAAACCCGGGTTGAAGTTAGTGCTGTTTTCCTGTACTTCTTTGTGTTTAGTGCTTGTCTTTGACTTTTTGTGATTTCAGCAGAAAAGAGCTTAGAAATTCACTCACGAACTCAAAGGAGTTTTCACAGCAGCCTTCAGGGAGGGCAGGGACAGTCTGGGTCTGCTGCAAGGTCCTCCCCAGGGAAGAAGCTGCTATAGGTTGCAAAATCCTGTAGGATGCACTGAAGGGGAGCTCTCGGTATTTTCCCACCCCTGAAACTGCTACAGAAACTTCAGCATCTCCAGCCGACATCCATGTGTTTGTCTCATTGACGAGACCCACCAGAAGAGACATCTGGGTCAAAAATGAAAATTGGTGTGTAAATTGTTGAAATTGCTGGTGCCTGATGAGAAGGTTACTCTGCAAGGCTCAGCACTGTGGGATCAGAGCTGATGTGTGTAGCTATTGGGATGCTTTGGGTTTTACCAAAAGGCCTTTTTGCCCCCGCAGACAGAGCTCTCCTTTCGCTGCAGGAGGCAGATCGCACCGGGGCTGAGGCAGAGCCCCTTGGTGTGGAAGCTGAGAGCAGAAGAAGTCTGGCTGTTTGAACAGGGACTGTGATCTGAGGGGTGACAGCTGCCTGCTGTCAGTTGGCTCTGGAAAGCCCTCAGAATTCTCCACTTATTCACCATGGAACTTTTCCTCTTGCAGTAGCTATCATGTCTTTGACACAAAGCTGTGAGAGAGGCATGCTATAAAGTTCAAGTATCCTATTTATATGAATTTTTTCAGCTTTGTTTCTTCTACCTTCTGATTAAAACGTGTAGCCACGGTGATAGAGGTACGGCTGCTGGAGCTTCTGCCTTCATATGAACGTAGCGATAATGTCAGGAAAACAAATGGGAGAGAGAAGCTCTCTGATTGAAAGTAAATACTTGGAGCAGTTTCAGCAGTCCTTTGGGTGGGAGCTAATATAAAGTTGCTTAGTAAATCAGTAAACAAGTTAAAATGTGCAAAAAAAGATAAAAGAAGTGGAATACCATCTGCAATGAAAGGCTCCCAGGAAATAAATCAAATGATCAAATATGTGAAGAGCTGGACAGAATCTCAATCCCCAGCGGTGCAGGAGGCAGCTGTGGCTTCCCCGGGGCCGCACTCTGCTCATGGCGCCCAACAGCTGGGCGAGGGGCAGCGGGCATGGACTGGAGCACTGGAAGTTCCACCTCAGTGTGTGCGTGAGGGAGCGCTGACCCGGCTGCCCAGGGTGGGTGTGCAGGCTCCTCTGGAGAGATCCGTCCCGCCTGGGCGCTCCTGCGCAGCTACTGGAGGGGACTTGGCTCTGGGTTGTGCTCCAGAGGAACCTGCCAACCCCACCATGCCGGGACTCTGGGATTCTGTATCTCTGAGGTTATTGGCATTGACTGTAAATCATTTATAGCTCTGTCAAGACTTTAACTTTACGACCCATGTGCCTCGCTTACAGTCTTTTCACTGGAAGAGTGATGAGAATTTGAACCATCACCAATAGCTACGCAGCCCCAGTGCCTGTGTCTGTAGATTTGTAAGTTGACAGTAGACGTAGATAATGACAATTATTTTAAGGTTTTCAGAGCTCAGCTTTTCCAAACTTCCCACTAAACAGGTAAAGCTGCCTTAAAATTATGTCTCTAATAAGACTTAGAAAAGGCAAGAAATCTGTGGCTTAGTTTCTGTGGAAAATATTCTCTCCTTAATAGCTAAAGCATTCTCTTGGGAAAATGTTTCAGTCTCATGTTGTTATGAAGTGTGTGCAGGGTGGGTGACCCTCACTTTGAGGAAACACACCTTCGGCACCACAGGACAGTTTTACTCCCATGGACTGATCCAGCACCATGGGAAAAGCCAACAGGGTTTTAAACAGGTGACCCGAGTGTCCTGTTTGAATGCACGTACCCAGCAGTGCTTAAAATGCAAAGTTCCTGCTTAAAAATTCAGCCAGATGGGGAAAAAAGTGTTTAAACCAACACACTCCCCATGACCTCTGTTGGGATGTCCATCCTGTCATGAAAAAGGCAGTTCCATCCGATAGAGACTTCTCTGTTTTCATCCTCTCCGTTTTGCAATTAACACCAGTTCCATGGCCTGGGTTCTGTCTGATGTACCGTGTCTGGGTTATCAGTGTCTGCAGATAATCCTCTGCTTCCAGCCTTTCATTCAACACCACGCAGAATGGTGGGGGGCTCGGTGGCTTTGCCATTGTGTGGTATTTATCTCTCCCTTTCTGATGACGCACTTAACCCCTCCGTTATTCTAATGATGTTTTAGTTGAGTGTCGTGCCTTGTCTCCCGTGCCCTCTCTGTCCCGGGCTGCCACTCAGCCCCCGTGGGGCCGCGGGGACTCAGCCAGAAGCAGAGCAGGGTTGTCACCTCCTCCAGCAGGCGCAGCGGGGCGGCTCTGCCTGTTGCACGCTCTGTGTTTTGTTTGCACGTCACTGTAGCTCCACGGGTTGGGTCTTTAGAACTGGGAGCGTGTTCAGCGCTGATCAGATTAACATGACAAAATTAATAAAGTGCTTTAATATACAGGGAGAGGAGACTGAAGGGAATTGAAATTGGGGAGACAGGAGAACAAAGGCAGCACTTAAATGAACATTTTTAGCAGAAGCTTAACATTATAGAGATTAATAGGAATTAATTTACATATGTAATGCAATATACAGAGCACAACTCAAACTGACGGCCAGTTCCACAAACACTGTTACTGAAAAGAGCTACAGCAAATGGGCGTATCCTTTGCCTCCCTCTGGGCCAGTAAACTACGCGGGACTACGACAACAGCAGGTGTCCGTCCTTCTTGGGTGTTCTCCTGTCAGCCGCCTTTGTCTCGGACAGTGCAGATACAGCCACCCCACGAGTGGATTCCAGTGCAAGCATTCTTGGTGTAAAGCTGATCAAAGTATGCAGAGTCAGAAGTAACAATACACCAATAATCAACACTTCTGATACTGTTGAGCCAAATCATTTGATCAATAATCTACTCGTTGGTTGCTCAGGGAAGAAGGAATAACTAAGGCTGAGGAAGAACCAAGGAGCAATACCGTAAGAACAGCAGTTATTTTACGCGAGCTGGTGTAACTGAAGCAGTCTCCTAGCCCCTGAATGTGTAAGCTTCGGCTCAGAACATCCAAGTCCTACTGAGCAGGTTCAGCCTCTGCTTTCTCTGCTCCTCTGAGCATTCCCTGCTCATCTTTTCTCAGTGTAGTTTAACACCTGGACTCTGCCCAGCTGCAGTGTTTATCTGCAGTGCTGTAGGCAGGCAAAGGTCCGGAGAGCACAGGCTGTAAGTCCAGACCGAGGGCTCCTAAAACCAGTGAGCTAGGACTGAGAGTAGCAAAACTAACATGGGATTTCCTGTAGTGTTTGACTGAATCTTATGAATTAAAAACCCTAATAATAAACAGGATTATATTTCCTGTATTTCCCCAGCATCTGCTCTTCCCTTAGGTGCAGACAAATAGCGCATCCTCCAGCTGCAGACCTGCCTGGCACAACCGTGTGATAAGAAATGTCACTTGGTACCTTGTCTGCTGTGGGTGATCGCTAGGAAAGGGGAGTGGGAAATGCCTGAGCATTGAAGATAAGGATAAGGGTCTTTAAAAAGGAGCAGTTGCAGGAGATAAGCGATGACACCTTCCCTCAGCCCACGCAAGCTGCGTGCAGCAGGATGTGCTCTGGGTCGTGGTCGGCCCAATGTCGCGTGTGATCAGCTCCCCAGGTTACACTGCTGAGAGCAGCCGGAGGCAGAGGTGCTCGCACGCAGGGCGACTGTTCTTACACCGCAGATGGAGGGCGGACAAGATGTGTGCCCCCAGCGTATTCAGGTAAAGCACGTGGAGAGCAGGCAGAGGCCCCCCTGCATTAGTATCTGGCCACCTGTGATTGTGCTCCCGTGCACCAATATCCCACACACCATTTGTCCTTTCCACATGGCTGGAGTTCCTGTGTGTTTGCTTGCTTTTCCCCTGCGTTCATTGTGCTGTGGTGCAGCTCAGTACTCGGAGGTAAAAACTTTCTGGAGCAAAATTTCCTTTAGGTCCTTGTCCTCAGCCTCTGTGAGCAGCAGCGCGTGGAGTGGTGGCTGTATCACACCTGGGTGGAACAGTGGGGCTGTTGCCTTATTTATCATAGATGATATCTGTGGGTTCCGCGGGCAGTGCGCTGCTCTCAGCTGTTTTCCACTCCTCAAATCCCAGCAAGTCCAGCCAGCAGATTGATCCAGGTTTGATCGCCCTGTTAAGGATGTCCTGTCATTTGCAGAAAAGGATTGGAGATTGATTTATTTGCTGCAGCTGGAAACCTTCCTTTCATTACGCAAATGATTTCCCTGCAAGCTGCTCAGAAGGATTGTGGGCTATAATTGGAATAATACCCCACGGGATTACGTTACAAATATAATTGTATAATCATTTAGGCCTAAATTGTGCCATGAAACTGCAGTGTTGTTCAAAGCGATGTGAGCAGTTCTGGAGGGCTGCTTTTAACATTTTCTGCTGGAAAGCTGTTGTCAAAGGCCAATTGGAAAGATTTTCCTTTCAACTGAGAGCTCCCCCAGCTCTCCATGTGGGAAGTTTGAGGTTAATGAAGATCGGGGTTTGCGTTCAGACATTGGCTGTAACCCAGAGCTGGTCTGGGTGGGGAGATTGGATGGAGGTGAGGTGTGAGCTGGGCTGTGTCTGTGGGGAGGCCGCAGGGAGGGCTGTGTTACACAAGCTCCCTTGGCGCTCTGGGATGATGGGTGCTTCGTATTCCATTCCGAAGCAGGCAGTTGGTGAGATGGTCCTTCAGGGCTCAGATATCACCCTGTGGCGGGGAGGCTGCAAGCTGTGTTTGTGCCCACGATGCTCCCAGGGGAGAGGGGAGGCGATTCCCCAATGTCTAGTACTAGCCTGGGTGTGCTTCTCGCTTGAGGGAAGGCTGCGGTGTGCTGCCCTCGGGATGGGGATGGGAATTACGGAATGTTCTGCCCAGTCCTGTGGGAACGTGCACTTTGCAGGGGAGCGTTGGTGCAGGGCTGTTCTGCACGGCATTCATTTCACTGCTCTTTAGCCTGAAATGGTGAAATACAAATAGGAAATAGAGCAGTTTGAACAGGTGTTTTTCTTCTGTGGGTTTGCAAAGCCTTTCTTGATACCTTCACATTGTAGACATCAAGTTGCACCCTCTTTTGCGGTGGTTTCCTCACTTGCAGTGCCGTGTCTCGCCCAGACAGAGCAATACCAGAGAGCGTGTTTAGGGCAGCACGTGCGCTAACTCCAGGCACGAAAAGCAGCACCTTGCCCGGCCTCGTCAGGACTGCAGACACTGTCCTGCAGGTTGCAAACCCCGGTTAGCAAGCCAATGGGCGGCAGCAGGGCAAACTAATGAGGAACCACAATATTTGCAACCTGAGAAAGGCAAATATATCACCAAGCTCTCTAATTGTCTCTGGCAGCCTCCCACACTTCTAATTAGCGTGAGGTAATTGGCGTTTCTTTTCCAGTGTATCGAGGAGAGCCCCAGGATTCCTGTGGGGAGCTGATGCCTGTCCCACAGGGCAGCAGAGCGGCTGGGCAGTGCTGCCCCAGGCCGGCCGTGTGTTCTGGTGATGTCTTGGTTGTGTGCAAACTACAGAGATGGGAGTTGTGGAGCTGCAGGGATGCTTGAGCAGCAGCATGATCTGGCTGCTGGGAGACTGCCAAATCATTCTCCTCCAAAACAGCATCTTCTAACAAGGACTCCTCCGTGTTTGGTTGCAAGCTCACAGCTCAAGCAGTGCAGCCGGGCAAGAAATAGGTTGTTAGAAAGTGCAGACCTGCTGACCCCAGCAGCTACTGGCTGGGCTTTCTCCATGCCATCCTGTGTCAGGAATCGTGGGATGCAGTGAGCGTGGTATGGGGACCATCTGCTTCGACCAGCAGAGTCCCTTCACATCACCTCCCACGCTGAAGGAGTCCCGGGAGCTGGGACGAGAGCTGGAGCTGTAGAAATAGGAAGCACAAGAGAAGAGTGTGGAGCAGCAGGGAGAGCTAGAGGTGTTGTGGTTTTCCGTGTGCCTTAACACCCTGGGCACTAGGGATGAAGAACACAAATGAAGAAGCGTTTGCTTCTGATCAGCAACAGTAGCTATATTTATTGGAGATTCTTTAAAGGGAGGACAAGATAAATTGTTGCTCAAATGGATTTTGTCTGTAAGACTAGAATGTACCCAGATCTGTTAATACCCAACAGAAACTTGGAAAAGCAATAGAATTAGAGAGCATTCTCCAATCCAGAAGTTTGTGCCATAATGAAACCCGTTTACAAGCAGATGTTTAGAAGAAAAAAACCCAAATCGGTCATTTATAAATGTAAGCCGACAGTCAGTGTCCTTTCTAATTCCCTCATCTGCAGCTGTTCTGAACTGACACGTGCCCTTCTAGGGGCTCAGGAGGTCGGTACTGAGGGATGTTCTTCCATCGTCAGTACCTCCTGGCCTCAGAGTTCCCCCGCTGACAGCTTGTAACCCCCCCAACACCCGCAGGGGGGGACAAAGCACTGACTGTCCTTACTGCATGGCTGAGGTTTAACTCACGTCTTCGTCTTGTGCATAATTAGCACAGAGGGAGCCTGAACCAGGCGACTGCGCTGGTGTCCTTCCCGTTGCGCAGTTGCCGGCGTTGCGAGGCTTGGCTGCCTTGTGGCCGTCCCTGGCCAACATCGGCACAACAGCCCCATCCCTGCGGCCCCTCTCTGTCCCTCCTGGGGAGAGCAGCTCCAGGAGTTGCTGCTGAGCATGTTCAGTGCTGAGAAGCAGTGGGAGAGAGCTGGGAATGCTGCGAGGCACCAGCTCCGAGGTTGGTGTTGGAGCTGGTGAGGGCAGCAAATGGGGGAAAGGAAGGGGAAAGTGACGATTGATACGAGTGAGTGTTGTGCCAGTTTGTAAAACCTCAGTTGCAATCCGTGATACCTGTTCTGGTGGTTTATGATGGCGTTCGGCTCTCTAAAGGTTCATTATGTGCAGCTGGATGCACATTAGTCTATTTATTAGTCATCACAAGGTTGTTGACATTATTTCCACAGTGCTTTTACATTAGGAGCTTACTGAAATGATAGATGTATGTTAGGGTACCAAAGTAATTTCCTTGTATCAAGACAGCTTAGAAACACAGGGACCTAAGCTGTTGCTGTAATGAATTTTCTGCCTCTCACAGGGATATTTATCCAATCTGCTCAGTAAACAGAGAAATTAGTCCAGACTTGTGCAAATGCCTTGATTCCACTTAACTGGATTAATGGCTGCACTCTGAGGAAACAGTTTGACCAGGTCATCCAAGTCCATTTCAAGTTCTGGCCGGTGAGTCTGGACAAAGCAGACGTGTGTTAGCCCGGCTGCTGGAGCGGTAGCCGCCGGCCCTGGGCAGTCGGATGGGACACAAGGACCTGTGACATGAGGGGCTGCTTGGAGCTCCTGCCTCTGCTCTGCTCAAGCTCACTCCCCTTGGGCAGAAGGGAGTCTTTGGAAACTGATGTAACATGCGACGGGTTCCCTGTCTCTCTGCCCACAGGAAGGAATTGTTGGCTTCCAAGTTTTTATGGGGAATGTTTGCTGACTGGGTCTCTAAAGGTGAATGCAGCAAATCGTGCTGAAGGCTTCAGCTCTGGTCCCCTTGGCTGCATCGTGTTAGTTCGAGCAGCTGCTCAGAACATTATGACTTCTGGAGAAATGCCAGATGCCTTGGTGGCACCTGTGTGCCACTGCCCTTAGAGCAGCCTCAGGTGTGGCCTGAACAAAACCTGCATTGCCCTGGGGCTTCACTGCGTCCTCAGACGGGAGCTGGTGTTTGGGGCAGCTCATAACTGGAAACTCATTTCAGACAAGTAGTGCTTGATTGGGTTTAGAAAGTGTAACCTCTTGTAGTGCTACCATAAAACAATTATCAGGAAGGTTTTGCAAATAAAAAACACGGGTTTTTTTAGTGAGCTACTGAAAGTCGTACTGGAAAATGCTGTTAGTGAGAGGTAGTGCCAGAGCAAAGAGAGTCACTGCTGCCTGCGTGTCAGGGAGAGAGAAATCGCAGTTCTCACAGCATAATCACCAGTAGTCGGTGAGTCGGTCTTCTGCGTGTAACGAGTGCTTGGGGATTTGCTCCCATGCATGTTTGTATATAAAATGGAGAGCAGGCAGGAATTCTGAGTAGTCCCGCGGTTCAAGCCAGAACTGAGGTGTAAGGACACAGAAAGCCAGTGGTGCTCACGATAGAAATGCAGGGGCTCCGAGGGAGAATGCGATCCATGCCGAGCGCTGGTGCCGTTTTATCCAGGAAAGAAAGGATTCTGCTGCTCTGCTTCTTCCCAAAAGTGGAGGAAAGCTTTTCCCGTGTTTTAAACTTGTGCTTCACAAGGTCTGGTGGCAGTCACAGCCTGAAACAAACAAGGACCCAGCAGCGCTGAGTGGGGCAGAGTGAGCAGCCAGGTTTGTGTCCTGGCACCCCGGAGCGGATGGCAAGTGTGTTCCTTTGGGCTGGCTTGGAGCAGCCGGCGTGCAGCAGGCTGAGGGGAAGCATTGCTGCCTCTGGACAGAAAACTGTGACCTCCCCTCAGCAACAACTTGAACAGGTTTAGTGCCCCAGAGCATCCCGTGTCTCAGCAGCAGTGCTGCTCCCCTGCAAGGGACACTGCTCCCTCCCTCACTGCTCGCTGAGATCATATTTATATCAAATTCCAGAGGCTCTGAATGCTCCTACACTGTATGGCTGTGCCACTGCAGTTGCTTCTGGGTCTGTTTGTCTCTCCAGCAGCATTTAGCACCTTTTTTAAGCTCAGTTTTTTTCCCTCTCCTCTTTGTTCCTGCTAGTTCTTCAAGCAGTTTCTTCTGTGAACGCAGCATAAGCGCCTTAGCAGGCTCAGCCTGCACGGATGGCTGCTCCTGTCTCACCGTGTGGGTGACGGGGCCTCTTTCAATCCTATTACCTCCTCATACTCTTCTGATAAAAAGTGGGCACTGAGTTGGCCGTGCTGAGCGCGGTGCAGGACAGCGGCGCAGCCATGGTTTAACGCTATCATTCAGCAGATATGAGCCACTAAAGCTCTCAGCAAAGCTGTAAGGCTTAACCCAAAGCACTCGGAAACAAGATAAAAGCTAAAGCGTTTCCTCGTCTCACAGTCGCACCTGAAGATGTGTGTGAACTGACCTTTCCTGTTGCGGGAATGGGTGTGTAGTGAAAACCCCTCTGCAATTTAGCGCTACGAGGAGTGTGGGCTGACTCATCTCCAAAAGAACATTTTATGTACTGCCCCGGGCCCAGCATGGGTAACCCTATTGTTTGTCTGTAAATAAAAACACCTCGTAACGATCGTGTTCTCTCAGGGAAAGCTGGCGTATTTGATCCGTGTGGTTATTTTGTCCATGAAACAGAAAAACCAAGCAACTGTGAAGCAGCTCTCGGTTATCCAGGCCTGTTCCTCACCCATCCCTGCTGAGGTGAGGCGGGTACTGTGTGGCTCCACGAATATTTCACACCGATTGCAGGTATCTGGAGGGTGTTGAAGCTCAGTTTGCTGGGAGTTGTTGGGCTGTTGTTCTACCATGGGATCCAGGCTGTGCCAAATTGCCCCTCTCTCTCTGTGAGCTGTGTGCATGTCCTGAGAGAAAATGAAGGTCTTTCCATCTTTTACAGAGGACGTTACATTGCTAAACAAAGGGGTTTGGTTTTATTGCTCATCCTTCCTGGACACTGAGGTTTGTGCCTGATGGAGCTGCTCTGCATCGCTGTCCAAGCAGGACTAGCAAAACAGCCTCAAAGTCTTGTAAGTGCCCTGATGATGTGTATCTGCATACGGTTACTGAGGCTCAGCCCCAGCGAGAGAGAGAAAACCTCTCTGGAATGAGTTGGCACCCATGCAGAAGGGGGTGAACTGGCTGATCGGAGTCTGTTCTCATTACCGGGTACAACTGTTGGCAAGGGATGGACCTGTCACCAGGAGGGAACTGTGGGACATCCAGAACCTGCAGTAGGTGTGTGGTGGTCCTGGCGCTGGACAGTCTGCAGGGTCCTGGAGAAGAGCAGAGCAGATATTGGGGCTGATGTCCTGCTACCTGGCGGTGGCAGGTTCAGGAGCAGCTTGTGTGCTCTTTGCTTTCTGCAGCCAAAACTTGTATTTACTCTCTGGGTTAAATAGCTTTTGGTAGCAGCTTCCATCAGGATCTGTTCCCTGTGGGTCCTTGGCTTTTCTAGCCTTGGGAATATATTGGGCTGCTCAGGTCGTCCTCTGATACCTGCCAGATTAAATTGCGCGACCTTCTAGTGAGCTCCAAACCTCGCCTGTCTGAGTCAATTTTATTGTCTGTCTTTGTAAGGCTTCACCATTTCAGAGCTCTTTCAGCTGAGAAAACTAATTGAAAAGAGTTGGCAAATGCTTCACTTCAGAGTAAGCAAACTAGGAAGAGAAATGCTTCTTCTGCGTGGATTTTTTTCTGCTTACCTCTCTTTAGATAACTTTTGCTGAAAACGTTCACCCCTTTGCAGCCTTTATCTTTTCTATCTCTGTATTTGACTGGTTCTCAGGGACCAGGGTGTGTGGATAGTAATGGCATTCGATCTTTTTTTGTGATTGGACTGAGTCAGTGCAGTTGTCCCTTTCCTTCAGGCTGCACAGTGCAGAATCAACTCTCTCCTCTTGCATTTCGAGTGGAATCGCCACTGAAAGAGCGGTGAAGCCCTGGCAGAGGCTGCCCAGGGTGGTGGTAGAGTCCCCATCCCTGGAGATGTTCAAAAATATGTGGATGTGACGCTCTGGGATGTGGTTTAGTAGGTGTGGTGGGGTTGGGCCAACTGGTTGGTCTTGGAGGTCTTTTCCAACTGTAACAATTCTGTGGTTCTATTCTATGATCAGAGGAAGGCTCCTCCTGCCGAGGGACCTGTCTCCCACAGAGATCTAGCAGGGAAAAGAGACTCATTGCATGTAATGGAACATAACTAAGAACACAAACGCACTCATAGTGCAACTGAATCTTGGAGTCCTTGTTTCATAATTTATCAGCTCACATTTTGACTTGTACAAAATGCCACATGGTGAGAGCGGGAGAGCTGCAGCTGCAAGGCCACGCGGCACTCGTGATTCCACTCCATCAGCGATCGCTCAGCACCGCTCAGCAAAGTGAATAAGAAAAGGTCTCCCGTAATTGACAGTAAAAGGCCCCTGAATTGAGTTACTTCTGCTTTCCCTGTTACAGTCTCTGATTGCAGAGTAATTGCTGCTCAGTAGCAGTCGCCTGCAGGATTGCTGTTTGCCCTCACCCGTGCAGTTTTGGATCCCCGATTCCAGCGGTGGTCAGGCGCAGCTCAGTGATTCCATGCGTTTGGACCTGGTGCTGCTCAGGCCCCCTGTTTGTGGTGAAGCTGTTCTTTCACAGTGCTAGTGCTCGTCTGATTTGACCTCAGCAGAAGATAGGGCCGTTGGCTTAGAATTCATTGACTGGAGAAACACTGTCTGGAACGCTGGCCGCTCACTGTGCAGTTAACATTTGTGCTTCTGTGGGTTCAGATGAAGCACAGTAAGAGTTTCTTTCTCTACAGAGATGTCCAAGTAGGATGGATGAAGAGGAGAAGTTGTCTGTTAGAAGGAGGGAGGGTTTCCAAGATGCCTGAGAACCATTATGGTTTTCTGCCAAGCAGTGGGAGGGTGCGGGGAAATGGTCCTCTTGAACGAGATCTCTCCTTAAAGGATGTGATAGATGATGAAGGTGCGCAGAAAGCCTCAGCAGCAGAGGGGTGAAAGTTGTCCCTCCAAGGGTTCGTTGTAAAACAAAAGTGCTGCTTTAAGGCTAATGGCACGGTATTATTTATGCAGACGGTTCCTGCAGTTCTCAAAGAGGAGTAAATGCTGTAACCGTACCCATAAAGGCCTGCCTGCTTGCTTGCACTTTATTTGGCGTTAATTTTAGTACAGAATAATTATCAAAGGAACATTTGGATTTATTATCTGTAAAGGCAATTGTAAATGAGGTATGAATTCAGTACAGTAAGTGTTCTCTCAGCAATGTGAGCCTAAAATAGAGCCAGCGTCTTTCACCCAGTAACTCACACTGTGCCTGCGCATATGGAGGTTTTCAGAATATGTTCCAGTCAAGAGTTAGAGAGCAGTAAATATTTGTGCACGCGGTAAAGAGTAACTGCTGCTGAGGGTAGTGGTGATATTGTGTGAGGCTGCCACCCATCTGCTCTCCACTGGGTGAGGAGCCGTCCCGCTCCGTGTGCTGGGGCTGCAGAGAGCGGAGGCCCTGAGACAGGAGGCACGGGGGCTGTCCAGCCGCCAGCACCATGCGGGAGGTCAGAATTAGATGATCATAATTTTCCCCTCTGGCTTTAAAATCCATTAACAGCTACTTTATGATGCTGATCATTTATCATCATACCGCAGACTGCAAGACCAGGACCACCGTGATATACTTCATCGTTAATTTATTCCCATTACTTCACAGCTAAACTTAATTTGAAAATTGGATTAGAAAGGAGACTTTTCAGCATGGAACTATCTAGGGAAGGAAAAGGGATTTCTGAAGCTGTGAGTTGATGTGGGGTCTCGGGTGTAGATGGTCAAGATGTGGTTGTGGCCCTGGCCCCGGCCTGTTCCAGGAGTGCCCCGCGCTTCCCAGCAGATAATGAGGAAGACGAACGTGTGCCCAGGCAGGCGGGTGCTCTGGGCTCCCTCAGGGATGATTCTTTGCTAACGAACCCTCTTGCAGCAAGGACCGGTACCCAGTGGAATGGCCTTCTCTTTCTGTCTGGTGGGGAATATCGACTGCTCCTGAGAACACAGGGTGTCCTGCTCTCCTGCAGAGCTGTCGCTCTCTGTCCCTCTGCCTGCGTTGTCCCTGGAGTGCGGAGGCCATCCCATGGTTCTGCTGATGGACACGAGGAAGGTGGCTTGTGCCGAAGCTGGCACGGAGCGGGAATGGAGACTGGCTTGGTGCAGGGCAGGAGGAGCGGCTGCTGGCACCATTTTCCCCTCTGTTTTACAGAACGGCTCTTTCTTGTCTTTTTACCTTTTCTCCTGTCATGACCTTGCTGCACCGTAGGGAAAAAGGGATCCCTGAGGGAGTGGTCACTTCTCCAGCACCGCGGGTCTTCTCCAAGCACACAGGAGCCAGGCAGAATAGCTCTGGGTTAGGTCTCCTCCCCATGCAGGGCTGTCTCACACAAGGATAAAGAAGTTTGCTGCTGATGTAGGAAGAAGTTATCATTTTTTTCTATTTGCATAGGTTAAAGTGTTTTTTTTCCTGAGAGCCTAATCTTCTCTATTAAATTAACTCAAATAATCCTTTTGTCACTGTAACAATAATTACTATGGCTTTTTGAAAAGAACATAGGAAATACAAGATTTTTTTAGCCCCTCAAACCCAGAGTTTTTCTTTCCAGCATGATTTTAATGAGCAAAGTGTGAGATTTAAAACTGCAATTAAGATGAGAGTACAGAAACACCCGCCTTTATTTTTTGACGATATCTGTTGTTGCTGCTAATAGGTTCCACAGGCACCAGTGCTAATGGGCCTGACACCAGATACATCAGCATCGGCTTCTAGGCAGATACTTAAAAAGGAAAAAAAAATGGGGAGAGTAAAATCTCCTTATTTTTGGAGCAGGAGGACTGCAGAGACAAGGACCGAGCTCCTCAGGTCTCCTCTCACTATTGAACATCCTCCCCTAGGTCCCATCAGCAGTCTCCTCCAGCCCAGCGGCCCCGCTGATACCCCAACCTCGGGGCTAGTCCAGTGGAAGCGCTGCCCCCTCAGCAGGAACATCCCTCCGTGTCTCTCGGAAGGAGCAGCCCTGTTTCTAGTCATTTTCCTTGTAAGAATTACTCATATTCCTGTGCTCCCTGGCACAGCTCCATTGGCCAAATGTCCTTCAATGTGACCACAGTGGTGAACAAACTGAGCTGACGTGACGAGGTGACTGAGTGCTGAGCCATGACGGGCCAGGGGTTTAATCCCCACGCTCTGCTCCCTGCACGTGGCCATTTAGGGCAATGGGATCTTCAGCACTTTAGTTGCTTCCCAGCACAGCCCCAGCAGGGAACAGGTAAAGCTGGAGGGGCTGTGACCGCTGTGTTTGAGTGCGGGCAGGGCTGCTCTTGGCGCCAGCCAGAGCCGGGGTGTTGGTGTGAATCACAGTGGCAGGAGCTGACCCAATATATGCAAAGTGCATTCTGAACTGTAAAGTCCATTTTCTCCTATCAGCTCAGGGGTTTGACTGTTAAACTACAAGGATTGCATTGCGCTGTTACTGATTTCACAGCCGTCCCAAGAAGTATCCTAACTGCGATCCAAACTTGTTGCTTGCGCTGTCCTCGCCTCCTCGCCTTGAACAGCTCTGAACACGGGCTCAGCGCACGGGCTGCTTTCTTGTGTCAGGATGTCTGAGTTTCTTCCACAGCCGTGGCTAATGAGGCCTCCAGCATTGTCTGTGCGGCTCTGGGATTTGTTTGCTTGTTTGTTGGTAGCAGCAGCCCCAGCAAGAGGCAGGAGGGAGTAAGAAGCATCGCGTGGCTGATGCAAGGACAGCCAGAGCCTTTTGTAATTCCGTGTAGCTCTTTCAAGTACGTCCATTCCTTTGACACTGCTGCTGCTGTGTGTTTTAACCAAACATGCACCAACAAAGAACCGAGTCCTGAAGCCTTTGCTTATTCAGTGTGAGAAAGGACTTCCAGAGGTTCCTTATGGGTGTTTAAACTCTTTTAATCTGTTTTTGACTTTTGGGTGTAAAATCAATGTCGTTCCCTACCGGGGTCTGAAGCCAATCTGGAGGAGGTTTAATGATCATGGTGACGTCCGTGAGTAGAAGCAATCCTGAGATAGATTCACACCCAGGAGATGGTTCTAGCTTTGTACTGCAATTACTTTTAAGATATTCCTAAGCCTGGTCCTGCAGGTTTATTAAAGTGAAGGATGAGTGACAATATTCACGTTGCTTTTGTGGAGAAAAGTCTCTGAATGCAGATGCAGATTTCCCTGCTTCTCATGCCGTCATCCATTGTCTGTCTGTGTCTCCACTGATTTACTGATCTGGCACCCTTTATCATTCTAGTCCATTGCAAACTCCCAACATTATGCTTGTGTGTGTTTTGCTTCTTTATTTTTAATTAGATATGCAGGGTTGAACACTGACTTCAGGTCTAACACCTGATTTATGTAGGTGCAATTGGGTTATTATGCCTTTCATTTGCAAGCATGGTTAATATAATTAAAGGTGTTTGTGCTTTTTAGCCACACAATTGCATGTGGCTTTTAAGAAGAATGATCCTTCTTCAGTATCTTCCCTTGCTAATGAATATAATAATGGAACTTCAAGTACAGAGCCACTCTGCAGGCAGGAGAGCGACGTCCTTGTGCTGCACGGTTAGTAGCTGCATGGCCTGAACGCAGCCCTGGTACCAAACACCTGATGTTTGCTGCCCCGTCTGGCATAAGAGCCCTTCCTCTTGGGTGATGGAGGGGGATGTACAGGCCGACAAACACAGAATAGAACATAAATATAATATTCCTCATTGAAATGATCCTTCCAAAAAGTAAAAACTTCCCCAAAATGCGTTAATGCAGAGCGCTGATTTCTCACCGTATCCAGTGCTGGAACAAGAGCTGTCAGAACACAGCAATAAAAAGCGAGGAATCGTCTTCAGGAACAGCAGGTTTGGTACAAGATGAGGGTTATGGTTGAGTTTTCATCTTTGTGCTTTATGCAGAACTCAGTACTGAAGTTGTGGCTTTATTAGGGAAGGCTCTGCTTTCAGTTGCCCCTTGGTTTCAAACACCGTCTTAAGCTTTCCTGTCTGGTTTTCCTGAAGCCTTTGGAATCAGATCTGAATTTCCCATGGAATCAGAAATAGTGTTTATGTACATTTTGTGAACGTAGGCTTTAAAAACATCTCCCAGGGGCTGAATCCTTTGCTTGTGGATGATAAGGAAACACTCTCTTTGCTAGCAGTTTACTGCTGTTTTCGTGGCTTTGGAAGTCTAAGCTTTAGTTTTTCTTCCCACTTGTACTTATGTCCAAAGGTGTTAAAGTTGAACTATTGTGAAATTAATTGCTTCAGTAAGCTTGGCATTATGTTTTCCCCCTTCTCTGAAGTTCATATTGCCACTAAGGGAGGGAGGGAGATGGAAGGGGGAGCTTTCTGAGTGCTGGAGCAGACAAGCTGCTTGTTTTCTTCACTGATAAAGAAAGTGATTCCTTCAAAGCGGAGCAGGAAGATGGTTTGGGACTGTGGCTGTGAATCACATCAGAGGCGGCTGCGTGTGGAGCAGCGGTGCCAGCGCACTTGTGGGGCAGCAAGCGCTGGGGGGGCGGGTGCTTTGTGAGCACGGTTAGAGGCTGAACAAAACCTAAACAAGCAAAAGAGTTTTATATTCAGAAAACTCAAACCCTTAGAGAACGTTATGTATATTCTGAGCTAATAAGAAGCGTACTAGAAAATGACTGCAGATTTACAGACACACGTGAACCCAAAGAGATGCAAATCTCCGTAAAGCGTAGTTGAAGAGGGGAGGTAGATTTAGATGTGAATGCAAGAGGGAAAAACTAACACGGTCGGACTGTTGGAGCCAGAAGATGAATTAGTGCCGCATTTTTCCTCCAAACACAGAACGCGCATCTCATTTCTAATTGTCTCCTGGGCCATGGATGTACAGCTGAATAGATGTGATAAAAGGTCTGGGGCTTGAGCTCTGGAACAATAAAAGCGACAGAACTCGTTGTCCTGAGACCTGTTTGGTCTTGTAAGAAGGACAAATAAGACCACTTCACTGGGGTGATTTGGGCCTGATCCTGTCGTGTGGGGCTTAGGGACACACTGCCCTTTCCCCCTCCCAGAGGGGACCAGGCTTCTCCCTCACCACATCCCAGGCAGGGTGGAAGAGGAGAGCACAGCCAAGCTGGCAACGACACCAGTAAACTTCAGAGGATTTACACACCTATCTGTCTTGATCATCAGAGTCTCCAAACTTTTATTTCTCTCTTGAGGCCTGCTGTTTTCTCAACATCTGGATCCAGTGAATCCCATTCCTCTGCCAGGAATGACAAAGCTGCAGGGTTAAAGAGCAGGGCTGTGAAAAAAGTGAAGTACCAGAGTCTGCCCAAGCATCTGAGACTGCAGCGTTTGCCCTCTTGGCAGCAGGTTGGCCTCATCTGCAGAGGGGATTGGGAAGAACCTTCATCCCACCCCTCCACATCTTGAGGGCCCCAGCTTTCCTTCCCTTGACGACCACAGCAGAAGGCAGCTCTGTTCAAGCCAGCCATGACCTTCCTCCCTGTATGAAGCTCTTCCTCTCTCCTGCCTCCCTGGAGGGCTTTCTCCCCCTTTACTCCTCCAGTGTGGGCCTGTGCTCCCCTCGCTGTGAGCGATGGGTGGTTTTGGCGCTGGCAGCAGCGGGGATGCAAACACCATTCTCTGGTTCTCCTTCCCGGCACCGGTGACTGCTCGTTGTGGTCCTGCTGGGCCATGCTTGACCTGGGGTGCTGCCAGGGAAGGGGCAGCTTTGGCCAGTTGTGTTGGCTCCAGGCTCATTCTGACCAAGCTGCTCCTGGTAACAGCGATTTGTGAAGAGCATCCTGCCCCCATGGGAGAACTGACCCTGCTGTCTGTACCTGATGTCTACCTGGGTGTTCATGGACACACAAAGAGCAGTGGGGTTTGTTTTGGTTTTTTAATATTAGACATCTCCGTACAACAAATAGACAGTTCTTCTTTTCTTTTAAAAAAAGAAACAGTTGGTCTGGTTCAGTGGATTAAATGTCAGCGTTACTGTGCAGCATTTCTCATGTCCTGCTTCGTACTGCAGCGGTGTAATATGGAGACAGAGTCACAGAAAGCTGAAATCAAGATTTTTATCCATTCTAAGAGCTGTTGCCCAAGTCCAGCATCTGCAGAAGGGAGATCCTCTGGAAAAGGAGCGGGCATTTCACGGCAGTCTGTTTATTTCTCTTTGTTTGCAAAACAGTTCTCCTTTCACCTTAACAAAGAGAAGAATTAATGGAAGCCTTTTTTTTGGGCGCCCTGGCTATTACTTTCATAGCCATCAAAAGGGAGCGTGAACAGGACTGGCAATTGCATTTATCTTTGTGATAGAAATGCAAAGCGAAGAATTCGTAGCAAGTTGTGTGTACATCATAATAAAGGGCAGCGAGAAGCCCTGTTCCAGCCAGTGCAATTTATTTACCTCTTTTCAAAATCAGCTTCTCATTGTGTGCCCACAAATCTGCCTGCTCGGAATCTGCATTCACAGGGGAAGAAAACAGGACAACGTTGAAAGGCTGTTACATAGGCAATTGCAAAAAAAGTGCTTTATAATTATGTGGAAGTTTTGTCAAATTGGTCAGTGTGGTTTTGTGCATTTTAATAGGGAGTGAAAATGTGCTTGGCTGAGACAGCGGAGAAGGGAACTGTGTGGTGTGTAGGTGCACTCTCGCTCGTAGCAGCATCGGTGTGTCCGTCCCCAAGGGAAGGGACTGCTGGCAACAGCTCATCCACAGCGGGTGAAAGGACAGGGAAAATTAAAGCCTGAAAGAGAACTGATTTGTATCTGCTGTGAGTAGCACTCTTAGGTGGAAAGTAGAACGAGGTGAAGGGGCTGAAACTAAGACTTGGCAGAGCTCGTTATCCCTCCCCGCCACAGGAGCTCCTCCGTTGTGCCCATGGGATGGAGGTGAATAGATGCTTTTAATGCAGGTCACTTTGTAGATTCTAAACCGCTGTTTAAAAAAATCCAATTGTTCTACAGCAGTTTGGAAGAAGTGACCCAAATGGATCTGTCCCACCCTCTCTGATACACCAGGTGTCTTGGCCCTCGCGGCTGGGGGCTGCAGCATCACGTGTGCATCCGTGCCACTCTCCTGGCTCATCCCAAGTGGGAAGAAGGCCGCGGGGTTGCTGGCCAATATCAGGTGCCCTGAAAGCCTTTTCCTGCTCAGATGGCTGGGCAAAGGAGCCCCTTGGTTCCCTCAGCAGGCCTGGCACCCGCTGCACTTGCTAATTGTAATGCATGTAAATAATAATAACAAAATTGCTATAAAAAGTAGGGAGGGTTTGTTTCTGGAATGGGAGAGAAATGTGCTCCTTGAGCTGAGCAGAGAAGCATCCCCAAAGGTCCAGGAAGGGTCAGTTATGGGCACGAGCAAGGCTCTCCTTTAAACGCGAGCGCTGCAGTGCTGAGATTTCAAATCATCGGCCGTGGGCGCGAGCAGCCAGGTAGAAAAACCAGGCTCTCCGTGCCACTCCAAGGTGGTTCTTTCCATAACGTCCTGCCCAGGAAGCAAACCTCCACCACTGCCATTCACCAAAACCAAAGGTCCCTCTGGTTCTCTGTCCTGGAGCTCAGGGGCAGGCTCTGCTCAGCAGAATGTTAAACCAAGGACTCTCAGACCCTTTCTGAACACAGGGATAAAACCAAACCTGTTGCTGAGTCCATGATGAAAAGGATTTGGGGCATTGGCAGCACGAGGCATCAGGAGCTTCTCCCTTCTCCCCTTGGCCTCTTGCCGCCAGCACATGGGGATAACGATAATACCTAAGTAGAAACAAGGCTGTGTTCCATGAGCTTTTGCTGGCCAGCTTTCCGTTGAGTCTGCACAGAGGAGACACGTCTACCCAACCACGGAAATGTGCAAGAGCAACGACAGCAAACGAGCACGTGTTGAGGGAGCGCACACATGTACCTGCGGACGAGGAGGAAACTTCAGGAGCGTTTCTGGCTCATGATGAAGAGCTGGAACAGTCTGGCCAGGCTGTGTTTGATATTTGTCATTTATTCATTAACTGGTACTATACACGGTCCTGTTTGAATGCAACAGCACAGTACAGCTGCAAGGCGTGCAGCGCGGAGTGAGCGAAAGAGCTTTGGGACAGATGGTACCCTAGATTTGTACAGGCTGTCTATAATTAACAGTGAATTCACCACATCCAAAACATTCGCTCATGTAATGAGCCTTCCTGTACTATCAGGGCTGTACTAAAGCCTATCAATTTACTTTTCAGAATTCATACAAATACAGACATCTAATGTATTTGGAGAGTAAAAGGTGAGTCATTAGTTGCATTTTTAATTTAACAAATTTAACTTTATAAATAACATTTTTCCCCAGGCTCTCACTTCTAATTACGTGCCTATATAAATTCATGCTATGGTATTAACATTTCATCAGCTACAAAGGCACTTTTCAGTCTAGGTGGAATAGTGTAGAAAGATTGCTGTGCAATACAACTTCATGGCCTTTTTGGGGAGAAGGTGTTCCATTTTCTGGCTGGATTTTTGCTTCAGCCCGAGTCCCTCCTGCCGTGGCCATAAAATGCTGCTGCATCAGCGGGCCCTCGACAGACGGACAGTGTCACCTCCCACGTCAGCACCGATTCCTCCACGGGTGTCAGCCCTGCGGTTTCTAACTGCAGTGAGCACCGAGGAAACCCCAGCAAGTAATTGATCCTGCTGGAATGAAATGGTCATTTCAGTTCTAATTTAGGAGCCGCAGGCTCTGGCAGCCCTTCTGAAATGGTGGGGAGCAGGCAGATTCCCCAACAGACCGAAGAGAGACGTTACTGATGAAAGGTTATCTGCTAACTGAAAAGTCCCCGTCCTTTCCCATTCCCTTCTCCGCTCCACAAACGCCGCTGCGAGGGGAGCGGGTGGAGGTGACCCTGCGGCCGCTGGCAGGAACAGGAGCCCAACAGGGAACTGGCCCAAAGTTTCTTTTTATTTCATATAAAGAAAAGGAATATAAATGATTCATTTGGTGCATCTAATTTATCTGTACAGCATGAGGTCAGGCGTTTCAGCTGATAAATGCAGACATCGACTTATTAGGCCAGTTCTGGCACAGTTATTAAGAGCATGTTTACAGTTGAGCTCATTAAGGGAGACATCTAAAACCAGAAGCATCAAGAATTAATGGATGCTTTTGGAAACAGTTGGCTTCCCTGAGTTGTGTTGCATTCTTTTATTAAGTGGAGAGGTTTTGTGGTTCAGGCTGAGAGCAGCTGCAGACAGTCCCTGAAAAATAAAAATCCAGTCTGGAGCTGGGAAGCAAGATTAATGGATGCTTAGAAGCCTTTCTGTGTGACAGCCGAGATGCGGTGCGTTTAGTACACGAGATGTTTGTGCCTAACGTGATTTTCCGTGTGTCTTATACATAGCACAACCACCTTGCTCTGCTTGAAATTGTCGTTTTCTTGCACTGTTCTAGGCTCTGGTGCTAATTGGGAAGATGGGGTTTCTGTCCATTTTCTGATGGCGAGAGCTAACAAAGGTCATGAGCTCGGCTTTATCCACGAGCCAGAGTCGCTGCCTGGGCCCTCCGAGCTGCAGGGCCGTGATGGGGGATCCCTGCCTGGCAGCTGCCGAGTGTGTTACGAGCTCGGTGTGCCGGACACGAGAGGGAACGGCCTCAAGCTCCATCAGAGGAGGGTCAGGCTGGACATTAGGAAAGATTTTTTCCCAGAAAGGGTCATTGGGCCCTGTCAGAGGCTGCCCAGGGAGGGGGTTGATTCCCCTTCCCTGGTGGGTTTAAGGGACGGGTGGCCGAGGTGCTGAGGGACATGGGTTAGTGATTGATGGGAATGGTTGGACTCGATGATCCGGTGGGTCTCTTCCAGCCTGGTGATTCTGTGATTCATTCGGGTCTCACAGGCTGGATCGTTTGGCACAGAATATGGGCTGAGAGAGCTGGATGAAGGGGAACTAAAGGCAGTTAAAGGTGCAGGCGCTGTCCGGCTGGAGCGCGGCCGCTGCCGACCTGCCCCCGGGAGCCAAAGGGCTGTGGGGGCGGCAGCGTCACCTGCCCCGGGACCGCGGGGCTTCGGGGAGAGAAAAACGCGGACGCGCCTCCTGATTCGACGTGAAACCGGTGACAGCGCGAGGGCGGCGGGCGCCAGCCCGTGGGGCAGGGCAGGAGCTCCATGGCGGCCACTGGGCTCCCTCTGAGAGCGGCTGAGGCGGCGCGGGGCGGGGCCGGAGCTGAGGGGCGGG